>WBNH01003872.1:578807-694959 GCA_013401255.1 Urocolius indicus
TTGTTAATGTATTTGGTTTGTAGGCTGCTTTCTTTCCCCTCTTTTTTCGTGATGCTCTGTGTCGGGTGGGGGTTCCTTCCCGCGGGGCGCAGGCGGCAGAGGGAGCGGGGAGCCAACGCTCGGCGGGCCGTCGGGGCGCGGCAGCGAGGAGCGCGGGCAGCGCTAATGACAAACACATTGTGACGTCGGGGGCCACCGCGCCGCATTCCTGCCGCGCCGGCGGGAGCTGCTCGTCGGGGCTCCGCAGGCATTGGCGGTGCCCGCCGGGACTGGGGGACACGCACCCATAGAGTAAGCGGCTCCCTCTCTTCTCGCATCTCTTGCTTCTTTCGCCCCACTGCTCTCCCGTCCCTTCCCCCACCCTTTGTTTTTCACCACCTTCTTCTCTTCAGATCCTCTTTCTCACCTCATCCCCCTGACCCGGGTAGCCTAAACTGCCCCCGAGGTTTAGAGCAGTGGCACACACTCAGTCTCCCCAAGGCAACCCGATCTCCATCCCTGTGCGCCCCGTCCTTTTTTTTTTTTTTTTTTTCCCAAAATTTTATTTTCTGGAGCCAGGAGTGACAGATTCAGTGAGGCGGCAGCAGCCTCCGGGGCTTGCCCGCTTCCCGACGGGGAGGCGGTGGCGGGGCAGCGGTGGGGGCGATGCTTTACCCCCCGCCCGCTGCAGGGGTACGTTTCCAGCTCCCCTCGACGACGTTTTCGGCTCAGCTGTTGCAAATGTTCCAGTTCCCCGGCACTTCTCCGGTGCCCAAGATTGCCCAGGGGCGGACAGGGCATCGTCTCGTCCCGGACGGGGACCGACGGACCCGTCGCCAGGGCTGCTGGCCCTTGTCTCTCCCTTGGTCCCGCTGCTGCAAGACGGGCGCAGCAGGACACCGCCGTCGAGATCTCGCGCCCTCGGGGTCCGTGCCTCACCCTAGCGTGAGGGATGGAGACGAAGCCCCGGGTCATCGCTCCAGTAGAATCAGCCATCTCCCGAGGGAAATACAGCTTTGCTTTGCCCCTCTCCATCTCCCTTACCCCACTTTTCGTTTTCCTGGCTACCTCGAGTTAAAAAAAAAAAAAAAAATCGCTGCAGCTTGGCAAAGGCGTTCCTATTGTTTCCCAGACAAATAGCGAAGTGTCTGGGAGTTGCCAGACACTCTGCTAGGTTTGCTCGGTGTCCCGGGCAGCCTTTGATCCACAGCGGCTTTAGCTCGAGGAGCCGTTTCCCCGCTCCCTGGGGACTGCGCTCAGGTTCCCTGTGGATAGGTAGAGTCTCGCGGGCGTTTACAGCCCGACGGGAGCTGGAGAGTGTAACCCCTCTCCGCCGTCCCCACTTCAGTCCTTGCTGGCTGTAGGCGGCGCGCCGTCTCCCCGACGGGACGCACTCAGGAAAGGAAGGTTACTTGTTGTGCCCTCGGCATCTCCCAGGGGCGATGCGGAGCTCAGCTGGAGTCCCAGCTCGGCTGTCTTAACTGAGTCTTTGGATGGGGCAAGAGATGGGCTCAAAGGAAGGAGATGGGCATCAAAGGTTCCTCTGTCATCGGCTGATGAAAAATCTCAACTGTGGAGATAAGACTTTTAATTCCGCGTCTTAGAAAAGCTAGGGAAAGATCTGCAGGCATGGGACTTCAGGTTAACTTCTAGTTAACAAAGAGCATTTTAGAAAGGCCCTCAGCTGAGCAGCAGTTTAGCCAACCTCAAAGCTTTTGGGGAAAAAAAGGTTTGAAGAAAAACGAGACCGCACAAAGCACTGGGATTTTGGAGCCCACAAGCAAAGCAGCTCTCCCAGCCTGCAGGCGCTCTCCTGCTGCTTTAAAAGGAGACCCCTTGTTCTGGTAGCACTCTGCAGGCAACCAGAGGCAGGAGGTGTGCCAACCCGGCTGTGCCATCCGGCGCTGGGGCCATCCTCGCTCTTGTTTTCTCATTGATGTATGGGAAATCTTCATGCAGCCATGAGAGCAATACATAGGTATTGGGTTTCAACAAAGCAGGAAGTAATAAATATTTTAATAAAAATACCTCTCCACAGCACTACAGGATCGAGTAAGGGTTCGACTACAATGTGTATAGACAGAAAAAGTCTTGCATGCCACAGACCTGGAGGGTTATTTCCAGCTATACCAGTGGGTCTAAAAATGAGGGTGACATACATAATCTTACACAATCCTTGCCTCACTTGCACCCTTAGATCATTATGGCCACAACTGCAGTACTTCTGTACATGAATTCTAAAATACTTCAGCAGAAGATGTTTGCTTTGTTTGAAAGGCCAGTGAATGACTTCTGAGAGGTTATTTTTTTTTTTTTTCCTGGTATTGGCAAGAATTGCTGATAACTTAAGAACAGCAAATAAGTAAGCAAACAATCCTTTCTCTCCCTCTTGCCTTGCTCGCCTGCTTGACTCATCTCTTTCCAGTCAATAAAGCTTTGCATGGGCACCCAAAGGAAAAATTTGCAAAAGCTAACCTTCCTAGGTCTTGTGGTCAACAGAGGTGAATTGTTTTTTTCCATGCAGTGCTTCTGAGCACTTTGAGTTGGGATCTGAGGTGTTCTTTGATTTGATCCCGAGAACCTAAGTGAGATGTATTCCTTGGAAGTATCAGTCATTTTGTCTGTTTTATGAGACATTCTGGAAAATCCTCTTTGGACCCAGTGGGGTTATTTTGACTTTGAAAATTTCCACTCACTTTTAGCTCTTGGACTGGTGGAGTCTTGAGGTTTAGGCTGAAGAATTGAGTCTGACTAGAAGGCTCATTGGGTGGCAGTCATCACCATGTGTTCTGCAGAGCCCAAAGCACTCTGCAAGAGCCCAGCACTGGGCTCAGCTTGGTGCATAGTTATTCTCATGTACAGGCTATGCCAGATGTAAATACTTGTACAGTGGATGTGGAACAAGCCTCATTTTCAGAGAATATTTATGTCAGTCTTTTTCACTGAAGAAATTTTCTGTTGTTGTTTGAAACCTTCAGACCCACTTGTTAGTGCTTCAGGGCATCTCTACTGTTGCAGAGAACTGAGTTTGCAGTTTGGGAACTGAGAACCAAGAAAAGTTTCAAGAGATTCTGTCTGAAACACAGTCAGCTAGTGATATATTTTGCAAAGAGGAAATGTTTCCCTCTTTTCTTGGGCTGTCCTGAGCTCGTCCTGGAAAATATCAGTCTTCCCAGAAGGACTGACTACCACTCTGACAAAATCACCACTGAAATTATCCATCCCTCTCATAACAAGGATAATCACTTCACTACGTGCTCAAATTTGCAATGCAACCATTGTCCTATCTCTTACATAAATGTGGAACAATAGGGACCAGTTTGGTCTCGGTTGGGTTTTTTTGGTTGTTATTGGTGTGGTTTTTGCTTTGTTTTGTTTCTTAAATCGTTGAACTGGCATGAAGTTAAAACACCAGAAATCTGAATTTTAAGTTGATTCAAGACACCCAGTTTAGTCTGGGTCGAGCGTTGCCTTTCTCCTCGACAAGCTATTGGGTTCATTAATGTGGATCAACATTGCCATCATGTGGCCAAGAGCATGAACTGTCGTGACTGAGTAGCTGGCAGGAAATCAGTCTGGTAGTTTCCAGTCCTCTGATAGATGGGCTAGTTTTCTGTCTTGAAAGTAATCTTTGCTTGATTTACAGCAGTCTGAAAAAATACATACCGTTGGCTCTTGGTACACCACCGTTCTTTCTCTCTGGGTCCTGAAGAGCGATCATTAGGAATAGAATTGTTTTCTAAGCATTTGTTTCCATCAACTTTCTGGATGTTGATTTTACTGTCTTCTGTGCTGCAGTCAATGCAAGTCTCTTGGGTAAGGAAAGCAGCGCTTGGCAGTGAGTGTTTGGGAGACTAACTCCTAGTTGATAACTGTTCTTCAGATGTTATTTTCATGACCTTTTTTTTTTTTTTATCACTAAAGTACACAAAAGAGATAACAGGGTTTCAGTCAGATGCTTTAAAAACCCAGCAGTTGAAGTAGATGCAGTGACTGTTTTACGCTGGGCAATCAGCCTCTCCTGTGTAGAGTCTGGCAAGCTCCTCATGGCATCACCTATCTTTCAGTATAGACACCCAGGTTTCTATTTTAGCTAGCAATGTTTAAGGTATGCAAGGAATTTAAGGTTGGCTCAAACTTCTGTTGTATATGTGCTGTCAATTCTGGGCTTCAGGTTGCATAAACCGACTGGCTTCAGTGAGGTTACAACAATTTTTGGTTGGATGGAGTGGTGTTAGAACTGAATTTGATGTATTTGTGGCTGCTCTGCCATAAGGAAGGTAAAAACGCCAAATAAGTGTATACAGAAAATTAGGTGATTGTAGAGAAACAAACCCATGATAAATCCACCTACTTGGCACTATGGGAATGAGTGAACTCTCAGGTATGGAATTGTACCTGCCTTAATCCTTGAGTCTAGTATTGACTTGCCAGGATAGGCTGGTGATGGGACATCAGCACAATTAAGATAGATGTATGATGTAACTAACTCCAGTTAAAAGAGAATCCTTAGGAGAATCCTTAGTACATTACTCTGCCTTTCACAGTGAAGAAGTGTTGCTCTGGGTCCTGATGAGATTAACAGGTCATTGAGGAAAGATCAAAGCTCTAGGTTGTGAAAGAATAGCCAGATGGAAAAATGCAAATTTAGTCAAGTCCTTGTGGTTTTTAAACACACCAGTAAATCAAGGTTCTCTGCTCTTATTGATTTCTATGACAATCCAATCAAGACAGCAAATTACAAGTCATACTTTGGAAATGCCACCACCTGTACTTACAGCAGCCTAGTCATGGACCTTCAGTCTTCACATACACACTCCCCTGCAACAGTGCAAACTGACCTCAGCAGAGCTTCTGCAGACAAGAGATGTGCTAGCTTTGTTTTTTCTCCTTCTGTGTTGCATCACTTACATTGAATAGTCTGGAAAAACAACAGAAGACAGGGAGAGATCTGCCTTTTTGAGAGAAAAGGCAGAAGGAAACTTGGCAGACAGTGGAGTAACGTCTTGTGGATCTTGGGAGGCTAGGAGTTGGGTCAATAAAGCAGATCATGGTAAGTCTTTCAAGATTTACAGCGGGTTACTTTATCAGAAAAAAAATTACAGGATATAAATGTGATAAAAACAAATAAGGAGGCTGAAACTGAGGGATCTCTTTGATATCTGAGAGTCTGTTATCGGTGGCAGACAGATACATAAACACACGGCAATTGCTAATTGAAGAATCAGGCAAAATGCCTTGTCTCTGCTGGAATGTCATCAGCTGAATTTCCAAAGTTGTTTGTACATGTTTTTGAGGCTAGTAGTTTATAAATCTTCTAATCCTGCTTTCTGAGTCCTTTATGTTTGATTTGAGCATCAAATACTTTTTAGTTTGCAAAGGCGCATTGTCTGCTCCACATGTTGCAGGAGGAAAGCAGGACTAGTTCAGAAACACTCTTTGGTGTGTTGTAAGCATCTAACTCCCATATGGCACTGGCATAGTCGTAATAACTAGAGGCACCTATGTGCTTTCCTATCTCAGCATCAGGAACTGAATACCAGAGAGTAAATTGAAACTCTCCAGAACCTTTGGAAAATAGTCCCCATCTTGGCATATCATCTTTTTTTTTTTTTTTTTTTTTACTCTTTGGTTTGTGTTTCAGACTAAGGGCTCTTCTGTGCAGCCTTTTTAAAACCTATGTTGACTTTGGGCCAAGTCTAGTTACTATTAAAGTCACTAAGAAAATGCTTATTAATTTCAATGGGAGCAGGGCTTGTAAGAGCTTCTCCTTAGGCAGTTATCTAGCAGGCTGCTTGAGATTTTTAAGTGGAAGTGTAATTAGAAGGCACAAAAATTACATAGGTGCTTATTGCTGTTGTTGCTTTTTCAATACTGATGCCTTAGGATTATGCTTTTGAAAGCTGAAGTTACTGCATGTGATTTATGACTCTCCAGACCACTGGGAAGAAGAGATGCTCTGTGAATGGCAGGATTGGCCTACAGTCTGTCATGGATTTATCCTGTTAGAAAATTTCAGCATATGTTTCAAATAGCATGCCTTCTCAGTCAAGGGAATTCTTGCTAAAGAAGCAGTAAACACTATTGTATTGCATTGTATCCAGTAAGCTATATATACACATATATATGGCATATATCTGTATACACATACAATGGCAAAATATCACTCAGGATTGTACTATTTGTAATAATGTAGCTTTAAAGAATGCTGCCTTTTTTTTTTCTCCCTCACACATAAAAGCTGCTTGCAGCTAAAAGGTCAGAACGTACTGCATAAAGCCATTGCATCCTCATTGCTACTGGTGAGGGTACTGCCTCTGTGCAGTGGTGATGGCACGAGTCTCAATAGGCTTCAGGTGTAAGCCAGGGTCACGGGACTGTTTTCTTCTGTTCAGCGTGACAGGATGCTGTGCTACAGCTCTGCAGGAGAAGTGTCCTGCAAACTTTCACACCATTGTAAATTCATTAACTGTTTCACTCTTGTCTCCTTTCTGTTTCAGTTGTCAGTAGCTATGGGTACTTCCCCATGGATGTTCCTCATCCTAGAATGTTTTCTCACAGGTAATGTTCCTCAATCCTCTAAGCCTCTCTACACTTCTTCCTTCATAAATTCATGTTTAAGCTTGCTCTCATTGTACCCACAATAACAAATGCCACGTGATTGCCAGCTGGCTACAGACTTGAATTTTCTGCCCTTCCCCTCAGTAGGCTAAGACAAGACCTACCAAGAAGGCAGTATTTTTGCTATCCTGTGCAGGCTGCTTTGGCACCCCTACAGCTGCACTGACCTCCCGCTCGGTTTGCCTGCCTGTGCAGGGAAAGTGAGCCTGCCTACCTCCCGCTGCCCCAGCCCTGCCCCACTGGGGTTTCTCATCAGCATGGTGCAGGCAGGGCTGCCTGTGTGGGCTCCCCACATCCTCCCACACCACAACACAACACACCACGCCACATCACCTAACCTAACCGCGCTCACCGGGGCTGTGTGCCGAGCCTCCCAACATCTGCTGAGCGAATGGTGCTGGGAGGGGAGGGCAGGATTTGCCACAGGGTGCCAAATATAGAAAGAGTCTGTAGGCTGAGATACCACGTGCAGGAGTGAGAAACTGTTTTAAAAGACAGTCTGGATCCCTGCTGCTGATTTGTTGCATAGAGCCCACTTTCACGCTGTGGGCCTAAGTGTTTGTTTATCATGCACTAGCACACTGTTTTGTACGTGGCATTTGATAGACTGAAACACCAAATCTGTTTCCCTTGTGAACTCATTTTTTCAGGATGTAGATCCTCTAACTTACCTTCTGGGAGTTGGACCTGCAACCAGCCCACCTACAAATTAGCTAGGCTTGCAAATCTGAGCCTGTAAATGAAACCAGTGCCATCTACAACATCTAGTTCAGCAAATTACAGTTTTATCTGGCTATAAACCTCTGTACATTTTGGCCAGAGGTAGACCTGATGTGCAAATTTCAGTCAAAGCCCTTGCTTTTTTTCTGCCCTTTGCAGAAATAGAAGCCAGATGTAAAATGCAAGTAGGTCTTGGGAACTGGTTTCTAGCTTTTAATGGTGAACTTTCTCAAAGGTTGACAGAACTGCTAGTTTCCTGACTGTTGCTGTAAGGAGTTGTAAGATGCCAGTCACTCAGCAGCCAGGGTGTGGAATTCACTGGTCTGCAGCAGAGCCCTGCTGGCTTTTGGGCTGGGAAGCTGAGGTGTGGATTGGGAACCATCTCTAGCTTCACCTGTATCTTTCATCCCTTGATTTGACAAACAGAAGTCAGTAAGCAAAGCCTTAGCACTTCAAAGGGAAGCAGTTTGCCACCTCTTGGGCAAAGCTCTGGCTTTTAACAAGGGCAAATTTCCCGGGAGGTCAGCATGTCTGAAATGGACAGAAAAAAAATCCCTGCTCTGGATCCACTCTTGTTTCTTCAGCAACCCCGTGCTGAGGCTGTTCTGTGTGTTCATATGTTATTTATTCATGTCTTTTTACAGGACCATTCCTAACATTTTGCCAGCTTCCTCTGCCGACTATTGTTCCCAGTAGGAATGAAATGGTGGTACAACTGAATTCCAATTTCACACTCAAATGCTCTGGAGACAGTGAAGTGAGCTGGCAGTACCCAGTGACTGAGGGAAGCCACAGGATAGACATTAGACATGAAGAAAACAACAGTGGCCTCTTCGTGACGGTGCTCGAAGTAGGAAATGCCTCAGCTGCTCATACGGGCTTGTATGTTTGTTATTATAACCACACTCAAGTGGAGGATGGGGAAGTGGAAGGGAAGGACATCTACATCTATGTGCCTGGTAAGTGGAGGATGTCACAGTCATACCCAGAGCTGAACTATGGATGTTCAGAAAGGCATATTGCTGGTGGCAGCTTGTTGTCAGAGGAAGACAAATGGCTCTAGGGTCATTTCCTAACATGTAAATCAAAACCAAGCCCTGCAAGTCTATGGATTCATTCCTCTTTCTTTCTATTAATTTTCACTTTTTTTGGTAAGAGTTTTAGTTCTCAAGAAGAGAGATGAATTCACAGCCTCAGAGCTGAGGTCTTCTCACCACCTGGGGCTGGGCATTAGGCCTCAGTGACCAGGTCAGCTCACCTATTGGGAACAGGTCCAGCCTTCAGATTTGCCTGGTCCTCAGGTGGGGACTGACGTCAATGCCAGTCCACTCAGGGGTGGCTTGAGTGAATGTTTTGGGACATGCACCAAACAAACCAGTGCCACCTCTGACACTAAAGAAGCTGACAGATGAGGAAAGCTATATCTTGTTCTTAACCTGAATTAGACTTGAACTGAAAACAGGAAAAAGCTCACATGTGCACTGGTCCTGGGAAGAATAAAGCAAAGGGGATGTCAAAAGCGTGGATGAAACAAGAAGTGTTATTTCTGGTCAGTCTGATGCAAGAATAAAAATATGGTATTACTATGCAGTGCCTTGTAATTTTCAGTGCAAACAGAGCCTCCCCAGGCCACACACTGCCTTTCTCTTTAGTGTTGGAAAACCTGTTGGACCCAGAAGAAATGACATCCTTTCTTTTTGGAATTACCTACTGCCAGCTTTGTCTTCCCACCCCTTGTTCTAACTGGAACTGTGTTTAAAGACTTTTCATGCTTTCCATGGGATGAACATCTTTATTGTCATAGCTGCGATAGGCATCAGAGGCTGAGCTACAACTGACTGCCTTTGTAAAGCCCTGTCTGGATGTTTCCCTGTTGTTGGCTGGGGTTCAGGGGACGAGTGGCACAACTGTAGGGCCAGGAAAGATCAAGACAGTAAATTTGCAGTGAATCTTTTGAATGGGAAACAAAAGAGAGAAGAAGAGATTGCAAAGCGTCCTGCAAAACAGCAGTATGTTGTGAAGGAGATGATGTCTGCAACTGCGAGGAAAACTGTGGAAGAGAAAAAAAGTCAGGAAGCAATAACAGGACTTGTTTTAAAGGCTATTTTGAAGTGGCATTGAGTTTGTTGCAGTTCATGGTGTGTGATTAGAGGACAGTGACCCTTCCAAAACTTTTTCTCAGTCTCACCACAAATGTAAAGTGTTTGTATTCCTTCTTGAAGCAAGTTGTTTCAGCAAAGGCTGCAGGCTTTGGCATATATATCCCAATTTCCAATGAGCTCTAACCAAATCACCAGAAGATGTTGTTGGTGTTAAGCAGTCTCATAACTCAGTGAAGGAATATAAAGGCAAGAGATGGAAGATTTCTTCAAGAGGGCTTTTTGGTGGTTTTTTCAAAGCCTCTACACATCGGCCTACCAGATTTGCAGGGCAGAGACATCTTGTAATTTTTTCCACTCGCTAACCATCAAAATGTCATAAATGCAGAAACATATCCTTTTCTCCAAATTATAATCTTTCTGTTTCCACTATAAACTTTGTCTTTACAATTGTTTTTCCTGCAATGAATTAGGAGGGCAATGGGTGGCAGCAACTTACTTTAGCCAAGGCGGATTACGTTGAGACTTCACACAATATCTTATTTTCACTAACAGCAAACAGAAAACCAAACTAGGTGAATCCTGTTTCTGTTTTAAATTACAGTGGGAAAACGAATACATGGAATTGGCAGTGTCCTTGGGATGGAGCACTGTGTTTGGAATATTGCTACAAAGGGCTTGCCAGTGCAGCAGAAAGTCTATTGTTGGAGGGATTTGATTGCTATTTATTAAATTTTATTATATAGCTTTGCACAGAAGCTTCAGGCTAGCGGGGATTATTTGTTTATTTCAAATGGCCAAATGGAGATGGTTTGAGGGTTTTGCTTTTTGAGTTGGCTATGTTATGCAATTATGTTTTCAACTTGGGCTTTGGATTGGCTGGGTAGGAAAATTGGCATGTGTTTTGTTGACTTTAAAAGAAATAAAACTGCCAGGTGTTTGCTTGCTTTTTTTTCTGGTTGAATACCATTTTTTGAAAACCACATGCTATGACCATAATTAGGTATGTCTCGTAACTGTAATGTTGGACATGTTAGAAATGCAGGAAAATAAGTACCTTGAACTATTTTTGATGAAATGTGGCTTCAACATAAATGTGGTGTTCAACACAAACAACATGAAATTGGTTTCTACTTTTTAACATGGAAGACTTTTGGATTTTTTTTCTTTTGCAATTTTTTCCCTGCTTAGGTATTGATTAGCAGACAGTTACTACTACCAAAGGTGGAAAAAATTCTAACTGAAGAAGAAGAGTGCTTTGTGCCAATAAAAAGCAGGATCTTTAATAATTTTTTTTTGGTGCAGCGAATGTTGGACATAAGTGAAAAATCTTGTGTCATAAAAATAGGATTTTTAAGTCCAAATTCTTCCCTAAGATCTTTATTGTACAGAAATCTTGATAGAGTTGTCTGCAATAAAGTGAATTCTTCTTTACTTTTGTCTCCAGCAACTGCTTAAATGTTTTCACCTCTTGCTTTTTGTCGCTGCACATCCTTTTGCCCTCACTGTAGGAATATATCAGAGCAGGTATAAGGGGTTTAATAATACTTAGCATTTTTAAGGAAAGAGATCTTTTGTATTTTTCATTCTGTGTCCTGAATTGTCACAAAGGAGTCCAAGCCCTTTGCTGGTTTGTACTAGGTCACATATCTCACTACATGTCACATCAAATAGTGAAAATAAGATACTGTATCCCACTACCGTGCCCTGCCTGCAATCTCTGAGAAAGTTGGGTATTAGTGACCTGTAATGACCTGTACTAGTTTCAGTTATGATCTATAAGTGGTCATTGATACCCAGTTCTTGTACATGGACTTAAATACAAACAAAACAGTGTAAAATTACTTCTCATTTTTTTACAGATCCAGACATGCCTTTTGTTCCTTCTATACCAGAAGACCAGTTCATCCTAGTAGAAGAAGGTGATCCCACCATTATCCCTTGTAGAACAAGTGACCCAAGTGCTGCAGTGACCTTAATTAACAGTTTAGACAAGGCTGTCTATGCTTTCTATGACAGCAAACAAGGCTTCATAGGGAATTTCCCTGCGGGCTCATACACGTGTACAACAACAGTTAAAGGCGTGGAGTTCAAGTCTGATGAGTTCCTCATCTATATTTTAAGAGGTATTTAGTTTTGCTCTTTTAAAAATAATAAAAAAGAAGTAATAGTGTTCAGTCCAATTATTTTCTCAGACTGTAAGAGCCATTTTAGCACTGACATCACAGGACCATATCAGGTATTTCCCCAGTGATCACCTCTTTGCTCCTCTGTCAGTATGGCTAGATACTTCGTTGCTAGTTTACTTAGCTATTGCATACAATTTCAATGAGAAAGAAATGCCCTTAACTTTGTCTCCTCTCCCAAATGGTTGCAAGAAAAGTCTTCTGTAATCCATGATCCTGTTTGCTGAAGTGTAATTTCAAAGACTGGAATTTCCCCATGGCTTAAAATCATAGGACTTTGTGTAGTCTGCAAAACAGCATAAGTCAAATATTTTTAAAACAAAGTTTTTATTGGCCAGCAAGGGCTTCTCAAACACAATCACTGATTAGCAAAGTGGGAAATTGCTTTTTTACCAAGTGCATTTTCACAGGGGCATATGAGATAGGAATTACTAATTGAAATGTTGTGCATGGATCATTTCTTTGTGGAATTGCACTCAATGTCTGTACACTTCATGATTTAAATACAAATTGTTATATTGGTATAAATCAACAACACTTTCACTGAATTTTCCAGATTATACCTCAGAAGTGGAAGTGAAATGTAAATCTCCCACTTGAAACTGCATGATGTGAAATTTGCATATTTTAAAAACTAAATCTGTGCTTTCTTTCTTCTCTTAGCTACCTCACAGCTGCCAGTTGAGATTGAAGCTCTTAAAACTGTCTACAAAACAGGCGAGACCATCGTAGTAACTTGTGTGGTCTTTGACAATGAGGTGGTTAATTTACAGTGGAATTATCCTGGGAAAGTGGTAAATATCTGGGGGTTTTTTTGGTGGTGTTTGTTTTGTTCGAGTGCTTGTGGTTACTTATTTGGGAAGAAGGTGTGACTGTAAAATATTCTTCTCTTCTCTGAATGAGGATAACTGAGGAGACAAAACAAAGTAATTCGTTTTGCCTTTGGCTTACCACAAGAGAAAGTCAGTCCCTAAAGTTACAGTTTGCTGTTGGTAGGTATGTAAACTATGAGAGGAAGGTGAGGTATGACCAGGAGACCATTCTCTGAGGGAGGAAGGCTGTCTCTCAGGTCTTGTGCTGGTTGAAAAAAAAGAAACGCTGTGGAAACAGAAGGATTTAGGAATATGTTGGAGATCTACATACAGCTCTGCCTACACAGGTCTGAACCTCTAAAATGTCTCTCAAACTCTGTAGTCTTTGACATAGTAAAGGGCAATGAAGACTCAAGTCCATAACCTTAATTGCTTCTCATGATGTAGATGTAAATTAAAACATCTCTTACAGGATGTGTAATTACACAATGAGAACTGTCTATTAAGAAAACATTAACACTTTTGGAGAACTTTGGAAATTTTCAAACTGGCTTAACATCTTTCTGCAGTGAAAATTTTTCTATAGTAAGACTTGATTTAGAGCCAGACCCAGTCAATGGAGAATTTCAGAGTTTCTCACGTAAAAAGTTTGGTCATCAAAGGAACACAGTATTTGAAATGTACCTAGTTGTGACCCTGAATTCCATCTTTTCCTTAAATACTTTAAGAGCCCAAGAGGAAAAATTATTTGAGAATATTTCATCCTGTTTTCCATGTTACAGGTCACATATATATGCCACCTTTCAAAACTAGCCCCTGCATGTTTTTTGTTCCAGCCTCCTGTGGTAACATTCTCACCATTTTTTTGCTTGCAAGAGTCTTCTCCTTGCCAATAAATTATTCCTGTTTTGAGAGCAGACAGAACATAGCAATTAGTTAGTTTTTGTCTGGTGAAAGGGACAAAATTAATTTTACTTCATGAGAACTAAACAAATAGAAGTCAAATGCCTTTTATGTCTGAGGATAAGGTAGTGAATAAATAGTAAAATACTCTTTCAGGATGCTCACTGAAATTTTGATCGATATTTAAGTAAACAAAATATGATCCCTCAACCTCCTCACTCTTTTATGCCTAACCCCAAAAGAGTGTATTTTTATAGACACACATTTGTGACTGTGGCTGAAAAATACATCCCTGACTGAATAAACAAGTCTTCCATACAGAGATTAGATGCTTATTCTCACTCCAGTGGCACAGATGGTGTGCTTTCAGCTCAGTTACTGAAGTAAATATCTTTTTTTCTCCTTCTCCAAACTACAGAAAGAAAAAGGTCTGATAAAACTTGATGATATCAAAGTCCCATCACAGAAGCTGGTTTACACCTTGACCATTCCTGAGGCATCAGTGAAAGACACAGGGGATTACGAATGTACTGCTCGACATGCCACCAAGGAGGTTAAGGAAAATAAGAAAGTAGTCATTACAGTTCATGGTATAGTCTGATTTTAGTGTCCATAAACTGTTAATGTTTTGGAAATCACCATTCTTGAAAAATGCTACACAGTGTTACTTATGCAAGGCTTTTGTTTGTTTGTTTACAGACAAAGGCTTTGTTCACCTGGAGCCTCAGTTTAGCCCTCTGGAAGCTGTCAATCTACATGAAGTCAAAAACTTTGTTGTCGATGTGCAGGCGTACCCAGCACCAAAAATGTACTGGTTGAAGGATAACGTGACTCTGATTGAAAACCTTACTGAGATTGTTACTAGTTCCAACAGAGTCCAGGAAACAAGGTAAAAATATTCTTTCTGACCACTACTTTACCACGTTGACTTTAGTTTCTCCCCCTGAAACCTAGGCAATGCCCTGCTCTCTCTTTCTACCTCAGTTTGTTGCTTCTTCCTCAGTGACATTTTAAAACCATTTCTTTGTTTTCTCCTCTAAAGGGCTGTACTTGATCTACCTCTTCCTATTCCCTTCATAACATCAGCCTCTCCAAAACATAGAAATATGGGTGTCTGAGCAGTAAGGCTGTTCAGTGCCTCCAACACATTTCCACATCAGTAATTTCTAATTGCAGGCACTTTGTCAGATCCCTGCAGTAACTATGGCCACTTGTTTCTCAGTTGTATGTTGGTAGTTATTTGCCACTTGAGTAATGACTTTAGTTAAAGGCATGCTAGAAATGCTAAATGTCACTACCTTGTAATCTCCACATATCCAGATTACATATTGCATCAAAGTGAATTTTTTTAATATCTGCTTTAAAAATTCAAGAAGAATTCCTCATTCCTGCAGGTTTCAGAGTATATTAAAGTTGATTCGGGCTAAGGAAGAAGATAGTGGATACTATACTTTGGTTGCTGAAAATGAAGATGAGATTAAAAGATATACCTTCTCCTTGCTTATACAAGGTAAGGAGGGACCCCTAAAGCCTTAGCCACCAGAAGTGATGGCACACAGCAAAGACTTGATCCACTTACACATCCTTTTGCCTGGAGCGTGGAAATAAGAAATCATATACTGCGATGTCCAGGGCAGGGTGTGTGTGCCAAATGCTTGGAGCTCTTCATGATTTTGCCTCTGCCCTGATCTTGGCTTTCACTTATACACTGGCGTTGTGCCAAAAAGAAACTTTATCCTCTTGCCTAAGTTATTCCAGCTGACAGTGGGGATGATAGCTCATTTAGTATGACATGGGGACGTGGCATAACCACAGTACTTCCTTTCTATGGCTGTAACCCAGGATCTGCTCTGTCCTATGGGAGATAAGGACCTCCTGGACAAGTCTGGGCCTCTAGCTGTGGCTAAGCTGTTGGCCAAACAACACCTGTCCCACTTCATTTGAAAATTCAGACTGCTTTTTTTTGTAGACCCTGAAAACTATTTTAACCAACTCCCGACTCCTTCCCAGTTCCAGCCCTGATCTTAGACCTTGTGGATGATCACCACGGCTCTGCAGGTGGACAGACAGTGAGGTGCTTGGCAGAGGGGACCCCGCTTCCTGATGTGGAATGGCTGGTTTGCAAGGATATTAAAAAGTAAGAGTAGTGGGTGCTTTCTTATCTAAAATATGACTTCTTGTATCCTTGGCTATTAATGTTTTTAGTTACTGTACCATATTTTCCTCATCAAAGGCCAGTAAGTTCTAGATCAGAGATCATCTAGAGGTGGGCAGAGAAGAATCTCATGAGGTTCAACAAGGACAAGTGCAGAGTCCTGCACATCAGGGAAGGAACAACTCCATGTGCTAGTATGGGCTGGGGATTGACGTGCTGGAGAGCAGCTGTGCAGAGAGAGACCTGGGAGTCCTGGTCCTGGGATGCATCAAGAAGAGTGTGGCAAGCAGGTAGAGGGAGGTTCTCCTCCTGCTCTACTCTGCCCTGGTGAGGCCTCATCTGGAGTCCTGTGTCAAATTTTGGGCTACCCAGCACATAGAAGGACAGGGAACTTCTGGAGAGAGTCCAGTGCAGGGCTACCAAGATGATCAGGGGAGTGGAGAATCTTACATATGAGGAAAGGCTGCAGGAACTGGGACTGTTTAGTCTAGAGAAGAGGAGACCGAGGGGGGAACTCATTAATACTTACAAATATTTAAAAAGTGCATGTCAAGAGGATAGGATGGTACTTTTTTTCTATTGTCTCAGGTGACAGGACACATGTGACAGGGGTAATGGGATGAAGCTGGAACACAGAAAGTTCCATTTAAACATAAAGAAAAACTATTTCACTGTGAGGGTGAGAAAGCCCTGGCACAGGCTGCCCAGGGAGGGTGTGGAGTCTCCTTCTCTGGACGTCTTCAAAACCCCCTTGGACATATTCCTGTGCGACCTACTTTAGCAGGGGAGTTGGACTGGATAATCTTTAAAGGTCCCTTCCAACCCTACCATTCCTTGATTCTATGATTCTGTAATTTCTTTTTGGAGACGTGTTGCTTTTATGACAAAAGAGTGTCAGTACTCTTTGTATTGCATCTGTAGGAGGAGACACAATGCATCAGTTCAGGTAGTTTTTCTCATATAAGCTTTGTGTTCAATAAGCCAACTCAACAGATTTCACACCCCTGGTTTGAGTAAGGATCTTGACGTGCAGCTGTCCATCCATTCAGGGTGTTCTTATTGTTTCACAAATTGTTGACTCTGCTTCATTAACACTCCCCTGTGTGTTGAAATTTTCATTTGCAAGTATTTTCCTCAAATTACAATGTTCACCTTGAAATTATTTTAGACACATGGATAAACTACTCTGATTTTTCCTAGTTCTAGACTGACTTTTTCTGTGGAGATTATCCACTAGGAAGAGGGAGACCATGCATGGAAGAGGGCTGGGAGCCCTGGGCACCTTTCAGCTGTGTTCTGCTGTCATTGTGCTAAAAACTCTTACTGTCTGGTGGAATAATTGCCCTCCTAGCCCTGGTCCAGGGAATCACTAATGATTCAGGGAGGAATAAAGATTCATCCAGTGCTATAACTCCACAGGATACATAGTGAGACCAAGATCTATCTATATCCAGATCTACTGGGTTGCATTGTAAGGAGGATCAAAAGGCACATTATTCTGAGGGAAGAAAGATATAGGCTTTTCACAGAGGCACTCTTAAGCATTTCTGGTCTTTAGAAGGATTTTTGTCAAAAGAAAGTTATAGGGAAAGATGATTTCTGTTCTATTCACTCTTCTTTAGCCATGCTTACATCCAACATCAGTTTCCCCTGTTCTTCTCTGCAGATGCAACAATGACACCTCATGGTCTCTTTTGACCAACAATATCTCTGATATACACATGGAAGCCCACTTGGATGAGAAAAAAAAGGTGGAAAGCCAGGTGACCTTCCAGAAGGTAGAGGAAACCCTGGCTGTGCGATGTGTGGCAAGAAATGACCTTGGTGCTGTTACTCGGGAACTGAAGCTTGTGGCTCCCAGTGAGTTTGCTTTGTCTTTCATTTAAATTGCAGCAGCCAGTTTGATCTCTCTCTGACACACCTCTGTTTCAGTTTTAATAGACAAAAATATGAATTGTTGCAGATAAAAAGAAATGATATTTTTTTCCACCCTGGGATATCTGAGGATGATGCATTCTGCAGGTCTTTATAGTGCATCTGGTTTTCTTGCTTATTGTGTGGTTCTATGATTCATTTTATCATTTTATGGCCACTGGCTATAGATGTTCTTCTAGACAATCTCTGCATTTGGTTTTGAAACAGGAAAGCAGAACAGCTCTGGGCTTGGAAAGACTTTACAGTCACCAGCCTCAGGAACTGCTCCTGCCACAACTGCAGGACACAGTAACTGTGATGGTAGGGGAGGTGGGTGTCTTATGTGTGTGTCATGTTCTTTGTGGCTCAGGAGGAAAATATGGTCTGTCTTTTTACTCCACAGCCCTGCGATCAGAACTAACAGTGGCTGCTGCAGTCCTAGTGCTGTTAGTGATTGTGATAATTTCACTGATTGTCCTGGTCATCATATGGAAACAGGTAATGGAGAAAAGTAGTTCAGTTTGGATGCTGAGCCCTGTTGGGGTTTGATCTGGCCTGAAGCCAGGCACAGGACTAATGGTTGGCTTCGTATTCAATGTGCTTTGCAGAAGCCAAGGTACGAGATAAGGTGGAGAGTCATTGAGTCTATCAGCCCTGATGGCCACGAATACATTTATGTGGACCCAATGCAACTGCCTTATGACTCCAGATGGGAGTTTCCTCGAGATGGGTTAGTGCTTGGTAAGTTTTGTGTAAGGGACTAATCTCCTCCTTCTCAGGGGAAAAGGGTTATTTAAGGGCAACTCTGAGGTCTCTGCTACAGGGATTTGCAATATAGGTTATGGCCATAAAATCCAGAGCCTGTCTGTTCTTCTCAGTTCTCCTTCTGCATCCCGCTCTTCTACAGCGGTGTTAGCCTTGAGCGTCTTGTGGTAGTGTCTCCTGTGTCTCTGTTCCAGCTTTCCTCCACATGCTCTGTGTGCAGCAACCACCTTCACATGTCTTAGGGGATCTCTCCCACTGTTAAATGGTCACTTCAACACTCACTTCTGCTAAGGCATTGGCATTTTTTTTATTTGCAAGGCATATAGATTTTTACATGCAGAAGCCAAGGGAAATCCGCAAGTAGTTCTGCAGTTTTATATAAAATACTTTAAAAATTATTAATCCATGCTGTGTGCACGTCAGTGCTGAGTAACTGCCTAACTTATTTTTGTGACTACTGTCCTTCTTCCTTCTCCTTCTGCTTTCTTGCTTTGTATTTCCCTCAGTGGAGGTTATATAAGAACTCAGTTGCAACTACTTCTTCAAGTTTAGACCAATTTGTCATTTATATCAATTGAAAGTGTAATGATCACAGGAAATTTTAATATTCAATCCAGATAGCTTTAAATAAACAAGGTTTCCTTTTCTTGGAGATATCTGCGCACCAAGTTGTATCTCAAAACACAGGATAAGGAGATGAAATAGGATTTTTGTTTGATATATTTTAAGAAGAAACATACCTCTCTGGTATAGTTTTCCTTCTCCATCACAGAGAAGAAATTGAATTGAATTGTGAATTCTTGAAAGAAGCAGCACAAAAATTTCTGTTTCAGGAATGATATCCTTTAATTAAATTCATGTTGCTAATTGAAAACTAGAGGAGGGTGCATATTTAATGGAATTCTTTTATTACAATCCAGACTTTAATTATATACACAAATAGGATTTGTCAGACCTGAATTGTTAACAGACCACCACTGTGACTTTGTCTTCCTCTGACTCATGAGCACTGGCCTACTTCAGTGCCTTCCTGTTTGCGAGTGTATTCAGGATAGTCAATGCTTTTAAAAAAGTAATGATACATGTCCTTTCAACAGTCTGGATTGCATAGTGTTCTTCTTGATGTGGTTAACATTTACCTGCTGGCAGTTTTGCCATATGTAATGCTTGCCGGTAGAGACCTCTTTTGATTCTGGGACTGATAACTCTGGTTTGTGTGGGTTTTCTCTTATTGAAGTGGGAGACAACAGCAAAGCAATTGCAACTTTATCTCAGGGAGGCACTGAAGCAGTTTACAAACCCATTTGGGCTCAGTTAGACAAGCATTTCCCACTCTAGCTGTGTAAACCAGCCAGTATTAATTTGTTTTTCTAGCTATTAGTGCCTGGAGTGTAGCACTGTTAAACACTGCCTCTGAGTGTTGTCTGGATGGATAAATATGGGCTATATTGCAAATTTCCCTTTGCTATCACCCCCCTGCAATGTCCGTAGTGCGCTGCAGTTGGGAGCGCTCAGCAGCCAACGTGGGACTGGGAGGCAGAATGTGAAATATGATAATGCAGAGAGCTGTTTGAATGGCATTGCCTTCTCCTGCCTCTACTGAGAAGTAGAGAGGTCCCAGCAGGATGTGGACCTCCTTCTGCTGAGGTGGTGGAGCACAGGGCCCTCTGAGGAGCAGAGTCCGAGTCTACTGTTTCTCAGAATCTTGGAGTGGCTGTAGGGAGGTTGCAGAACTGCTCTCACCACTTCCCAGCAAGTCACCCGTTTGTCCTGGTGGCCTTAAAAAAATGAAATGCTGGCCTGACATGGAATCAGACTCATCTACATTTGCAAAAGGCATGTTAAGATTCAAGTTACACAATGTTTAGACATGTGGTACCTGGCTTCTCATGAGCCTGGAAGCTGGATGTAGATTTTAAAACTTGTGGCTTGTTTGGCTTTTGGTATTGACCAAGAGAGTTATGGGTCAGCTTGGGGTGGGCTGATCATCCTAGTTCGGTTTTAGCTAAAGCACTGAGTTGAGAAGGTTGTGCCTGGAGCAAATTCACAGGCTTCGCCTTTGTATTTGTGTCTCAATCACCGTTCAGAAAAACAGCATTTATCTCTGATAGACTTAGCAGAAAAGCTTTATGCATGGGTACAGAGGCTGAAATAGCTCCCATCCCCAAGCACTGTTCCTTTTAGCAGCCTTGAGCTGCTGCTGTGTCTGCAGAGCTCCTCTTAGCACGCGAGCAATGCTGCTTCTCCAGTGAGCAGACCACAGCGGTGCTTTTGTACTAAGAACAGTAAACACACACTATAATTCTGAGCTCCACTGAAGGCCTTGACATCAAGAATGTGACGGCATTACAGATGCCTTGAGCTCTCGAGCATTCAGCTCCCACCTGGATCCAAATTTCAAGTGTAAAACATATGGGGTTTGGGTTGTGTCTGCAAAGCTGGGTGAAAAGGGGAACCAGCAGTGATGGCTGACCAGCACTCCGGAAGAGCCCTTACCATCTCCATGTGTACTCCGCCTCAGCAGAGGTGATGGAGAAGGAGATGTGCACCTCACGCTCAGCCAAAAATGTGGTTTGGGGGAGAATTGGCCTGTGAAGACAAGAAGATCAAGGACCATCAGCAAATGCCATCACATTCTGAAGGGCTGCATCCTGCCATATGGCTCCCAGACCTTCAGTCTGGAAAGATTCAGGGGCCAAAAATCAGACCCAGGTTGTTTGAATTAGTCTGAAATTTAGTGGGAAGCTTTCTCACATCCTGATTGGGAAGAATAACCTCTGGAGCACGGGATTCTTGAAAATAAATTGCATATTTTTTTGTGTGCATGACCAACTATGCTGTCATAGTCTTTCATTTCTTCAGTGGTAATTCAGAACCATTTCTTGTTAGTGATGTAGATAGCATCTGCCTGGAAATAACTTCTAAATGTACACATACAATAAATGGGGGGGTTGTAGCTAGAGGATAGCAGAAACATATGGCAGTGCATGCCAGATAACACCTTCAGAAGCATAAAAGGTGGCAAGTTCAAACTGCAAATGAACGTCAAAGACAAAATGCCATATATCTCTGTAATAAAAGTCAATGCTTATTTTTTCTGTGATGGAAGTTAAAAAAGTAAAGTAAAATAAAATAGAGAACTTGTCAGGAATATGAAAATATCTTGGCATCTGGAGCTCATATATGGGCTAGTTCACAGATGAACTTGCTCTTCAATGTGGAAGCTGTGAGATATAGTATTTTTGAGTTTCATGCTTGTGCAGTTTGTATTTCTCTAAAATCTCACTCTGTACACAATTATTCTGCATACTGTATCCATATCAGGAGACAGGGTATAATAATCCTAAATTTTTGTCTAGATTGCTTTGTGGGAAGAGTAAAATGTGTATAAACTTTAGCCATTTCATTACAGCACTTGGAAATTTGCAATAAAATTTATTGTAGCATATGAAGCACACTTGTACATTAAACTTCAGAGAAGTTTCCCCTCATATGTTATCAACATGTATTTCATTTTCTTGCAGATCACTGATGGTCCTTCCTATTTCTAAATGTGCTGTTGATCTGCTTTAGTCTGTCTTACTTTTAGATGTATCCAGTACTGTTACAGAAGCCTGAAACGACAACTACAGAGTCCAATTCAGATTTTTATGTAAAGGACATGACTGTAGCATAATCTGGTGCTAACTGAGGGAGAGTAGTCAACTTAAATGCAGGACAGTCAATGATCAGAAAGGATAAAGTGAGGGTGGCAGGGCATGGTAGGAGACAAATTTTAATGAGCTGAGCTCCCATGTGCAGATTTACTCCTGATGTTTGGTTGCTTGTTTTTATTCAAGAATTGTACTTAATGACAACATTAATATTTGCCTTTTCTGCTTAACAACAGTAACAACAATGTGGAGTGGCTAAGTGAGTGTGCTCTTTCCACACACGAACCAAAACCCATAGACGAATGGCAGTGGCAAATTGCTGTTACTTTCTGAAATAAGTGATGTTCTCCTTCATGTTCAGGTCGAATTCTTGGCTCTGGTGCATTTGGAAAAGTAGTTGAAGGGACTGCATATGGACTGAGTCGCTCTCAACCAGTCATGAAAGTAGCTGTGAAAATGCTGAAACGTAAGTTGTTGCAGTTCTATTTCTCAAGCTAGGTATGGCATGTTCCCTTTGGGTTACTTAAGCATTGCTTGCATATAAATAGATTCTCCATAGCTGTAGTAGCAAATGAACTGTGGAAGGACTGAAATTTAAAATTATACTTTAGAGGGCTTCATGGTATTTCAAGGCTGAAAGCATCCAGGCTTTTGGTACATCCAAAGTGTGATATTAGACACAGTAACTCAGGAAATTCAGGGAAAAAAAAAAAAGATTGTGAACAAATGAAAGCTTCACAACAACGGAGAAATAAGCAGGTATTGTCTGAGAATTAAAGTCACAGAAGATTTCCCAGTTCCTGAGAGCCAAGAATCAGAGATTCTGGAGGGACCATGAAGAACTTGTGCTGAAATGAGCAGCTTACAAAGTGACTCTGTGCCACCTGGCCAATTCACTATACCCCTGGAGAAGTACTAAGAGACTAGGTCAGCTATTGAGCTGTATCAAGACAGTCCTTGATTAGTGATTTGAGACTCTTCTCCAAGTCTTAAGAAAGCCCCTTGCCAAGGAAAAGACACAGTCTTATTACGAAACCATGGTAGTAATGCTCTAATGAGTCAAGCAAGAAGAAATTGTTTGTTTTTGTGAAAAAAAAATGTTGTTCTCACTGAGTAACTGGTCTGTTTTTTCAACAGCTACAGCTAGATCCAGTGAAAAACAAGCACTCATGTCTGAGCTCAAGATAATGACACATCTTGGTCCCCACCTAAATATTGTGAACCTGCTTGGAGCTTGTACAAAGTCAGGTGGGTTTGACACCTGGGTTTGACTTTTGACAAAATGGTGGTTTGCTGTAGAGCAACTATTCACTGTTTAATAAGCACACAAATAAAAGAATTTAAGGGGAAATATAACCAAATAAAAAGCTTCACAAACCTATTTGATATTTGGTAGTAGTTGTAGTCATACTTGGTAAATAAATATGTATTAAACCACAATACTTTCAATGTTTTATATTATATTTTCTACCATTTGGGGAGTCTTTAGGGTTTTTCTTTGAAGGACTCCATTCATCAGTGCATTATTTTACTTTATTTTATCAGGTCCCATCTACATTATCACTGAATACTGCTTTTATGGTGATTTGGTGAACTATCTGCATAAGAACAGGGACAATTTCCTGAACCGACACCCAGAGAAGCCAAAGAAAGATTTGGATATCTTTGGGATGAACCCAGCTGATGAAAGCACAAGAAGGTGGGGGGAAAAAAAAGTCTTACAACTTGAGGAAATGTCATTACTAACCCTTACTCCACTCCATTCATTGGTTTAGAGCTCTCCCTAATTCTTACATTAGACTTTTGTTAATTAGTTTTCATGGATTTGTGAAGGTTTCAGCACTTTTTGTCCAGTGTCCCTGACATATATCCTAGATCCACATTTCCCCTGTGTAGAAATGCCCACAGTCCCAGGACCACAGTGGGTTCTCCATAGCTATTGTGAGATTACTACATTTCTATTAGAAAGCAGGGCCCAGTACTCTTCTTTTTTTGTAAAAAAGTCCTTTTACCTCTATCCACTCAAGTTTTAAAAGTAAAGTGCAACTGTCTGGTTTCCTCAGTTCCCTGCTTGGGGAATTTCCACTGTCTAAACCCCTTTCCTTACAAACAACCTGGCAGAGTTTGCTCTCATAGCTCAAGTGCTCTCCTTTATCTACCAATGACATAGCCAGGCTCAGTAGTTTCCTTATAGTTAATATTCATCCCATCAAGTTTTCCAGATGATGATGGAGGGAGCTTGTCATTGTGCATTCAACAATAAAGCAATACTAGCTGATACACCTGTATTCTTTTTTCAATTTCAGTTATGTGATATTATCATTTGAAAACACTGGAGAATACATGGACATGAAACAAGCTGACACCACTCAGTATGTGCCAATGCTGGAGAGGAAGGAAGGATCTAAATATTCTGATATTCAGAGATCTGTGTATGATCGACCTGCTTCCTATAAGAAGAAATCTATATCAGGTAACATAGAATTGTCCCAGTCTTCTACAAGTATGTGAGTATAAGCTGCAAGCTAACAGCTTAGACTTGTGCCCTCTTTAGGCTTTGAGGATAGGAGTGCCTGCTCCTGGCACAGAAGGGGTTCTGTTCTGTAATTACCTCTAATCTGTAGCACTGAAAAGCTGCACTCTGCGACAGGGCTGTAGGCCCTCTTTGGAGGCAGTGATTTCATCAGTCTTGTAGCTTGCAAGATTTTGATCTATAGCGGTGAACAATAATAATAGTAATTTATATTGCTATTTTTCCACTTACATTTCACACTAACTGACACCAAAATGCAAAACACTCCCAAATACTTTCCTGGATTATGTAATGAAGATAGTGAATGCATCCCATTCCCTGGCCCTGTTCTCAGAAACCAAATACACTTTGTTTTAAAAACTACCGTTACTTCTGCCTCTAGGACTCAGAAACTAAGCCACATCTAGGCCTAAATTTACATGACAGACTAATGTACTCATATTGTCCTCTAGGGCAGTTGGGGTAAATGAATCACTGAATTTTGACTGGATTTTTGCTGACAACTTTCGTTAAAAAAATAAGAACTGTTGCCATAGAATTCCTGACCCTTTTTGCTGGTATTGGATTAGTTTCAGTGAATATTTGCTGGGAAACATAACAGTGTGCAGCTTAAGTAAACAGATAAGAGTGTACACGCAACACGCAAAAAGCTAGTGAAAGCACCACCTCTAAATAATTGGTTTTGCGCTGAATACTGTAAACAACCCATGTAACACTTCTGGGAGCCTTTTTAATGTCACATTTTCCTGCAGTTCTCTAGGGAAAAAAAATACAGACAGGAGAAGAAACATAATTTATATCTAATACTGGGTATTTTTAAGGATGGAGTGTCTGTCAGTGACTGATGCAGATATTAAAAGTGGTTAGTTATTATGAAAAGACTGGTTCTATCGTTGCACTCTGTTAAAATTATCAGCTCAGAATCATGGTAGGTAGGGGGAAGTGGATGCTGATTTCACACACCACATCACAACCATATTTTTCTCTCTTTTTCAATAGAATCAGAAGTCAAAAACCTTCTTTCAGATGACAGTTCAGAGGGTCTTAGTCTACTGGATTTGCTGAGCTTCACCTACCAGGTTGCACGGGGAATGGAATTCTTGGCGTCTAAAAATGTAAGTAAATACAAAGATGCATGAAATGGAAGGAAGGGTAAAAATGCCTTCGTCTTCAACTAAGGGTTTCAATTTAGATTCTGAAAACATGACACAGTATAAGATTATTTTTGGGATTGCAGACAGCTTTCTCACCTGGCAACCAAGATCACTAAGGTTGAAAAAAAGCATCAGTCAGTCCTCTTCTCCTGTCATAGCCTGGGACATTCATGGAATCAGGGTACCAGAGATGGTGGTGGATCGAGACAGAGTCTGAGTGATGGAGTTCATAGAATGGTAGGGTTAGAAGAGATCTTTAGAGATCATCTAGTCCAATCCCCCAGCAGAAGCAGGTCCACCTAGATCAGGTTGCTTGGGAACATGTCCAGGTGGATCTTGAAGATCTCCAAGGAAGGAGAATCCACAAGCCCTCTGGGCAGCCTATTCCACTGCTCTGTCACCCTCAGTGAAATAGTTTTTCCTTATGTTTAAATGGAACTTTTTGTGTTCCTCTTCATCCCATTGTTCCAGCTTCATCCCATATATCCACAAGCTAGCATGGTCAAGTGCATAGACATATCATTAGTACATGATGGGTAGAAGGAGAAAGGGTGGCATCACTTTTGTCTGCAAATGCATCTGCATGAGCCATCTGATGCTCAGAGTCCTGGCACCTCCCTGCCCCTGTTACGGGAGGTGCCTGTTCAGTAGAAGATCTTGCTAAGGCTGTGACCAGAAATTCGACAGACCCTTTTCAGGGATCTTTGCCAGGGAAATAGCCCTTGTGGAATTCACATGTCCTTGAACAACTTAATTTCTCTCCATATAGTGTGTGCACCGTGACTTGGCAGCTCGTAATGTCCTCCTGGCTCAAGGAAAAATCGTGAAGATCTGTGACTTCGGGCTGGCTAGAGACATCATGCATGATTCCAACTATGTCTCCAAGGGCAGTGTATGTACTGGTTTCCTGAGCTCTGCTTTAACTGAAATGAGAAGTGTCAATTTTAAAAGCTGTTTAATGTTCTTGCTGTTCAGTGTTGGTTACACTAATTGATCACTGGAACGAACACTCCTGAGAACAATTTTTCTTCATTTCATTACTTCCTATAACTTTCCTAATTCTGCTTTAAAGCCAAGAGTACTTGGCCACACGTAGTTCTTCACAGGCCTACATTTTAACTGGCAAGGTTTATGACTAGATAAATTATTAAGAAATTAAGAAATGCTATGATGTGGAGACTAGTGACACATCAAGCAATGACATATCAGATCAACAACGCCAGCTTCTCTAGGATACCTTCCGTCAGCCTGGTCATTTGCTACTGATAAAATGAATACAGTTTTTTATTGCTTGTAATCCTGATAACTCTGTGCTTCATGGAATTAAACACTAGCCAGTGTTAATATTAGAAGAGAGGTTAATCCTGGCTGTCAAACAGCAACTGTAATGGGAAAGCATTTCTTTAATGACTAACCATGTGGTTTGTTTTTGGTTTTTTTTTTCTTTTGCTACAGACTTTCCTCCCAGTAAAATGGATGGCACCTGAAAGCATTTTTGACAATCTGTACACAACATTAAGTGATGTCTGGTCTTATGGCATTCTGCTGTGGGAAATATTTTCTCTTGGTATGTTCTGTGAACACTCTTTTCTGTGTAGTGATTAAGCTTTTTCAGCTCAAGCTGTTCTACATAAAGTATTTTAAATTCTGCAGTAAAAAAAAAATGTGTGAAATCAACTGTTAGTTATTCTTCTATACGGGGTTTCAGGTCTCAACAGTAGGTGTGAAGTGAAACATCCGTACACTCCTGAAGTTCTCTTTAGAAAGTTGGGTTGTTATTTTTTTTTTTTTGCTAGAAAATTTGAAAGCACTGAGAGAAAAGCTTTTGTGGAAAAGCTTTCTGGTGTGTCAGGCCAGGATGGACTTTCCGACTAATGTTAGAAGGAACATGCTTCCCCTTTGCAATGGAGTGCCTGGGGCTGCCACCCAGCCCAGCGGCTGGTTTGAAATAGTCTCTTCATATATGTTTCAAAAGAGCTTGTGTTAGTCCTATTGCAGAATGAACCCAAATGTCAATCTTCTGGGACACTGGTTTCTCATTTCCAGGTCAGCACTGTTCACACGGTTGGTTTATGACAGCCTGAAGTGGTTATGACAATGTATAACAGTTACAGACAATGTACAGTTCCCATCTGGGAACAGCCTGGCTCTTTGCTCAGAGTCATTAATTAGGTTCCCAGGCAGGTGGCTGGCCTGCTTCACTAAGCATGCATTGCCCAGATTTACTCTCTGCAGAATTAATCATGCCTCTATAGTATCTACTAGTGCCCCACAGCAATCCCAAGCCTACTGTTATTTTCTGGAATAAGTTGTCATATAGCTGCCTCTCAGGAAGCAGCATTTGCACCACTATTTATGGTATGATTACTGTAATCTCTGGATACCACAGGATCCCAAATATCTGTTCCTCAGCACCCCTGGGAGAAATGGAAGTGCCATTGGATAGCTTGAGAACTGAGGCACAGCTAAGCCTATGCTTCACTGTCCTACCTGTAAAGAACGTTCTGAAGGCCAGTTGTGGGTTAAAATAATACTTTTGAAAGGGCTGAGGGTTCTGGACTAAAGTTGTAGTATGCCACCTCCACCTGAGAAAGATGATCTTTCTTGGTAAGCAAAACATATACTCAGTGGTGTTTGTTAAGGAAATCAACTTTAATATTTTGCTGCAACACTGACTTCAGCTTGAATGATCCTTTCACACACCAGTGATAACTGAGCTTGAGAGAAATAACATCTGCATGCCATGACACTAAATGATCACCTAAATGTGACAGTGCAGTGGCCAAGCCCAAACTTTTTGGCAAACCTTGCACCTGCCTTGTTAGCTGTCTAAAGCTGGCTGCTGCAGCAGTAACACTTGGATGTGGAGACTTGGGACTGGCTCGCACTAAGGCAGCTGGATTGAGGCGAGTTACTCGGGCCCTGTAACTCTCAGCTGTCACACAAGTTCCAAAGACAATAAAACCAGTTAAAACAAGAGACTTGCCTAAGGTTGCACAGAGAGTCAGTGTCAGAACAGAGCCATGACCTCACATCTGCCAAATGCAGGCTGATGATCTGCAGGTATCATCCAACCTCTGTGCCCAGGCAATACATTCTATAAACACTGTAAAGGTGGGGTTTTTTTGAGTAGTACCTACTTCAAACTTTCCTAGCCAACATTTCACATCAGGACTTAATCTGGTCAAGACAATAGCTCTGATGTGAAATGTTGACTAGGAAAGGTTAGTTTTGATAGTGTGTCAAATTATGAGGATCGTCTGAGAGAGATGGGGTTGTTTAGTCTTGAGAAGCGGAGGTTGAGGGGAGCACTTATCCCTCTCTACCACCACCTGAAAGACGTTTGTAGTGAGATGGGGCTTGATCTCTTTTCCCGAGCAACAAATCATACAATGAGAGGAAACATCCTGAAGTTGCGTCAGGGGAAGTTTAGATTGGAGATTAGGAAGAATTTTTCACTGAGTGGTTTGTTAAGCACTGGGCTTAACAAGCTACCCAAGTCTTGTTAATAGGCTATCCAAGGAGGTGTTTGAGTCACCACCCCTAGAGATATTTAGAAAGCTGTGTAGCTGAGGTGCTGAGGGATATGGTTTTGTGGTGGTCTTGACAGCGTGAGGTTAGTGGTTGGACTTGATGATCTTAAAGGTCTTTTCCAACTGGAATGAGTTTATGATGCTATAGCATAAACACTTTTTCACAGCAAGACAATGCCTGGGAACTCTGCATGTATTGTCAAGTACAGAGCATATGGTTTCTTCTCTTTTATCTGCAGGTGGCACACCATACCCTGGCATGATGGTTGATTCTACTTTCTACAATAAGATCAAGAGTGGATACCGAATGGCCAAACCTGATCATGCTACCAATGAAGTGTACGTGTGCATTTGGCTTTCCTACACTTAGCCAATCTCCAGACAGTTTTGGCTTTAGTTTCTGTTTGGTTACTCATTTTTCTTTATCAGTTGGTTAAATTGGTTTCTATCTTATCTGCAGATATGAGATCATGGTGAAGTGCTGGAACAGTGAACCAGAGAAAAGACCTTCCTTTTACCATTTGAGTGAAATTGTGGAGAGCTTGTTGCCTGGAGAGTACAAAAAGGTATGCCCTTTAGAATTTTCTCTGTGTTTTCTATGGACTGTTTTAGAGGAAATGGTGTTGTTCCAGCCATCAGAGCCATAAGCACTGAACTGGCACATCCTAACCTCCGTAAATTCTGTGATTCAGACAGGCACGTTGCATGTTCTGTTTCTGTATGCAAGCTTACTGAGAGAAGCAGTTCTGTGGTGTTAGCTGGGAAGCAAAACTCAATTTCTAACAAAATCTTAATGGCTCCATTTATCTACTGGGGAACAGATTTTATATAATTTAATGGGATTTTCTGGACAGTGATGGAATTACAGAAAAGGGACTACTACCCATGTGTGTAATCTCCCTGTCTCTCTCTTTGGACCCTGACATCAGCAAGTTTTCCCCTTACACCTCTGTACAAGCTCTGCCACCATTTGGTGTTTCATTTTCTCACCTACCTTCACTCTCTTCCCCTTTGTATTGTATTGTATACATGTATCGACACGTCTTTGTCTGCTCTGTGCTGCTGCACTTACTCTGTCACCTAAAACGTACGGGTCACTTCTCCTTTCAAATCATTTTAGGATGCTAGGCTTCTATACCCAGTGCTGCTGACTCATAGGGCAGAATATTTACTGAGTTAGTGAATCATAGCTACTCATCTGAAGGAAGGCAGCCTTAGTGAAGAGTGTCTAATGAGGTGTTTGAAATTAATATTTTCAGAGCTACGAGAAGATTCACCTGGATTTCCTGAAAAGTGATCACCCAGCTGTCACACGCATGAGAGGGGACAGTGACAACACTTACATTGGTGTCACCTACAAGAATGAAGACAAGCTAAAGGACAGAGAGAGTGGATTTGATGAGCAGAGACTGAGTGCTGATAGCGGGTACATCATCCCCCTGCCTGATATTGACCCTGTTTCTGAAGATGAGCTTGGCAAAAGAAACAGACACAGGTAGGTGCCGTTTATGGATCATGTAGCCTATAGTCACCATTCAGATTCTTGTTTGGCAGTTTGCATTAACAGTTTTTAACATATGACTCTGCAAATGGTTTCCTTGGCTCTGGTGAAACTACTGATTAGGAAGGTCCCATGTAAATATGGTAATATGACTGGCCACAATGTTTTCAATGGGAAAAACTTAATTTTGCCTCTTTTGTGACTGCTAAGGGAAGGGAATTGATGGTAGGGTTCTCCTCTGTGTTACTGAGACTCTCCTGCTGTCTTGGACAAGTCACAGTGACTGTCTGGTGGCTCTGTGGTCACATTTTGCAAGACATCTTGACCCACAGCTCAATCACAGAATCACATAGTCACGTGTTGGAAGGGACTCTGACAGATTACCTAGTCCACTCCCCCTGCCAGAGCAGGACCACCTAGAGTAGGTCACACAGGAACTCGTCCAGGTGGGTTTTGAATGTCTCCAGAGGAAACTAAACAATCCATCTGGGCAAAGAATGCCTTGGGACTGCATTTAAGAACTCCAGGGATTGATTTGTTCTGTACAAGACCAACTCCAAGATTTGGGAGAAGTTGTTTTGAGTGTCTTCTGTGGTATACTTATAATTGACTGCAGGAAATCCAAGACCTTTTACTGCTCCCTTGTCAGTTTTCACAACTGATTCCACTACAGCACGACACTGTATAACCCTTACTGTGAATGAGGGGGGGTTAATTCAGCACTTAATTGAAAGTATATAGACTCATCGACCTAAAAATGCCTTTTTTTAAAAAAAACTATTTTAGTGCAATTTTCAAGAAAGGGATTACTAAAATCTCCAAGAAGCACCAGATTTATCACCTCTCCCTGTTATTAATAATTTTATTGTATGTTGTTATTTTCAGATAACCTCTTTAAATTTGCCTAAGTGACCTATTGTCACAGCAGTGCCATAAAGCTATTTTTCTAACGAGCCTCTGGCAGAAAGTGCTTGGAGGAACATGTGAACAATCTGTTCCTTTGAATTCCAAGGCGGCTCGTTGCTCTTGAGATACAAGTTATGTCATGTCCTAAGAAATGTGCGGCCAGAGTCATCTAAGATTGTGTCACGTCTCAGGAAGCATGTGGGGAAGTAATGTGCAGTTCTGCTAGATGCTGAAGTACTTACATAGCCCCATTTGCCACATTTTATCTCTGAGGTGTTTGTCTCTTCTAGTTCCCAGACATCTGAAGAAAGCGCCATTGAAACTGGTTCCAGTAGCTCTACCTTCATCAAGAGAGAGGATGAGACCATTGAGGACATTGACATGATGGATGACATTGGGATTGACTCCTCAGATCTGGTGGAGGACAGCTTCCTGTAACCCTATGGACACCTTGCAGCTCTGCACACAGGGAACCTTGCTGTGTCATCTACAGACTTCTGCTCCACAGAGAAAACCACTTTATTGTAATGTCAAGAATATGAAGGGGAGGTGGATTTGTACAGAGAAAGTCCCAGTGATGGACAGAGGAATCAGCCTGAGTATGAATGAAAGAGACATGTTGAAGATGGATTTTTTTAGTGTTGCTGCTTGCAGTACTTCAGTAGCATCTCAGTGTTGTTTGCCATTTGAACTGGTAGGAGGATGAAAGAACAGGCCACAAACAGACCAGTTTTGTGTTTCAAGGGCATTCATATGACTTTGATGGATTGAATTTCCACTGCAGCAATACTTCATCATTGTAATTATGTAAATAAGTGTCTACTCAAGGATCTTTTGAGGTGCACATTGAACATATGACATGGATTTTAGAAGAGATCGCTCATGAATTTTGTGTACTTCCTCCCTCAATCTCAATGTCAGCTGCTGTTGAACTGTCATGTGAATTGAAGAACATGCAAAAACCACTTTTGGACCAAAAAGGTCTAAAACCACAAGGGACTGACCGGTACTGCAAAACGTTACTTTTTACCATTAATGCAAATAAAGAGGAATAATAATAATAATAATAATAAAACCCCAGTCTATAATAGGTGTAGAAGCCTAGTAAGTATTAACTATAGAAGATAGCCATTTTCAAGATACTACTACTACTACTACTACTACTACTGTTTTCAGTAACACTAAACATATATTTTACAATTCATTGTCCTTCAGTAAAAGCACAGTCTGATGAAATTTTTTAAAATTCAAGGAAAAGAATTATGACCTGAATTTTTTAATGAAACAATTACCTTCTTCTGGCTCTACAAAGTATGGTAACTTCTCTGGATAGCTAAAACTGTTTTAACATGGAGAAAAAAAACAAGGTTTTAGTTTCTATCGTGAGCTAAGTAGCTTTTCTAAGCACATATACTAGAAGCAATTATTGCCCTCTCGTTAAGTGAGGTTCTAAAAGTTTATTATTGCTTTTTAAAAAATAATTTATGCCAGATTTACAAGGTGGAAGATTATGATAAACCACCAGCAACATCCCATTGCTAGTTTCATAGATACTCTAAAGAAATCTTATCCTGGGGTCAACTGTGAGGAATCAACTTGATATTTGAACTCCTCAAAGAACAAAGACATATCTCCCAGCCTGGAATTCAAGTCTAAGTAAGCAGAAATAATTCTGCAGCAAATATTCTTGTCTTAGTTTTCAGGTTTGAGCAGGAACAGAAAACTCTGACTACTGTATTTGCAGACCGTAACTACAAATGGTAATTGCTTCTGAGAGTGTTTTCTGGAAGAAGGTGCATGAAAACAAATCTGCTCTATGCCTGCAATAGTTGTTTTTTGATGCCACTTATATGAACAAAGATTTACCATTACTGCTATCACTGTACAATGTGTTATTGAGACATGATGCTTTGGAAGACTTACATGTGAAAAAAAAAAGGTACATCACTGCAAAGGGTCCCATCCTTTCTGGTGCTTGACTTTCAAACTTAACCTTAATTCAGTGTGATGAGTGCCTCAGAAGATATGCTCAGCCTCTGTCAGGTCACAACCAATGCAAATGCAGTGCAAACTCATCCCTGTGTTGCAGTACTATTCCTAGGAATTATGAAAGACAAATCAGTGACTGACAGAACATACTGCCACGTTAAACTACAGTTTAACTTAACTTAAAATGGCCCTAAGAAAAGCTACACAAGTCTCCTTGACTTCATTTGTGGACAGCTGTGGATCAAATGAAACTTAATACAGTCAGTGTTACAGACAAATAATTCTAGGCCTAGGTTTCACAATGTCACCTGGCTCAAATGTGAAAACAGGACCTGAAGTGAAAAGACCACATTTTCAACCCTGATGGAGGCTGACAATCAGAAGGGACCACAAGTGACGGCGCATCCTCCATCTCTTACAGTCAACAGATCAAGACCATGTGTCTTCCTGGGAGTCGTGCTTTAGCCAAACACGTGTCCTTGAGCTCTGTATGGGGACAGCTGTGAAACATAAAGACTCTCAATATAGCCAGGACATGTGAGACGATGTAAAGTCTCCCTCCGGCTATGAACTATGAATTAAAGAAACACAAATTGTCTATTGGATATCCCAGATATCTGAATGGCCACTTGAGACCACATGTGCCTTTATTTGCATGTGTAATCATTACAACTACACATCCAAATTAGGCAATCAATTTCACCTGCATTTTTGCACATGGCCTAGTGTTCTTCAGGGTTTGAAAATCAGCCCCAACATGTTTTATTATACCAATTACTGGAATCTAAGGACATTTTTATGCAGTCTCCCTTTCCCCTCACCAGTTTTGTTCTGTATCTCACAGTATTTCTTGGGACTAGACCCAAATGGTGGCCAAGAATTAGAATTGGCTCATTTTCCAATGCATAGTAGTGTTGATTCTCCATCCTGTCACGAGTGTCACATGGATGAACTGCATCCATGGCAGGAGTCTAGCCAAACCCAGCTTACTGCAGGCTTGGAATCAGATAAGCTGGCCTGGAAAATGGAATGAGAAGCAGAGAAAGAGAGGGGATCTACTAGAGAGGGAGAAGTGTGAGAGGGTGATTTGTTTAGTTTTACGATATTATCAGTATTACAGACTTTTTCTTTTATGGCTTAATTTTTGAGAAGCCACTGGAAGAGATATTCCCAAAATTTTCACTACAGTTATTGTATAATGACAATCAGCGTTAGCCTACGAAACACAGCTTTTGATTTGGAATGGCCAAACAATTCCTTACAGCATGGTCTGCAACTTGTACAAAATGGTCCTATTACATGATGAAGGACGTGAGATATGATGATGTTATACATCAATATGTATATGAGTATTTTTATATAGACTTCTAGAATACTGCCAAAACATTTATGACAGCTATATCACTGCCTTTGTTTATATTTTTTTTTTACTGTGATATATTCCACAGGCACGTTAACTGTTGCACTTTGAATGTCCAAAATTTATATTTTAGAATAATAAAAATGGAAGTGTTTCCAAAATGGTGGCTGTTGTGAAATGTTTGAAGAAGGGCAAACTAGCCTAAGTGATGGTAGGCACAAAATGTATTTCAAAAATGCCCCTGTTGATACTTTGTCTTTGAAAAAAACCTGTAAATTAAGATCTCTATATTTCAATAAATGATATATAATTTAAGGATATGTGAGGGGTTTATACTCACTTATTGAAAGATGATTATAAGGAATCAGTCTTGCCTGATTTTTTTTCTTTTCCCTCAAAATGTTTTTGGTTAATTGAGGACTCTGCAAAGCCATTGAGCAGCCATGGAGAGCAGATCTCTGAGCCCTTCCAGTGGGCATAGTGGGTAATGACCTGGACAACGAGTCACATCTGTGTGGAACCACATTGTCTCCCAAAATATGGCAGCTGTGGTGCTCCAGTGGCTGCTGCCTGGAGCAGAGCATGTGCCCCAAAGTGGGCACTGGGTTTCCCACGAGATGAAATCCTTTTTGACCTTGGCACCATGTGTGCTGAGGGGTTCGATGCCTGCTGGTCTCCACACACCAAGGAAAGGAGGAACATGGAATACAAAGGGAGATGCTGTTCTCCCTGTTTATGAGGTAACACTCTCCGCTCCTCCTGGCGCCAATGTACAATACAGGGTTTAATACAAAGGCTATTTATAACAAGGAAATGCAAGTGACAGTCAGTCTGTAGCCTAAGCTTCTGATGATTACAGAAGATTAGATGGCCCCACTTTGAAATGGCCATGGCTTCCCTGCCTCTGGCTGCAGGGTTTTTTAAACTTATGCTGAGCTCACTTTTATCAATCAAAACAGATTTAGTCCTATGGTTCTGTGGTCATCTAATAATATATTTCATGCAGTGGATATAACTGAGTGTGAATTTGAGAAGAATTGCAAGATTTCTACCTGAAAACAAAGTTAAACTTGTCAGCTGCACTTCCAGCACTGGAGCTTATCCTGGTTTGCCAATGGGAGCCAGGCAAGACTGGAAAGCCTTGTGAAACAGGTATGTTAGCAATCTCTCGTTCATGCAGTGGTCACTTGTTAAAACATGTTTGGAGATGGACTCTTCATCTAACATCTCCCTCTCCTTGCAAAGCAAAACTTCTCCTTGCTCCAAACAGGATGCAGTAGCCTTAGCCCTTGCCTTAGATAAGAAAGCAAGTTCCCTTTCCTTTGCATCCTTGCCAGGATGGGAAGGAAAAAGCAGGGAATGGGTTTTCACGTAGGCCTTGTGCAGAAGACTCCATTTTAAGTAGGTAAATAGACCTCTGGCTAAGCTTCTAGATTGCCATAGTGAAGCAAAAGGGGAGCATCACATTCTCCAGCCAGAAGCAAATTATCCAACCACTCAGTGATGCTGGGAAGCTGAGGCACAGTGCCTTTGCAACTGTCTCAGCAAGACAGCCATGCCCTATCACCTCATTCCTATCATTAGGGACTGTGTGATATGGGATCTGTGTGCTGACATGATCCCTGGGAAAGATGGGAGGTAAATAGAAAGAGCCTTTTTTATGCTCAGAGCAAAGAAGGAAAGTCACCTCATGGACTTCGGCTGGCCCTTGAAGTCAGCAACTGAAGCAGAGGCTGTATGCCATGGGACTCACAAAACTGATGCCTACAGCAAGGTGAAGGGTTAGGCTCAGGTCCCTCGGCCTGTCTGTCTGGCCTCATCTCTGTCCTGTACCTCTCAGCACAGGCAGCTTGCATGAGATCAAAACAGAGAGGGCCATGGAAGACCTTCTCTTCCTCTACTTCCTCTACTGGCATTGAACATCAATGGAAAAATTCATTTTCTAAAGGAAAACTCATCTCACTTCCAAAGCCAGTTCATTCCTGTTCATATAACTGGAGGTAAGAATTTGAGACACTTTCCAGTGATTCCTTACATTTGTTAATATCCTTACTGAGATGGAGCCAAACTTTTGTTTTTCAAGTTGGCCACAAGGTGGAAGCATCAGACCAAATTCTGTTAAAAGGTTTTTGGTTTTTTGTTCTTTTTTTCTTTTTTTCTTTTTTGTCCTAATCCCATTTTTGGGGCTTTTTTGATCGTTTGTGGGTTTTTTTTTGTTTTGTTTTGGTTTTTTTTTCCATTGCAGAAGCAGAGCAGCTGGATCCTTTATAGCAATAAGAGGTAAAGGAATATATACAGTGTCTGTCAGCTCCAGATTTTCTTTTTGTTTTTTAATAACTTTGAACCTGTTATGATAACCATAGTTTTTCATAGAACGAGACCTGTGGTAGGGACTCCTTTTTAAAGAATGAAATATGTTCTCATGTCAATTCTTACCAAAGGGAAGACTTTGGGAAAGGAAACAGCATCATGAGAGTCCGGGAAGTTGCTTGGGATTTTTCTGAGCCACAGTTATCCATTTTGTCTTACAGCATACAGCCCAAATCTTGCAAAGCTGGAAACTTCACTTCCAAGTGGCATACTACCCCTGATGGTGTTGAGGGACACTCTGCTCTTTGTATCAAAAACCTTACCTCCAGTGGAGAGAGGGTGTGATTTAGAATTATGATTATGACGAGACCTTAGATATCCTGAAATAAGCTGAGAATGCATCCATCTCTTCTGCATTCGTTCTTTTGTTGCTTTAGTAATGTGGTGATGTTAGATGAGGAGTCAGAAGCACTCCTGAGCTGAGGGCCAGATTCACGTGCCCCTAAAGTGTTCCAAAAAAATAAAGAGCTGGGACTAGTCTAATGTACATAGCCAGACCCATAAACTCTAACCCCCACAAGCCATACAGGTTTGAGGGTTAGTTCAAATGTGTAAGCTGTTCCAAATCCTGCAGCAACCTGATGTATTAGACATTGTGGTATGCTCCGTGCTGTTAGCACTGCTGCACTCCATGGGCAGGAGCATCATCTAATTTGTCATTTGTCCATAAGAGTGATACAAGCTTTGTAAGAAGGAGGATGTGATTTAATAAAAGCCGATACAGCTGACACATCCTTCCCCACCCCAGCCCCCATCCCCTGAGAAGTAACTCACATCAAGACGTGATTTAGAACTGGGCATCTAAAAAATGGGCTCTATTTTCCAGCTCTACTAGTTGGCCTCATAAAAGACATATTCTGCATATTTGCCTTCTAGGTGACTGAAACAACAGCCACTGTGTTGCCAGCAGTAGCGTGTGACAGATTATGCCCAAATCTTAGAAATGCCTGTTTAAAGGCAGCTCGAAGCTTTGCAATTGGAGCCACCTTGTCAAAAGTAAGCTGAGCATGTATGTGCTACCAGCGACAGCTCTGCAGAAATAAGTGGCTCCCACCAGCAAGAGTATTTGGATGTATTTGTATTTATACCAAGTGCATTCATGAACTAGTTGACTGATTGCTTGCAAAGGCAGAGTTTTGTTTTGCTCCCAATGTATTTGACATGCAAATTGATGAGTGCTTTGGTAGGTAAAAATGCTGCTATATTGACATGAGGATGATGTCAGTGCTTTAATACTGGTCTTCAATTATTGCAAAAAAAAAACCCTACTGTTGTCATTTAACCTGGCATGCTGTATGACACAGACCAGGGGGCTTTCCCAAATTAATTCCCGTTTGAACCAGAGCCTGTCATTTAGAAAAAAAAAAAAAAAAAAAGTAGTCTTTTCTCATCTCTCTGAATCCTTTTGTAAATATCAGGTTTTGCATCTGCTTACGTGTGAGACAAGTGTTATTACTTCAATGCTCTGGGCATGCACCAAAACAAGGCTTATATTTCCACACTGTTTGCTTGGAGGAGCTCAGAAACCCACAAGCCATAATTTCTAGTCTGATTGACTAGATGAGCAGGGCAGTGAGATTTCATCAACATATTTCAATCACTTTCAGTGTAGTTTCTGGTGGCTGCCTTTGGCAGTTTTGGTTATGTGTGCACAATGCTCTGACACTCTGTGTATGAAACAGGAGTAGCCCTGGCTAGAAGTCAGTGGGGGTGAACTGAGCTGAAGGATAAAAGATGCCTATGAACAAAGAAAAAAATATAATGTTTCTAGCCAGTAAAAAATGTGGGTGAACATAGCTAAACGTATTTTCCCTCTCTGTCCTAAGATCTTCTCTTGCCTTTTGAGCTCTATCTCCTAGTTGCATGGCCCATGGAGATTGCTCTGAGAAGAGCAGAGGGGCTAACCCACCCCAGGGTTTCAGTCAGACCTGCCTGCACTTGGCAAAAAAGAGTATGGGAAATCATATGTAATGGACAGAGGACCCTCTATACCAATCCCAGCTATGACATAATATAGCAACACAGAGGTTTTGGTTGCTGTATTTGACTGCAAGTGCAGAGGACTGTCCATGTTCTGTTACAGCTGGTGGGCTGGTCGGGAGATGATCTCCCTGGCTGCAAGGCTTGGCATGGGTAGTGAGATAACGTTGGGGTACAATATATTCTGCTTTTTTTTCTGTTGTCTTGCCAAGACTGCACAATTTGTTCAAAGGTGCATTTGACTTGACTCTTTCTTCCTCCCACCCCCCCCTTTTCGGCTTCTCCCTTGGAGAAGTGGGAGCTCTGCCTTGCTTCAGACTCAGACAAGCCCAGTCACTGACAAAGGCCAGGGCTGAAAGGGTCCAGTGCCACTCCAAGCTGCTCGAGAAAGTCTGCACAGCTAATGTGTTTCCGCAGCTCCTCCTTGAATCCTCGGCTGTTCCCCTGGCAGTGAGAAACCCTCAAAATTAAATACCGTGAAAAAGCGTTGTTGAAAATGTTCAAGAGAAACTGCATTTGAGAGAAAATGCGTTTGGAAATGTCAGCATTCTGTAAAAGAAGTAGAAAAAAAAAATTGGTGCGAATATATATTGCTTTACTGTCAAAAACTGAGCAGCCCAAACCTGTCCTGAGCTGCCAAAAATTAAAAACTTTATTTTTTGGCTCGAATATTTTGGTATTCAAATTTTCTCCTGAAAATGCCATGTTCGCTATGGAGAATGTAGAAAGCAAGCTTTTGGGTTTTTTTCCCTTGTGAAATTCACTTTTACCTCCTCCCTCCTGAAAAGACCCCCCTTCCTATCCCGTGTGTTATGACATTTTGTGCTGAGATCGAGATTGCACCACTACAAGGACCTTTCAGAGGCACAGCTGTTAGAAGTTGCCTCACGACTCCAAGGGAAGTATTTATCAGGATGTCTTATCTTGTCACCTTCCAAAAATAGTGCTGCGGTAGGATAGAGGTGCGAGAGCTGCCCCTGCTGGGGTGCCACTCAGGGTGCGGGCAGGGGTCTGGCAGTCACTGCCTGGGAATGAAAGATGCATATTGTTTCCCTGCTCTGCCCTGTGGCAGTTGGCTCTGGGAGCTGGTGAGAGCTTCGCTGACGCAAGGGCTCACACGCATAAGCAAGAACAGAGCAGTGCTTGTGTGCGGGCACATGCTTGCCCGCCTGCCTGCCTGCTGCCTGCCCACGGGGCACTCACCTTGGTGACCCAGGAACAACATGAAGGAAAGGGCTGAGACCCACCATGGCCTTGTAACTTCATACCACTCAGAGACTCTGCTGGTGCAGTGCCCAGTGTCAGGACAAGGGGCAACGGGCACAGGCTGAAACACAGAAAATTCCACTTGAACATGAAGAAAATCTTTACTGTAAGGGTGAGGGAGCCCTATCACAAGGCTGCCCAGGGACAGTGTGGAGTCTCCTTCTCTGGAGGTTTTTAAAATCCTCCTGGTTACATTCCTGAGTGACCTGATTGAGGTGAACCTGCCTGAGCAGGGGAGTTGGACTAGACAATCCCTGAAGGTCCCTTGCCATTCTGTGATTCTGTGATGCCTGTGCTTTACTAGCCATGTGGGCAGGGCTCATAAGAGACATCACCTCTGTATGCAGACCTGTCACACATTAATCTTGAGACCACCTCAGCTAGGAGAGCTCTGCTGTGCCAGAGGTGAATTTTGTCACAATACTGTTCAGGTTGTCTTCTTCTGCACCAAAGAGTGAGCAGAGGGTTTGTGAGAGTGCTAAATCAGCAGAAAGCAGGAGTTTCTTTACCCATCAACCGAACAGTGATGCTTACAGCAAACCTCCTTCCCTGTCTTCTACCTCCAACACTATGTACCTCACCCCAGCAGCTTGTCTGTCACACTGTCCCCAGGTTCCCGATGGGGTTTCCTGGCAAAGTGTACTACTGGCACTACTTCTGAGATGTCTGACTTGTGCCATGGGAGAAACAGTAGGTCTTGTCCAGTAGACTTCCAACTATAGGAAGAGGCACTGGACCAGCTGCTGGTGAGAGAGGAAGAAGGACCTCCATACGGCTGTATGTAGTGCTAAAGGGAATGGGACCAGGGACATTTACCTTAGGAACAGGGTAAATGTTGTTATATAATGCACCCTACAGTCCTAGCAAGGGTCAAACCCTGTCACCATTGTTCATGACAAAGCACCTTCATTTTCATTTGCATAGGAGTATTAAGCAAGGATCCGGCCAAGACCAGTAAGTCCAAAAGGGTGACACTCCTGTATTAGCTAGAGGGACAACAAAAGATTTAGCTTCGAGGAGACAATCAGGAGAACTAAGAAAACCATAAAAGCAGTCAAGTTGTCCTAGCCCTGTACTGAAGGAGGTTCTTTTAGGGCTCAGAGGATTTTGTGGTTCTGGCTTGGAGTTTCTTACATCTAGGTGTACTCACCATCACTCAATACATCCTCACTTAGTTCTGTGCATTGATACTTCTCTTCTAGGACACAGTTTGAAAGCTTTTATGGCACTGTCCAGAAACTGAAGGAATGGATAACCTAAAAAAAAATCAGTCTAGTCCACTGAATTGTTTTACTTAAGTCAAACAGCTGACAGAAGGTAATAGCAATGGTAGCTCCATTACTACTATTATTGCTAACTTGAACAGCTAACAATTGATCCTCGTGTCAACTCCCCAAACCACTCATTCTTCTTTTCAGCTAGAGTTTTAAGTCAAGTAGCCATGCAGCAGTTAAAATACTGACAAAGTACGGTATTAAAATATTCTTATATTACTGAACCTGATGTGATGTCATGAGATTGGATTGTTTATGTTTTAACTTTACAACTGTACCTTCTTCTCTCTATGAATGGTCAGGCACTCCAAATATTGTTCATCTGGTGCACTGAAATACATCCCGCAGATATTTCATGAAATGGAAAGAAATGTTTTTAAAAAATATACCTGCCAGAAAGTTTGGAGAGTGTTTGAAAGTTATAAATATTTTTATCAATCTGGAAAAAAAACCAAGATGAGAAGATATTTAATTTAGTCAAAACCCCCTAAATTAGTATAAAACATTTTAACCATAGCAATGGAAAATCTATTATTATCTATCTTACCTGACTTGCAGCCTAGGCTGAGATCAAATCATAGAATCGTAGAATGCTAGGGATTGGAAGGGACCTTTAGAGATCATCTAGTCCAACTCCCCCTTTTTACTAAACCAGGCACATCTTGAAGACATACCATCTGAATTCTTCTGGTTTTACTGGTTCCCTGAATAGAACGGCTCAAAGGCTGGACACAAGTATTAATACTTCAAAGCAAAAGAGAATATTAGTTTATTGCAGAAGTTATCCATCTTTCAAACTTTTCATTATGTTGACGTGACTACATCAAAAGGGTTTGTTTAAAGTTTGTCTCAAATCTAGACCTGCAGTTTCAGCTTATCAAACTTTGCATGCAACCTTCATTGTCAGTAATTCCGTGGAATAAATTTTGCTAAATACATAGCTGTACAGCTATACATCTGCTCAAAAGGGGCATAGGTTCCCTCTGCAGAGAAAACTGCATGAAAAACAAATTTGTGTTTTGGATGGAGTAATGAAAGCAAAGGATGCTAGATTATAAAAAGATCCTAGGGGAGCAGGAGCAGCAGGGACAAGCTGTGCGGTGGCTGGGCTTGTCTGTGCCCTGTCACCAGTGTGTTGGCAGTATCATTGCCCTTTCCTGTCCTTCCTCTCCCCCAGGGCCACATCACCTCCATGATGTGTCAGTGGTCAGTACTTTAGAAAATCAGCTTGTCTCCTTCTTCTCTGCTTGCAGATGCTGTGACTCATTTGCCTGAACACAGATGCTTTGCTCCGTGCTCACTGTGATACTTGGCTCCATGTTCACTGCAATACTTGGAATTGCAACATGGTCTCAGATTTAAAACCTACAGATTTCAAAGGGGCATACCTGTGACTGACCATCTAGGAATCCAGCTATTTTTTTCTCTTTAGAAAGTACGCATTTTGATGCAAGAGCTAGCCATCAGAGAAGAAAAAGAAAAACCAGAGAAACAATATTATCAAAACCATAGATAGACAATATACACTAGCCCCCCCAATCCCATCTCCAGATCCTGAATTCAAGACTCCTCAATCCTTAGTGAATGAAAGTCAATTCTCATCTCTGCTTCTAATGTATTATCAACGAGTTACCTGAAATACTCTCATGTGTTGTTTCATCCCTATTCATCTGATACAAACCTGGGAAGATTCCTACTGACACGGAAGGACTTTTACTCAGTCTGCTTTCATTGCATAGTGTGCAATAAGCTTCTCACTGTCTGTCCTTATAAGCCCTGATAGATGCCTAGGGGGCAAAATGGTGATGGTACTCAGGAAAAAACTGAAGCATTGCTGATCCAATAACTAAAAATCACAGACTGATCCTCCAAGGCATAATTTAAAGCTAAGGCAAGACATTCTAGGTTCTTTCAGTTCCACTTGGTGGACTTTCAAGTTGTGCTTGCTTCACATTGTTTATCTGCAATGATGAGAACTAGGAATACACTGTGTACAAATGAATGTGAAGAAGCTGTGATTCTAGCAGCTGGGACCTCACCATCCATCACAAAGACATGGTAAAGCAATCTGATACAGCATATAGCCAGCACAACCCTCTTGTATGCCAGTACAGAAGTCCATTGGAGTTCAAGGAAAATTTTAGGGCTCCTTCTCTACAACTTCATTCACTGGGAAAACTACCAGCATTCAGCTGATTGAGCAGCATTATGTGCACAGCCACCTGCTTTGGTAGGGAAGAAAAATTACTTCTTCTCATCTTTTTCAATTTAGTAGTAACCTTTAAAAACTGAGAATCCTAAAAGCTGTGCTAAACACTACTGGAGTTTGCCTGGATGAGCTTTAATAATAATAATTAGCACTAATTTGAATAAAAACAAAAGTTCAAGGGCTATACTCAATGGGAGATCCAGGTACTGCCTTCAATCTCAAGTAATCACATCCATAAAGCAGAACTGCAAGAAAACCATGATTAACTCTTGTTCACCTCTACCATTTTCACAAAGGCCAGGTTTATAGTCTGGCTTATATGCAGCCATTAGCATGTCATAACATAAATAACATAAATATTCCCTTATCAGATTGAGTTGTTTGTCTGCTTTTTGTCTTTTGCATGTTCAGGTGGCTATGTGTACACAGTCACAGGTTTACATGTGGGGTCTGGTTTGGATTTGACATTGCCTCTTTTATCTAATCCATTCCTAGGATGGCAGCGACAAACATTTCATGTCTCTGAAGTCCACTTCCTTTAGCTGCTCCTTGTCATTTCCTAGCAGGATTTGTCTGTATCTGTGAAGGCACAGCTGGAGAGGGTTGATGTTTGTCCTTTTTTCCTACAGTCACCCTGCCTGTGTGTGTGTAAGTTCTGAAGGAGAATGTAGGGCTCTTGGCAAAAATGAAGAGCAGTAGAGGAATGTGACTTCAAACTCTTCCCAGGACACAATCATCTCCCATTTTAAATTTGGTACTTTCTGAGGTTTTAGATGTATAATTAGTTTCACTTTTTGTTTCTTGCAAAATAAACTAACAGGGAATGGAGAACTGAGAAGCCAGACTGTGTGTCTTACGCTAGTGAGAAGAGGCACAAAAAGAGCAGAGACAAGTCCAAGGGTAGGAAAAGTGCTAGACATTCAACTAATCAAAGTTTAACCTGGTTCAAGGTTTGCAGCAAAGAAGCAGCTGTAGGTAAGGAAATGAAAATATCAGAGGCAAAATTGTTTACACGGCAGCTGTAAAATCAAGGGCATATACTATTAAACTGCCTTCAATCTGTATCACATCATAGTTGTCATTCAACAGTAAGATTATATGGCACCAAAAGCTGAATTTAAGATGTACTTTTCCAGGCCAATTTCACAAAAAAATCCCATCCCAGATGTGATAAAGCTGGCACTGTGTTTACCAACAGAATGAGGGCTGGGTCCTCTAGGAAGACATCTCGCCATGCAAATCTCTACCTTTGTTTGCTAAAGGCATGCTGTCAGAATGATACCTGCTTATTTCCTAAAATGAGTTAAAAGTAGCTTGAGGATTACACCTGTCTTTGCCAATTTCTGTCATTAAACAATTTCCTGTCTCCGGCTTTGTGCTTTATTTCCTGCCGGTGTCTAAAGGATGCATGCTGACAGCTGAAGAAAGCGACTGTTGTGAAACACTGGCACTGCCTGTGGGGCCGTGATCAGCAGCAAGACTAACTGGTGAGCCTGGGTGAGATGTTTGCTTTTGTTTTGATCAATCGTTTAGTGTGAGAAAAATGCGGCTTTGGCAGATCTGGCACTGCTCACTAATTGGGCTGAATGTGCAGATTGACTAAAGCACATGCTTATGGTTTGGGAGATCCAAGTTCAACTCTGCCATCTGCCTGAAGCCTTGTTTCTCTGCCGTCCTGGTTGAGCAGGATCTGGGTTGAGCAGGGCTGGCAGGTGCACAGTCTCTCTCTTTGAAGCTGTTACACTCTGCATACAAGGATTAAATATTTATTAGCTCTGATGGTCCCACACGCCCCAGCTCCCACCTGGGTGCCCTAATCACTGAGCTGTAATGCTCCCTCTGGAGCAATTTCTGTTCAAAATGTAATGTGCAAAGTGAGAACACATCAAAGGGAGGGGCTGTGCCAGGTGAAGACGGTCTCCTGGGGAAGGGATGCAGGTACGAGTCTCCTTGTACAGAGGAAAGCAGGACAGAATTGAGTTTCCTTCACCCTGAATATGTGCCAGTTCTGGGGCCCTTTATGTGTGGAGACTTCTCCGGTTTCCGAGCTATGCAAAGGGCCATGGGAAGCCTCTAAGAAGCCTGAGCCTGCAGGGGGAAGTTAAAATTCTTTGTACTAGGGTCCTCACCTGGCATCTTTGGGAGACGTCAGTAAATCAGAAGAGCTGGAAACAAGTGGATGAGATGCTTGGGTAAAGGTGTGTAACACTCAGTAGAAGTAGAAATAGCTGCATGCTTTTTTGTCTTTCATGAATTCAGGTGAGATGCATGAAAGTGTTCCTGAGGTCTAAAGACTGCAGCAATCAACAACATAATTGAAGAACTGAGTCTTTTCTTCAAAACCTCATAGGCCATGGTGGGTAAATATAGTTCAGACACAAATATGTTTTTAGATGAAGAGTGTTCTTTTAAATCTCTTTTCCCTCTCTTCTGAAGGTGCCAAGTAGTGCCAGTTTGGAAGTAATTTCTGAAATGTGGACATCTGTCTTCTAGGATCTGTACTGAAAACACTATCTTTTTTCATATGGCTCACCAAACAAGTCATTCATTAGTAACTAGTTTCAATCTGTAATGACTATGGGTCTGATTCATGGTTGTAACTCTTGAGCTTTGTGTCATTGTCTGTGAGGTTTGCATGAGCATATATCTGGGGTGCAGAAGTGAAGCTGTGTTTCTTTCTGGTCAGACTAATGACTTTCATGTGATGTTTCACAGCTTTTCGATGATACTCAGAGCCCTTCTAGCGTCTGAGAAAGAAAAAGCTGTAGAATAACATCTACACCATAAAATTACTCTAAAAATAACAAATAATCTCCTGTTTGAGGTGTTAATTTATAGAAGGAAAGGCTTTGGAATAAGCCCCAAATGTTGTAGTTAATGTGACTGCTTCTTTTCTTGAGGTACATAAGTATTTCTTGTGTCCTTAGCTGAGAAAGTATGTACTGTATTCTACCTCCAGTTCTTTTAGCACTATCTAAAAGGTATTTCGTACCAATTCAACATGTAAGAAAAAGCTTTTAATCAGTCTGAAGTAAGGTATAAACAACCTCAGGAAGTTTGGAGTATGTTATTAAAACTGTTCTCTAGTATCCTCGTTACAGTGTGTTTTGGCATCATATCCTTTAGTGTAAGCTAATTATGTAAGTCAGTTGTTGGCTGGCCTCTGACCTGTCCCATGATCTCTCATTTTAAAATCACATCCTTTTCTAAGTGATGTATGAAAAGAGAGACAGTGTGCTGCTGTTCGTTTAATGATTCATCTACCTTGCTTTTCTCCTCTTCTAACCTTGCTCTGTTTCTGAATTTCAACGTCCCTGTGTCTTGGGCATTTCTTCTGGCTTTCTCCATCCTGTTCCTTGCATATACTTGCATTCAAATATGTTCAGGTTGGGTTTGAGCACATCCTAGAGTGCTGTGTCAGAGATGTGCTGGCCCACAGGCCCTGCTGCAGCTGAATAAGAGACTGTGGCACCCACAGGGAGCAACACACATACACAAAAAATAAGGATACTGAAGAGCAGTCCCTTTGCTCCTCTGTTACAGGACATGAGCTGAGCCTCCTGAGGGGATGTCTCTCCTTGAGCCCTGCACACTGCCTCATTGCAGGCCCGCTGCCATGTTCAGGTTTTACACAGAGAGGTGATGGATTTAGCAGTGCCTAAACTTCTGCTGAAAGCAAGAGATGCTTAAATGCTGAAAGGGAAATGAGGTACCCAGGTATACTCAGGTATTTGTGTTTCTAACTGCCAATCAGCGCCTCTCCCTCTTACTTCACATTTAACATATTAAACTAAAGGATGCTACAGGAAGACTCTGTACGTAGAGCATTTTGAAGATCCACCAAAACGTCAGTCTTGGATAATGCTTTGAGGCCCTGTAGCCGTGAGTGTTGTAAGCACTGTATTTATATATTGCTAAGGAGCTATAAGCATATGTGGTTACAGGAAAACATGAAACTATGGAAACACAAATATGAAGCATTTACAGTGCTGTATAAGAAAAAACACCAGGTAGTTACCTTCTTTGACAGAGTATCTCGAAATTAGTAGGTCAGTGTGCTCCTGGAATGACATCTGATACCTCATTTGTTCTCAAGAGAAGCCCTCAAAAACCTTCAGACTTTTGTCACAGAGATGTAATTATCTGTCTTTTTCAAAGACCCATCACCCAGTCCCCGTATCAGCAGTGCTCCTCACACTGGACAGAGCAAAGATCGTAAATCACCCTGCAGATGAAGTGACAGAGCCGAAAACGTCAGGGTGGTGGGGTGGCAGAGTACTGCCACCACCAAAGAAAAAGTCATCTTGGACTTGTGATGAGGTTATCTGAAGTGCCCAGAAACTCCAGAACCGGTATGAATTCAGCCTCTTTCTGGGCTTCCTGTACTGCCCATCAGTGAATAAGGCTGTGCCATCACTGGTGGTATGGGTGTCAAGGCTTGAAGTGTCACAGGAGGAAGAGAGGGGCCAGGCAAACCTTCAGAAATCTTCCTGCAATTTCTGAGGCCTTATCAAAGTTTGACATGCTTGTGCAGGACTAACAGGAATAAATACATAAATAAATAATGAGTATAGACTGTGCTGCCACTCGTCGGGATCTTGACCGGCTTGAGAGCTGGGCAGAGAGGAACCTCATGAGGTTCAACAAGGACAAGTGCAAAGTCCTGCATCTGGGACAACCCCATGCACCAGTACAGGCTGGGGATTGACCTGCTGAAGAGCAGCTCTGCAGAGAGACACCTGGGAGTCCTGATTGATAATAAACTGAATATGAGCCAGCAATGTGCCCTCNGGTTGGGGCATCCCTTTTTTCTACGGTAGCTAGCAACAGGACAAGGAGTGATGGGATGAAGCTGGAACACAAAAAGTTCCATTTAAATATAAGAAAAAACTATTTCACTGTGAGTGTAAGGGAGCCCTGGCACAGGCTGCCCAGGTAGAGTGTGGAGTCTCCTTCCTTGGAGGTCTTCAAGACCTGCCTGGACACGTTCTTGTGCAACCTGATCTAGGTGGACCTGCTTCTGCATGAGGGTTGGACTAGATGATCTCTAAATGTCCCTTCCAACCCTACCATTCTGCGATTCCATGATAGGTAAAGAAATCCATGAATGGGACCCTGTCAGTATTTGCAGATACTTTTTCCAAAGTTGCTTTGGAGGTGGAACCAACACCAAATATTTCTTTGCTCCTCTTTTCACAGAGGTATGTTTAACATACTGTTTTGAAAGGATTGTTAAGTGGCTGAAAGATGCTACATTAGGGTAGCAACAGCTGTGAGGTGAGGGGTAAGAAGTGGGAGCAGAAAAGCCTGGAGCCTGCAGTAGGATGAGTGGTGCAGCTGGGGAAGATGGCCACCCACGGGTGGCTGTGGTGGCCAGGAGGGAGGGTAGCAGATGCACTGCTGGAGAAGCAGAGAAAGCCTTCCTGAGGAATGTATTGGCAGAGGGAGAGACGACACAGCACCTAGCTACCCAGTCTGTCCTTCTGGAAAGATCAAGCCCATCGGTAAGAGCTATTTGTTATATACTATTAGGCTATGTATTGCCCCTCAGAAATCAACTGTGTGTTTAATGATATATTATCTATTAATAAGCACTATCCTTTAGGCAAATCAGATTTTTTTCTGCTCTTTCTCCATCTCCATGTTTTATATCCACTGAAAAAAACAAGTCTGGATCTACTTATTTGCTTATCTGAATTGCTTTTTCTACCGCTGCTATAAATTTCCTAGGAAACCACCCTGCAAAGCCTCAGTAGGAATTCAAACCTTTTTGGCTGATGGCACCATAAATAACAAACTTCTTCAAGGTCAGTCACATCAGAGGTGTTGTTCAAAGCTTTTAAAATAGCTAGCCTAGTGCTGAGTCAAACATATTTTTCTTGACTTGGTTTGTATTCAAAGCCTGAGCTACAAACCTTACTCAGACAAAATTCCCATTTATTTTAACCAGGCACTTGGTCCCTGTTGTGCCCTGGCTTTGCTTGCTTTCGTGGAAATCAACTTGCGTAATATCCTGACCTGCACATAGAGTGAGACACCAACCCTCTGTCACCATGTTATTCCTCCTTGCCCAGCACTGGCAGTGGTTACCACAACAGATACAGAAGTAGCAACAAGGGAGGGCTTGAACAAACCACTTGTCGGCAGCCAGCTCCCGAAATTCAGGCACAAGGGCATAAAGTCATCTTGAGTACTTGTCCATTCTTCTGGGATAGCAGAATGGCTTTCAATGGTGCAGAAATGGCCTTAGCTTCATGTAGTGATACACTTTTCCCTGTGAATACTTAAGGTTGTCCCAATGGAAGAGAGCACTTCACAGATTCCTTATTATCCTCGTGTTTGGTGTCAAGAGGTTTCAGGGCATAATTACTGCCATATGGTACCAGTAGATTTCCACAGGTAATTAGCTCCATGACCTCTGCTGCTTGCCAAGAGCAATCAGATCTTTGCAGTTTGCATCTCCAGCAGCATGGCCAAGCTATCTCATCTGCAGCTAATAAACCTTCCAAGGCCCTGAATTTTTCTCACTAGACCAGAAGTAGCTTACTGGCTTGAAATGTTATTTCAGAGGGCAGAAGAGTGAGGTGAGGCAGCAGTCAGTGAGGTAGACAATGAAGGCGGCCTGTTTGTGTAGCACAGATGCTGCCAGAAGATCCCACAGACCCTAGAGCAGCTTTGGGCATGGGGCTGGTCCCTGTGACAGCATGGAAAGAGCAGAGGATCTGGCTTGACTCTCAGATTGGTGTTTAAAGGGTAGGCAAGGGAAAAGTAGATGCTTTACTTGAAATGTTATGGAAATTGCTGAGAAATAATGCCTGTAGAAGGCAGTTCTCAGGGTCTATTTCTGTTCACAAGGGATAAAAAGGCATGCAACAGAAACAAAAATTCTTCAAATCCTTTTTTTTTTTTATTTTATGACTACAAGGTTCATGAACTGAAAGAGTTTGATCATTTGTAGTCTGTTTCCGAGTGGAATTATTAGGTTTAGTTTTTTTTTTTTTAATACTCAAACCTATTGTTTTTTTTAAGATAAGCTGGGATTTTTCCCTCTATACAACAATAGTTAAACCTGATACTCACTTGCTTGGCTGAGAGACTGATAGGATTAAAATCTAAAAATACACAAGATAGAAACCAGATTGTGCTATCTAAAATATACATCCTCTCCTGACGTGCTGGTAACTTAAGTTCACACAGTGTAAACAGAGAACTAACAAGCTCTGGTATTGTCATTTGGGCTAGAGTGTGGGATTTTTTTATTTAACATAACCTAGCCCCAAACAGCTCATAGAGCTCTCTGAGAGATCAGGTACATAGATTTCAACGTGTCTTCGGTCCACAAGTGTTTGATTGATATAGTACAGTACTCCTGTTCATATAAATATTTGAAAATGGAAAAACATTCTGGTTTTAATTCTGTGAAAAAAAAGAGCCAGTTTAACTTCCCATAGCAGAACAGTTTTTTCACACACACACACATATCTGTGTGCAGCTCTGTTTCTGGTATACAGACCCCCATCATGAATGATGGGTCTCATGTAGCCTCTTAGCCATTCTGGTTTCTTACAAACCAGCAGTGGCAGTGTCCTGATCCAAAGCCAGCTGATTTTAAAGAGCACTCACTGACTCTGGAGCACACTGGACCGCTCACTTTCTAGGTTTCACATGTTTTTAGGGAATTCTCCTCATCCTTCATGCAATCTGTAGTTCCAATGCAGCGGTTACGGAGGTAACCGTCGTCACACTGAAAGGCTTGGAGATTTCACCAGGTCTACCAGCCTGTATGCTCAAATTCATATGGAAGCTTTTTTTTTTTGCATTCACTGCTTTCTGAGAACATAATGCTACATTTTAATCTTGCTATTATGAGAAAAAAATGTTGTTTCCAAGTAGAGAGATTTTTCATAAATGAATATCTGAGAGAAGGGAAATGGGGACACTGCAGATTTTTTGGCATCCTGGGGCATGAGCAAAAGCCATGAGTAAGGAAACCCAGAACAGAATTGCCAGCAACGTAGGAATTGCAACTGATGTTAAAAAAAAATTCTGAGATGCTTGGCTTGACAAATTCACAACTGGAAACCATGTGTAAGAAGCTGTAAAGAAAGAAAACAACATCTAAATGTCAGAAAAATCAAGAGGCTGATTCTGTAATCAGTGAAGGCAGAAGAAGCAGCAAAGTTGAAGGCATGAGTCAAAACCAGACTCCCGTGCTCTGTGATATGTCTGCTCTCAGGTTTTTTGTGGGTTTTTTTGTAGCTTCTCAGGTTCTCTAATAGGATTTCTCCTTGCCTACACCCTGGCACTGAAAATACTACTCTCCTGGTTATCAGCAGCACCTACCATGGCACCAATGAGCTCAGTTATCACAGACAGAGAGATGTCTAATGTGCTTCAGTCCCATCCTTTTAAGGACCTTCACCTCAAGACTAATAAACCCAGCAGAAGTCAGAAGCAATTTTTCAGACACAGCTCATATGTCAGCAGTAACTGGATGTCTGCAGCAGCCAGTGACATGTGTGACTCACCAACAATGATGATGGTCCTAGCACAGCAGAAAAAGGCTCGGAGACACCACCACCACCTGATGCATGTCCTCTGCCTTCTGTTGAGTGTGTTGGGAGTTGCAGTCCAGCTCCCAGTGAGGAGAGAGCTCCAAGGGCTTTGCCACTTTACCAGCCTTGTTCCTGCATGGATTGATGTAGCTTTTCTAGGGAATTAGAGATTGTCTTGTAGTGGCAGTATTTTGTTCCATTTTTATTTGAGGCAGGATTGTTAATATTTTTTATGAAGAGTATCTACCCAGCTGGGAGGTAGGAGCCTTATAGTTCAGCCAGGATAGTGAGACCTATCTCCACTGATGTCACTGTCAGAATGGCCTTCATTCTTTGTCCTACATAGGATCATAGAATGGACTGGGTTGGAAGGGACCTTCAAAGATCATCTTTTTCAAACCCCTGTCATCAGCAGAGACATTTTCCACTAGATCACATTGCTAAAAACCATGTTCAACCAGACTTTGAGCACTTCCAATGATGGAGCATCCACAGCTTCTTTAGGTAACCTATTCCAGAGTTTCATCACCCTCATTATAAAATTTTTCTTCCTTATATCCACTCTAAGCTTACCTTCTTTTAGTTTAAAACTGCTGCCCCTTGTCCTATCACTACAGAACCTAGTAAAATGTCTATGTCTTTGTCTTTACCTGCCTGTGCCCATACAAAGCTGATGAAGGTAACAAATGAGTGGCAGCAGTGGAAAAGGCAAAACCACCTCCTTGTGAAAGCTGAGGTGAAACAAGGGCTCTGAGAGTGTTTATTCAAAGCTGGCCAGACCAGGTCAGTGCTATATACCTGCATCTTGCTTCCCTGGAGCAGCTGTTTGGTACATTGCAATTTGCAACCTCCCTCAGCCCTTCACCCTTGTGCCAGACACCACTTTTCTAATTAAAATTATTTCAGAGTCAGAAAGCCTGTGGAAGGAATAAAAGGCTACCTCTAGTGAGGTGTGAGCTCAAAAGCCTACACAGAGTACAGTCCTGTGCTTTCTGAAGTTTGGAAGTGAATATGGTTTCAAAGTTGAGGAACGGAGGCTGTCTTCTTTAACTTCACTTTCATGACTTTGTCTTTGTTTGCTGTTGCTTTTTAACATTCTGGATAATACAGGTGGAGCCAGTCTATGCGTTAGCTTATTCCTGTCTGCCTGTGGCTTAGCTACATATTTTAAGGCTGTTTTTCCTTTACAGGAAATGGGAAGCTGTGGAATGCAAAATATCATTTTAGTAAAAATAATACTGCCTAACAAACCCCAAATGATCTAGTGTATGTAAAAAAAAAAGCAGATACACCAGAAAGACTCACTTGGAAGCCAAATTTGGTGACTATTTTTTTTTCCACGCTGCATTTTTTAAAGTTAGGTGGATACATTTAGGGAGGTTGACTTCAGTAGGCGGTGTTATAACTTCTCAGCCATTGCTCCAAGCATACACCAAATACAAACAAGTTCATCCTGCATCAGTGTCCTCAGCAACCTTTCTGCCTCCATCATAGCCAACCTGAAGCTGTTATTCTATTTGAGAGTGCCATTGACAATATGAAGTCCAAGGAAAGTAGCCAGGTAGTTGTCCTTTGGGACAGATTACAGGTAATTGAAAACCAAATCTGAATGCACCAGGCATTCCTTATTCATTGCTGAGAAATCTTTCTTTTTTAAATGGTAGGAAGCTTTTTTTTTTTTTTCTAGCATTACACTGAGTGTTTTTAGTTACCTAGAAGACAGGTTAGTGCTGGGGTAGGCACTGGCCTGCAGTACATGGCTGTGGTGTAGACATGGCAGCACAGAACTTTGCAGAGACTGATTTGCTCTCATTAATTTCACCTCCTCAGCAATTTGGCTGCCATCCCTTCCCTTCCTTCCCACACAAGAAGCAGCTCAGCTAATCAAACAGAAGATGAGCCAATTTGTGAATATTTTCATGGGCAGAGATGAAAATTGCTGCACTATGATGTACAGAGGGCTATCCCTTCAGTTTGGGTTTGTGTGTGCAGCACAGTTATCACCTTTGAGCACTTTGTACTTGCAAATGTTGAAGGTTCAGGATGATGAGAGTGATTTGCCACTTGCAGCTCTCACATCAACTTGCTTTCTTCATCCCACCAGACTCCAAGAGAAGCAGTGCTAGTGGCTTGACAGAGCTGCTGGGTGGTGGAAAGGGCCCGTGTCTGAGCTGCCTGCCAGCCTGACAGCTGTGCCCAGAAAACCCTTATGTGTCAGGATGTCTTCAAGAAAAAGGAAAGAGGTTGCAATCTTTTTATTCATTTAAGCTGGAATTAGTTGCTCACAGAAAATTTATTTGCACGGAATAATTCCATCCTCAGCACTGAATGGTTGGTTTTGTTTGTATTTGGACTGCAGGAACAAATCAAGACTTTCCAGAATCTGTAACTGAGTTTTGGCCACATCGAGTAATTAGAGAAAGTATATTAAATAAAGTACGCTTTAGCTCGCATGTCGCAATCTCTTCTCTTGGCAGATACAATTACTTTCAGAGGCAGTGATAGGGTGACATTGTTCTGGCAGAAACTCTCCACAGCCAGCACATAGGGACAAGAAAGTCAGCCCAGGTTCCATAGGACTGGGACCATCCTTAAGAGCCCTAGTTTGCTTGCCGTGGAAATGGGAGTGGATGTGCCACAGTAGAAAAGGAATTAAAAAGAAGATGTGAATCCACTGACAAGCAAGGTAACCATACTGAGCATCTCTCTGCAACGCAGCCGCCTCAATTTGGGGAAAATATTTACATTTGATCCATGTAAAAAATACAAAGCGCATTACTATGTGTTTCTTAGAAAAAGAGAATAATTTTAATAGTGTAGGTAAGAGGGATAATCCTTTATTTTACTAGCAATTTCCTTACAGATGTTTTTCTTATTTTGTATGGCTGCTTATAATAAAACATCAGGGGGAAAAACATAGGCCATTGCTACAGCATATCACTCTTTTTTTCTGACCACAGGGTTAGACAAGTATGGCTTCCTGAGAGAGCATTTGGCACAATGATTTTGTTTCTCCTGGACAACATCTTTATGTTTTGAAAGAGGGGGAAAAGAAACCCCCGCTCACCGGCTGTTGTCTCATGGATGCCTCATGCCCATTCATTTAATCGTATTGTTTTTCATACACCAAAGTAAACGCTTTCTTCCTGACAGTGCTTGGTTCTTGTCATGTGCTGGAAAAAGATTACTGCTGGCTGGTATCTTCCCTTCTGTTGAAAAGGAGCCCAAACCAGCAAAGCTTTGCACCTGCGAGTAATACTTACTCAAATAAACGAGACACTGGACAGAAACTACTAACTTCAGTAAAGATTGCAAAGTTGTTTTTGCCCTTATGAAAACACTCCTGAGCCTTAACAAGAAAAGACAAAGGTGCAAGTTGAGAGAATAAAAATACAGGAAGGGGAAAAATCTACCTCCTGCACAGAATTTGCAGGTAAACAAATTGCAGGCCCAAATGTTGTGTCCACAATTAAATATTTGAGAGTTAATCCACTTTAGCCACTTCTGTGCTTGATATGTGTGTACCCCCAGATGGTTGATGCTTACTTGTGACACCTGGTCACAAACACTGGCATCTCAGTGTTTAAAATGCCAAAACCAAAAGAGATTCTGACACAAGGGTTGCTCCAATAGTATACCACAGTTATTTCAGACTCACAGGTGAAAAATACGTCATCAGTACCAGTTTATTCCCTGCAGTGGGACAAATCAGCACCAAGAAGGGGGCACTGTAAATGGAAGCACCCAAACGTGAGCTGGAATTTTGAAGTGGTGTCTGTTGGCAGAAGCACTTTGTAAAGCACTGAGGTAGGGTTAAAACTCACACCAAGATCACTAAGAGAAGGATGGGATCCAAAAACTGTGGCTACAGGTAATGCTAGCAATTTGGACATTGTAAGACTGAGCTCTTATATCTAGAGATGTTTTCTAGATCCCCAAAGTGCCCCTCACTCCTAGCTGGGAGCACTACCCTTATTCAGTCGGGGCTGGCTCTGAACTTACTAAACGATCATCAATCAAATAAGCTTCTGCTCATCAGCTGGATAACATTTCCATAAGAGTGCCTGTACAATACCAGTTTGAATAACTGACATTTTCATTTTACTCACAAACAAAATGAGGCTTTTTAAAAATCGGAACCACAAGGGTGGATACAGGCTTCCCAGCAGCCTGCGTACTACCAAACTGTTCAGATTTGCTTTCCATCCATTTGCAATATCCTTCTAGTTATTAAATGCAAAGCCTTTGTTTAAGGCTGAGGAAACAAAAATTTGGTTTTGCTCTTGACTAATCCCTTTGAATGGAAATGATGGAGGATCCCACAGGGTTTTTTGATTTTCTTTTATTTTTTTTCCCCCTCTTTAAAAAATACAAGTGCAGAAATGTCACCGGTGTTTTATCTTGACCTCTCTGCTTTGGCTGAGGGATGCCTGTAAAGGGCTTGGGAGATACAGGAGGATTAGGCAGGTTTGGATCCACAGCTGCTGCCCCTCTCCCTTTCTCAGGACCTCTCTTCATCACCAGAGTGGGTGTGGGTTGTGGTGAATCATGCCATATCTCACAGGGTGCTCAGGCAGCAATCAGGGATGATTCTGGTGCAGCTTGAAGGCTACAGTAAAAATCAGGAAAATTGCCACAATCTGACTTTGACCTGACCATTCTCAGCTATTAGGCTGAGGTATCACTTCAGAGGTCCAATGTGGTGGAAATGGGTGGAAATGAGGCAATTTCCAGAGTATATCTGAGCCCCCTACACCCTCTGCTGCCTCGGTATGAGACTGCTAAAAGGCTTTTTGCTAAGTTGCCGTGGGTTCAGCAGCTGAAACCCTGCATTAAGATGTATTTCTGAGTTCTGCTGTTGGGTTCAGTTGTCTCCAAAACACAGAGAACTAAGAATGCTTTTTTTAAAAAAAAAAAACAAAACAAAACAAAAAAAACCAAAACCAAAAAAACCAAAACCCAATCAAACCCAGAACGGGCCTTTAACTGAAATTTTATTCAGTGCAAATCAGTTTTGCGGAAAAAACTAGCTTTGACACGCTGAATTTCAGTGGCTTTTTTCATCACAAAATGTATCTCTTTCATATAAATGTCATACTTGCAATTGATGTTTCTTACTCTTAAAGGGATTTATTTGTTGCCTTATTTGTGCAATTTAATTGCAACAATGTAATGCCAGGATTATAGTGCAAAGGTGCAGGATTTTTCCTTCGTGTTCAGTTTTGCTTCTTGATGTGGAAGTCTCTACACCTAATATGTATGTATGAAAAGCACAGCTATGGAAGATTCAATTTGTTGAAAAGCATAGCCATTGATTTGTGACTCTTTTCTTGTGCTATAGTCTCATCCATTGTATTAATGCAAATCAAATCACTTTCTTTGTGAAATAATAGCTTTTATACATGTGCATGGTATTTTTATTATGGCTCCATTTCATAAAGGATATAAATTTACTTTAGAAATTCAGCCTTCACACTTTTTTTGGGGGGGAGGGAAGAGGGGGAGTGAAGAGTTTAGGCCCAAACAAACATTTTCCAGACAAAGTTGTGTTAACCCTGAATGCTCTTGATTGCTTAAGTGTTAGATAATACAAAATCTTGATTCATGGGAATGCTTTTACGAGTGTTAGTAGTATTTGATGCAGGTCTGTATTGTTGCAAAACTCCAAGGAAAGATGTCAGAATACGAGTCTGTAGATGTGCCAAGCACTGTTTAAAAGAGACATTTCTATGTCTTCATGTAAGTTCAACATTTGAAACCTTTATTTTCAGAAAATATCCTTTGTGCTATTTAATGACTGCCAACCTGTGAATCGCTTTCCTTTCGTCTGACTCCAAAGTTTCCATGACACCGGGTTACGTTACCATAAGAAGTATGCTTTACAGATTCAATTACAGCCCGAGAGAAGAAAGGTGAATAAGATGGAAACTTGCAGCCGTGGAGAGAAAAGCTTTTGTGTTTAAAGAGAATCCAGAATAATATACTTAAAAAAGGAGACGGTTTACCTCAAATACTACGAAGAAATGGAACAGCAGTTGTCTGAAAATAAAATGAGGCCTCTGTGTATTCTCTTGTGTGTGTCATTTTTATAGTATATCTTTTTCAGAAGCTGGTTAGAGCTGAGATGATAATTTGCACGTCAAGCAAACTGTCTTAATCTCCTTGTTCTTGCTTCTTGTTCAGGATGTCACCGCTTGGTATGTGTTCTAACAAACATGTTTGTCAATGAAGAAATCACAGCAAATGCTCAAGTTAATGACAGTGTTAGCTGTTAGTTTGGCATCCTGCTCTGACTTCATTGGCAGATCTGTGTGTAATGATAGCCAGCAACACATGTACTTACAGCACATAGACAGGCTCAGGGAATCCATGTGATATGCTGTAGTCTGATATTCCACTTCACAGTCACATTAACTTTGAATAGTATTAGCAGTTCTGATGGGAGCTCTGTACCTGAATGCATTCCTGGTCTGAAATACATACAAAACCCAGTCATAAAGCTCTAATTTAAATCAACTTCATCCTTTGTAACATCAGCCATAATTCTGTGAAACCCTAAATGCATTTTGATTACAATAAATCCATTGGGTTTTCTAGCCCATTAAAAATACAAATGAGAAAAAAAAAAAGAAATTCCTCTCTTCTCCTCCTCCTTTACCAGAGGGCAAAGAGTTTTTTAACTGGGAGACAAATGGATATTTCAGGAACTCCAGGTGGTGATGTTAATGACTTTATATTTCTGCTTGAAAGTATCTTGTCATAGCAAGTACAAAAATGTAAATGCAAATCAATTTACAATCAATAATACTATGGTAATAAGGAAATACTGTTGTCAAATACAGTTTTAATGACCAGCATAATGGAGCTGTTTAAATGAGGAAAACCCAGAGGGGCAAAAAGGGAAAAAAAAAAGGAAATGCAAAAGGAGAAGGAAAGGGTTATAAGGGAAAGCCATGCTACCATCTCTGAAAGAGATTGTAAACTAGGTAATATCTTCTCATTTCAGGGTTCACTGGAGTTAATAATCTTGAATGTTCTGCTCATTCCTGGATCTTCATGGTCAAATAGCAAATATCTAACCAAGGCCCTTGGATATGAAGCAACATTAAAATGCATTTTATGCACCAGTATTAATACCACCTCATGACTCAAAAGTCTTGGTCATGTTTTCATGCTGAGCACCATGTTCAGAGCCTTTTTCCATCCTTGTTGAACTGTTGCAATCTTTCAGCATTGTAGTGGGTCTGGGATGGTAGTGATTTTCCACAGTAGCTCTTGCAGTGCTGTGCTTGTTGTTGATATCAATATTATGACTACCACTTGCATAACATCAAGGCTGTCCCTCCAGCATTCCTTCCCCCACCTTCACCAACAGCGGTGGGTGGGCACGATCTTGGGAGGGACCATGGCTGGGACAGCTGACCCAGGCTGACCAAGGAGATATTCCATACCATATGACGTCAGCTCAGTAATATAAACTGGGGGAGAGGAGCAGGAGGGGGAGGCAAGATTCATTCTGGGCCTTCCAAAAGCAACCGTCACGCGTACTGAAGCCCTGCTTCTCGGGAGGTGGCCGGACATCGCTGCTGATGGGAAGTAGAGAGTAACAGCTTTATCTGCTTCGCTTTGCTTCTTGCGCGCGCGCGGCTTTGCTATCTCTATATTAAACTGCTTTTATCTTAACCCACGAGACATTTGTCTTATTTTCTTCCTTTCTCTGGCTTGCTGAGGAGGTGGGTGATCAAGTGGCGTGGTGAGTGTCTGGCATCTAGCCAGGGTCAAACTACCACAAGCATAAATCTTATAGCTGTATCAGAAAATGCTCCTTACAGGTCAGCTTGTGATTTAATTAAAAGAGATTAAGCATTTGGGAATTCTGAGTGTTTGTCCTGACAATGTCTGTCTTCTGATATGCCTCCTGTGTCAATATTGCTCAGATTAAAAAATGTAGCAAGGGAGAGAATATATCTCCACGTGCTTCCAGACTTAAACTTTTCTGGGCTATGAAAACATGATGTGTAATGGAGCATACCCTTGTATCAACAAGGGTAGGGTTTTCCAGATGAGATATGTGAGTTGTAAAGCTTAATCCCATTCTCAGAATCATAAAATGGTAGGGTTGGAAGAGACCTTTAGAGATCATCTAGTCCAACCCCCTTGCAGAAGCAGGTCCACCTAGATCAGGTCACATGGAAACACATCCAGGCGGGTCTTGAAGACCTCCAAGGAAGGAAACTCCACAACCTCTCTGGACAGCCTGTGCCAGCGCTCCCTCACCCTCACAGTGAAATAATTTTTTTCGTATATTTAAATGGTACTTTTTGTGTTCCAGCTTCAACTCATTACCCTTTGTCCTGTTGCTAGCTACTATAGAAAAAAGGGATGTCCCAACCTCCTGACACCCACTATTTAGATATTTGTAAATATTCCTAGTGAGACTCTTCACCAAACTTCACTAAAATAACCAAGATCCATTTTGGTCACCTGCAGCCGAAGTCTGTTGCTCTGTCTACAAAACAGGCTTCCTCGGGCTTATGGAAATACGAAAGTCTTGAAAAGCCCACTCAGAAATCTGCTTAATGTGTGTAATTGTGTATTTTCCACACAAAATTCAGATAGTTCTTGAATCTTGGAAGTGCACTAGTTCACCTCAAGCAGCATCCCTCAGACATTGCCCTGACTTTGAGCTTGAGGCAGTATATGGATCCCTTTGGTGAGAGGCACTTTGAATTCACTTCCATCCACTAGCTCAGAAGTTAATAGTCTATTGCAGCAGGCTTATTTCAGGCAAAAACTCTATTGTCTTGTTTTGTTTTGCTTTGTTTTTTTTTTTTCTTCCGTTACAGAAAACAGTCACATGATTTATGGCAAATGTCCATGCTTTTAAGTTGTCTCACCACCTTTCATCCGTGTGATCTCTTCCCACTAAGAGTTCTTCTTTACTCGATGTAGGTAGCATTGTGAGCCAAGGAGGGCTGGTGGTGCTTGCAGCTCTGCAGACCAGTCTCACTTTGCTCAGCTGCAAACCTTACACCTGCATCCCTGGGTAGGAAAAACGCCAGGTTATTGCAAAGCCCAGTGTCTCAGACCCTATAGAGGAGGACAGAGAGGGTGGGAGGCCTTGTGCAGTTTAGCAGGGATGGGGAAGCATGTCGAGAAATGATTCAGTAGCTGTATATCATATCATTTGATATCATTGTATATCATTTGAGCTGCACCAGAAAGAACCTCTTTGCAGGGATACACTATAGGACACGATATACCAAAAAACTGTTTGCAATAACAGCCCTGATGATTCACACAGAAACCCCCTCTTGGCAAAGTTTTCCTTTTGGGAGCAGAAACCATTGCGTTGTGGATGTTGTATCATGTCACATGTGGCAAAAAGGCTCAATGTAACTACTGACTCTGTGGCATGAGATCTCAGTAGGCATCTACTAGAATACACCAAATACTTGATGAATAGTCAATACTAATGGAAAGATGGGTGTACATTGAATGGCTTTTGAGGTAGACAGCCTACATGTGTAGTTTCAAATCATTTTTCTACTGGTTAGTCTAATCCCTGCTTCCACGAAAATCCTCCAGCTGAACTAAACATCCAGTTCTACAGACGATGCTTCTCAAAAGTGAAAGGCACTGGAGGAATTAATTATAGATGAAAAGTATATAGCTCATCTTTAAAAGTAAGTATTGAATGTTAAGCAAACAGGCCACATTTTTTATTTATTTAAAATAGCAAGGTCCTGTGTTCCTGAGGGTGATAATAAATATTTTACGACACAGACTTTAGGTAAAACTGAAATAATCTACTTGAAAGTCACTGAGGACATTTTTACTGAAAACTCACCTTCCAAGAGAGTAGCGGTGGCTTTTCACAGTGTCAAAACATAGTTTTGTAATTTTCAAATCCCAACTGCTACCTATAAACAAAAACCTGTCCTGCTGTCAGATACCACTTCTTCAATCTTCCTTTCAAACTCTTAATTTTCTACACATATGTGTTGGTGCAGATTACAGTCACTTGCAGATGTGTTTTATAGTGTGTTGTAAAGGATTTTTTTTTTCGTAAACATCCTTTTGCTCTGCAGCATGTGTCAACTGAACTGAATGAATTTCTCAGTGTCTTACTAGGATCAGCCATTGAGAGTAAAGGCTCTTCCTCTGTCTTCACTGATGCTGTGCATTGAGCATTGAGCATTGTTGCTGCATTTCTATCTTTCACAGATGGATTGCTAGGAAATGTGTGAAACTGCCTTGGGCACCAAGAAAGCAGGGGCATCAAGCCAAGATGTTAAAAGACTACTTCCAACAACTGCAGCTGCAATGTGCCTTACTCCACACTGAGCTCCACTCTCCTACTCTGGCTGGTTTGCTTCTCCTTTGTCTAAGAAACAGTGCACGTTTCAAGTATGAGCAAATTGGGGAACTACAGCAAAAATGCAAAATGCAATCTCCTTAAAAGCACATGCAGATTCTTTATTTATCTCTGAAAATCTCTGTATTCCCACACGTGAGAGGTGTGATGAAAGTGCTTAGACCTGAGCAGTTTTCATCAGATCGTTCCCCGTTTGTGCAGCAGTGCAGAGAAGGCAAAGAGCAGTACTTAAATAGTAAAACAAAACAGTGACTGGATTTAATTTTTTCAAGAAATCTACCTTTCACTTTTTGTGATGGTCCCCAAAACAATTTGAGAGGAGAAATTTGGAGCAGGAGAGCAGACAAGCCAGCTCAGCATCAAGTCCTAACAAAAAGGCTAGAAATTACTACGACATCTTAATGCCCAGCAGACCTGGGGCACCTCATAAGTGGAAGAAAGCAGTTCAAATTTGGCTGTAAATTAAAAGTACAGGAGAAGAAGGCTGCAAAATAAGAGGTGTGTCTGTCCTTAGAGAAAAACAGAACTGGGAGATTAAAGAAATCTTGCAAAATTGTAGCTAAATGACAAAATTACAAAGGCTATTTGAGCTTGTAAGGAATTCTTAAGAAAACAAAAAAGGATGTATCTGATGCCAGTAACAAGGGCCTAAAGCCAATCTGTATCAGTGTAAATCATACTGTAGCAAATCCAGGGCATCATTTGTCTGTCTTGCAATATCATTTTCACTGCATTCTCTGCACATTGCAATTCATGTCACTGTTCTGCATGTGGAATGCAAAAAAGACAAGGATACCAAACTGGAAACAGATGGTATTCCCTCCACCTAGATTAATATTTACATTTCTAGCCACTTAATCTCAAAGAAACATAGCAGAAATGGAAGTGGCATAGGGAAGCGACAAAAAATGGAAAGAGTACAAGGAAAACTACCATGTGAAGAAAGTTGTGATGTAGAGGAGAGGGAAAAAAGGAAAATAAATGGGTAAACCCTGTTTCATATTGCAAGGACAAGAGAGGGAGCCAATGGAACTGAAAATCAGTAATCAGAAACTAATTAAATCACCATGCTTTGTCTTTACACAATGCATAATTAATCTATGTCACAGATGTTCTAGAGTCAAGAGAGATTAGATGATTGTATACATAATATGAACATCTGCAGCCATGTGATATAGGATGGAAGCCCTTATGTAGTACTGTATCACCCAGGTACTCACAGCTGGAGTTCTGGATGAAGCTCCTCTTACTAGCAGACTATTTTCTATCTCCTCTGCACTGGACTTGCGGTATCTGTAAAGCAGCTGGCAGAGTTGTTGCACTAAGTTCTGTTTGGCCTTTTCTTACCCATGTCATTTATTCCACTTTGATTTAAAGACAAATATGTACATCAACCTCACACAACAAAAATTTCCCCTAAAGTATGACTTATTAATTCACATGGTTTAAAGCACAGATTGCATCTTAAAGACTTTGATTAATATATATATATATTAATTCTGCATATATTACACATAATTAATCATACCGATACAGATCTCTTGCCTCAGAAGGTTGGCTGCCTTTGAACAGATTTAGGCTTTGAAAACCCTGAACCCTGGATGTGACAAAATCATTAGTTTGTATTTTAAAAGAATCACAAAGAACGCTAAAGAGAGACCCGCACTTCCCACACACAAACTTTCTAGCAATAAAGAGCCTTTTCAGACTGTATAATCCTATTTACTGTTCTTAATTGGAGAACTGTGTTTGTCAAAAAGTACAGAAGTCTTCAGTCGTTTGGAAGTGAGTGTAGCTCATCAGCTCCCAGGGGATGAAAAGAACTATTTATTTTAACTGTTAAGCCTAAATGAAAACTGCACAATAAATCCGTCTATCCAAATAGTGACCTATTTCATGTAACGTCAGGAAGAGGCTAGCCGTGCTGTATGAGGCTATTGTTGCTAATAAAGAAAAAGCAAGCCCTATTATGGAGCCCTGGAACTAGCTTCTAGGAGGTGGCAGGGTGAATGTCTGCCAACTGCACCATTTCCCTCACTACTCCTCCACTACCCACAGCCTGCAAGAAGGCTGGAAATGAACCTCAGTTACCCAGCTCCATCTAGTGTTTGGGAAGCAAATCACTCCTCAAAACCCATGCACAATTATATCGAACGTCTCTGGGTTTTTGTTTTCTGCCAAAGAGTTTAGCAGAGCAGATAGCAAATGGGAGTTTTGGAATGGCCACATGTGCCCATCTATGGATGACTATGTCCAAAATCACAGTTTCTCCTGTCTGGCCTAAACTGACCATGTTTGTGCGCCAAAGAGCTTATACTGTAGCAGCAGTCTGTGAATCCCTGAATATTGGTAAAACATTTCCAGGGTGAGCAGGCAAAGCAAGCTCATATGAGGAATGTATTGATGTGTGCATGCTCAGATCATTAAGGGATCAGCATTTCCACTTGAAAAAATTACTGGAATCACCATCAACAAACCACAGTTCCACATCCAAAGAGGTGATCAGGAGGAGACGGTTTTGAAGCTCCTCAGAAATGCACCAAGGTGACGTCTCAAAATGGAAAATTACTCTGGATTTCTAGACAAAAGATTAGAAGGTCCAACCTAATCTTATATGTCTTTAATTTCCCAAACCAAGGCCAAGAAAGAAGAACCCAAAAAAACTTCAAGATAAAAAGTTCGTAAGGCCCAAAGATCTCCATTTGAAAACTGCTTATAGTTTCCCTTTGCTAACTTCCTCTGTCTCACAGGTGATTTCTCTCTGACAGCCACTAACAGAGCTCCTGGAAAATATGCAACAGCTTAGCTGCCAGTCACATTTCTCATTTGACATGTTTTAACTGTATTTCTTTAAGAGACAACGTAAGAAAAAGAAAACTATGGCACATCCCTGTCAGCTCTCCAGTCTGAGCGTTTTGAATAGTCCTGAGACAGAGCAGCTTAAACAAACAACACAACACTGTTTTCAGTAACAAAATAACCATGAGGAGTTTCCAGCAAATACTTGTAAAATTTCATTTAAAATCTCCATTTAAAGCCAGCTAGTTCCTTAATACTTTTGTATGGCTTGATTAGCAATGCACTCCTGCCAAATTTCCCAGGAGATTCGCAATTCAGTCCAGCAGAAGCAGGACTAATCCTGCTCTGGCTCTGCAGGTCTGCTAAGCATCAAGCTGGATGCCTTCTGAATCACCCGCAGGTGCTTCCAGCAAACCCTGCCTTCATACTGCAGTGGAGTTACTTCACTGGGTGCAGACACGGCTCTTTTCCTAAGTCATAACAGTAATTGTAACTCCACAACAGCAGTTGTGTACTCTTTGCTTCAGGGTATTTGATTTGCATAATAACTGGAGAGATGGTTATTGTGGAAAAAAATGGGCGATATGCAAATCCCCATACTGCAGGAGGCTGGCAGCCTTGGGAACCAGTTATATATGAGAGATCTCAGTAACTGCTGCACATGGATTTTTTTAGGGGTACCACCTTATTTTAAGGTGGTACAGCTACAGGCCATCAACTTCCCAGCTTTCTCCTAACTTTCCAGGCTCTCTTCCCAGCCCTAGTCCTTAATGCTGTTTAGAAAAGCCCAAGTAAGCTCAGGTTACTCCCCAAGGCGCAGCTGGTCGATGTCTTCTTGCCGTGTGGAGGAACCTGCAGCTCCAATGCCCAAAACCCAAGAAGTGCCAAGTGCCTCAAAGCCACCTCCAAGATTTCAACGCAATATTGAAGGACTATCAATGCACAAAGCATTTGTCACAGTAATGTGTTGCTCAAATCTCTTGCAACGTGACTGAATCTGCAGCACCTTCTCCTTCACCCTCCGCCGTTCCCCATTGCCCATTTATGTATAAGTATCCTTTAATCAGCCTGCAACTTCTCTCATCCATACCTAACTAAATGTAAGGTAGTATAAGCTGCTTAGGTTTACTTAATGGCCCATACCTCCTCCTCTCAGCTTCCTTCAGACTCTCTCAGCTAAAAGATCACTCTCTTCATTGTAATCTATAAAACAAAGCACATTTGTAGTCTGTTCTTGCACATTTTCAGAGTTAACACCTTGTTTCTAAAAAGTGAAAATCAAAAGGGAACACATTTTAAAATCCTAATTTTGCACTCCTTTTTTTCTTCTCTAAGATTAAGTTAGCAGACAATATTTAATCTGACAAGACATGGCACATTTTAGAAAGGGATTTTTGGGAAGAGAATATCAAATGAATTGCACATATTGGAAGGTGGAGATGCATTTAGCTTTAGACTGACCAGCCATGAGCTTAAGCAATGCACAACTGAGGGACAGTCAGCATTATTAAGCTTATCTAATTATTATATCTTTCTGCAGAGATAAGCCTCTATCTCTTCCTTTATCTAGCAAGCTACTGTAGGTATCATGAGACTTATTGACTCATGATCATTAGCAAAGTCACAAACCCACAGTCACATTTATCTACAGTAAAACATTTTGCCATCTATGCTATCAAAATATAGCAGAAGTCAAAAGAAAATATGTAAATCTTTATCAAAACATAAAAAGTTTTGTAGTAATTACAGTTCAGTGAAAACCAGATTGGAAAATGGCTCACACATCCTTAGGGTGTTGGGAGTTAACTTGCTTACACAGAAGACGTCAGAGCACCTTTTTAACATGGAATATGATAACTCTTGAGAATGAGGTTTCTTGAGGACAAGTTTCAGAAAATTTGTAAATGGTAGTGAAAAATGGAATGAAGGAATAAATCTGGACTTTTGACCTGAACACATCCAGAAGAATTTCGCCTTTTGCTGTCCCCTCACCAGTTTTCTCATTTCTACACTTCTCGATTTTGACTAGCAATGGCAAAGGCATACTGAGAGGGAAGAGAAGTAGGTTTGCTGATATTTTGCTCAGGAAGTATCAGAAATCTAGATAAAAAATGAAGTCCGAATGTAAGAGATTTCTAGACAGATTTCTCAAGCTCCAAGTTTCAGATCAGTGTGGCTAACCTTAAATATTTCAGCTTGTCTTAAAAGATAAGGTCTCTAACCTGTACCCATTATAACTGAGCAGAGCATTTTAGTGTGTTTGGGACTGGGGTCTAGTCTGGAAAAAGCCCTCTTTGTTGTATTAATCAGCATGAAGGATACTTTTGCTGCTATGTAAATAATATTTCCTAAGGTCTCTGCTTTTGCATAACAGTGTTAGGATAATGCATCAATTGCAATTCTTAACAAGAACATAACATTCTCCTGTTAATTACAGTGGCTGCCCATGTGTCAATGCAATAGTGTGGTCCACCTGGGAAGATGCTGGCTCTCCTGCCAGTCCCTGTCAGCCCCCAAGCCAGAAGCACAGCATCACTGCAGAAGCAGGGACAGCCACTCCAGCCCCAGGCTACCTATATGCCCAGAGAACAAATCTCAAATTATAGCAGCTTTGGTAACATTAAGAAGAAAATGGAGGTGTTTCTAGACACCCTTAGGGAGTTAGTCACACTCCCAGGATCCCCCAGGAAAATCCTTCAAATTCTGGCATATGGCACCATTTTCCAGGATGTTTCTTTAAGCAGAAAGGAGGGGAGTGTTCTGCTCTTCTTCTCTACTTGGCAGAAAGGCTCATAGCTGGAAAGGAGGAAAAGCCTCTCTACGGCACATGAAGGAGCATACCAGTAACATCTGGAGAGTACATTCATAAAGCAAGGAACACTTGAATTGATGCAAGAAGTAAGGGCAACCACTGGAAGATAATTCACTTCTGACAGCAAAAAACTCTGGCTTTAGATCTGATTGACTTCCCCTGGATGAGTACCAGAACTAGCTGATGGGATGAAGCTTTCTGCTGTGCCAATGAGAAGAATCAGTGGCTGACGCCAGAAGGCAGGAAGAGACTTTTCCAGATTTCCAGAGTACTCAGCTCACGTCTTTGTGGCATTGTGCTGTCCTTCCCCCAGCCTGCTGTTCTTGTGGCTACTCTAGGAAATTATTGAAGCAGCATGTTGTTGGGAAGTCACCAGTGAGTGCTGTGCTGCATTGTGCAGCAGCAAAAGAACTGGAATTTCAGCTACTACCACTCCTGAGTTCTGTCAGAATGAAACTGTTCAGTGAAAACTGTGGGTAGAGTCTGAGTTTTCACATTGCTAGCAAATCTAGGAGTACCTGGGCAAGAAAGAGGTACCATTCAGCACAGTTCAGACTTTCTAACACAAGGCTGACTGGCCATGGGAGGGTGTTTGTCTGTTAACATGCCTTTCAATCTTTGCAGAGCTCCTGCAATTTCTCCTCTGATGTAGGTGACAAAAGGTTAAAATAACCACCCATGCACCTAAGGATCAGCAGTTGCACATTGGGGTATCATAACATGTTCATTTTGTCCTAGTTCATTGTACCCTCACCAGTTCCATGAAATAATTGAGGTTCAGAATGGCAGCAGAATATAATTTTGGGATGCTCCAAGGAAATTGTATGTATCTGCTTGATGACTAATTTGCTGATTACAATATCTACCTGTTGAATTTTGTATAATACATGGGAGAGAACTACAGAAAAGGAAGTCAATAGACTTGGATCAATTTCTATGCAAACAACTAGGTGATCTCTTGCTACTGAACTTACACAGATTTAGACAAGATGAGGGCATCATGATATTAAGCTGGGCTTTGAGTGTACATGGTCACACTCAAAGAGTTACAGTCAACAGCTCAATGTCCAAGTGGAGACCAGTGATGAGTGGCATTCCTGAGGGGTCAGTATGGTTTAACAACTTTCTCAGCAACATGGATCAAGTGCATCCTCAACACTACCAAGCTGTGTGGTGTGGTTGACACACTGGAGGGAAGGGATACCTTTCAGGACTTTGACAGGCTTGAGATGTGTGCTCATGTGAACCTCATGAAGATCAGTAAGGTCAAGTACAAAGTCCTGCACATGGGTCTGAACAATCTCAAGTACAAATACAGGCTGAGTGATGAGTGGATTGAGAGTAGCCCCGAGAAAAAGCACTTGAGGGTGTTGACTGACAGGAAGCTCAACATGACCCAGCAAGGTGCTCTTGCAACCCAGAAGGCCAACCATATCCTGGGCCTCATCCAAAGTAGCACAGCCAGCATCTCAAGGGAGGTGATTCTCTCTCTCTACTCTGCTCTGGTGAGACCTCACCTGCAGTATTGTGTTCAGCTCTGGAGCCCTCAACATAAGAAGGGCTGGAGCACTTCTCCAATGAAGAGAGGCTGAGAGAGCTGGGATTGTTGAGCTTGAAGAATAGAAGGCTCCAGGGAGACCTTCTAGCAGCCTTACAGTACCTAAAGAGGACGAAAAGAAAGCTGGAGAGTGACTTTTTACAAGAGCATATAGTGATAGGGCAAGGGGTAATGGCTTAAAACTGAGAGAAGATAGAAGTAGATTAGATGAAAGGAAGAAATCTTTCACTATGATAGTGGTGAGGCACTGGAACAGGTTGCCCAGAGAAGCTGTAGATGTCTCATCCCTGGAAGTGTTTAAGGCCATGTTGGATAGGGCTTGGAGTAACCTGGTCTAGTGGGAAGTTTCCCACTCCATGGCAGGGAGACTGGAATGAGATGATCTGTAAGGTCCTTTCCAACCCTTACTATTCTAGGATTCTGCAGTTCTATGTATTTTCAGACCAGTGCTAGGAAACTGAAGACAGACGAGTGAAATTAATGTTGCATTTGGGTTAAATGTGGGGGGGAAAAAAAGAGAATGAATTCTATGTTTCTGGCTTACAAATTTGGGTTTATGACTTTTTTTCTCATGATTAGCAATTTCTATTTGAAAGGGTGAGGAAGTGCTTGGAATAGTGAATTACTGCTCACCACTGCTGCCAAGTTTCATGTTTTAATTTTAAGTTTCATGATTTTTGATGCATTTCTTAAAACTTACATTCTTGGAATAAAGATTCTATAACATTTCCAGCTTTTTTAAAATGTAAAACATGAAGCAGTGTCACCTAGAAGATGATCATATCAGATCTAAAAGGCAAATAAAAAGAATCCAAAATGTGTTATTTTAAGCAGGCTTTATGATTTTGGGTCAGACTAATGGGATCTGGGAGGCCTGATTGCTGAGACTTTAAGGAAATTCTGTGCTTTATTCATATGAAAAATAATATGCCAATTATACAAGTACTTTTTCCAAACCAGTTGTGATAGCCAAATGAAGATAAACATTTGCAATGACAAGTAGGACGGAGATGTTTTTTGTTTTATATTTTCATACAGTCCATCTCGGTTAGCTCTCAATTTTCCTCCTCTTTAATGTGATAAATGATCAGAAGGAAAGGACCTGAGCTGGTCAGAAAGTTGCAGTTCAAGAACTACTGTTCTGCATTTGGTCTGGCAGCGTAGGACCAGTTGGGTAGAGAAGTTTTATTTTCCATTAAAGAAATCTTTGGAATTCTGGAACTTTTCATCCTGGAATAATTTCTCAGTTAGTTCCGTCTTTTCTGTCTCAAGTTCTGTGTTCTTGCAAAAGTGGCTTTTGATCTGAGCTTGAGTTCATTTTGTCAACACATAGACAGAATTTAGTCTTTTCTTTTCCTTGGATTTGAGATTTCTTTTCTCCTTTTGCTACAGATCCAATTTTCCTACTCCAACCAGGCCTGTGTGTCAGTGATTACTACAATGCACATCAGCCGTTACCGTGTAACTAAAGAAATTAATGCAGATTAAAAGAGTATATTGCCACAGGAATATTCCATTCAGTCTTAGGAAGGCTAAATGAGAAACAGCATCTTCAGGTCCGTCCCAGTTTCTTGCAGCTCCCTTTCTCATTTCATTAAAGGTAGAAGCACATTTAGTGTGAAATACACAAGAATGCTATGGAGGTTTACAAAAAAGATGAAAGGAATGAATTGAAAGGAAGGAATAAGATGAGGGAATCTTTCCTCTTATCTGGGCTGATTGTGTGAACAGTGTGGTGTGTTATAAGAGTCAAATAACTGTTAGTATTGCAAATTTCTCCACGGCATGTCAGATCGAGGTCAAATCCTCAGTTTTGAACAGACAGTTTGTTCTAGATCAGTGTTGATTCTTCACACAAATAAGCTCAGATTCTTTTTTTCATTTTAAAGGTCAAATATAGACAACGTAAGCTTTACTTCCCTGTGTCCTTAGTATAAAAAGAGGTTCTTCTGCTCCCTTCCCCTTTCATATTTGCTTCAGTGAGCTTTTCTTCTAACTTTCTAACACTGTTTTTTTCCATAGCAATAGTGTGATAGCCCTCATGCTGGATGCAGTGCAAGCATATGATCTAACATGATTCTTTTTTCCCAAGAGTTTATAGTGCAGATAAAGCAGAATTATGTTACGAGAAGTATACTTGGAGAGCAATTACAAAAACGCAAAATTCAAGTTCTCCTTCCGTGAGAGATGACTGAAGTAAGAAGGACAGTATGTGGACAGATTTGGCCCCTGAAATACATCTGTCACTGTTTGCTGGCTTCCTCCTGAAGGCTCAGAAGAGACATCACTCACTGTTAACTGGGCTGTGTTTTACCCTGTGGTCTGATGTGTCCTGGAGGCTGCAGGCTTCAAGCTTTTCATATGAAAACATCAGTGTGATATTTGAAATGTGGGACCTGAAAGAAAAGAAATATATAAGTAATAAGAAAAAAATTACCGTAAGTATTGAGGTTAGGACACATATGGTTTATGATCATATGAGGAGAGAGATGTCTGCTGGAACTAGATGCAATGTTTTCTGCCCTGTTTACAGGGAGTCACCAGATTGGGGCTCTTATCTTGTTGGTTCCTCACCTCCTTTTGAACTTTTCTGTTAAACTATGAGGGTCTATATTTTCCTTTCTTTAAAGTCTCTTTTCAGCTCCCTTTTTTGTTGTGTGGAGGACACTCACAGAGCAATAAGGGGCAGGAGGGGGTGGGGGTGGGGAATAGGCTAGATAATAGATATACAAATAACATTATCTGATGCACGGATATAAAAAATTATCTTTTCATATCATTTCTCAGAATAACCCAAGCTTCATGCAGCAGCACAAGGTTTCTTAGAAAACACAGGAGGTCCCATGAGGGTGGTTAGAGGAGTAGAGCTACTTCTGCTATCCTTTCATTGTCCAGAGCAGCAACAAGGCCAGTGGTGCTCCCAAGTCCTTCCCTTAATTCCTGAGCTCCAGCAGCAACCCTGTAATGACAGGCAAAGGAAGGAGAGATAACGTGGTTTGATATTCTTAATGGAGAGCTCATGCAACCAGTGTAAAACGTATCACAGAACAAAAAGAATAAAAAGGAATTAAACCTTCACATCTGTTTTTTTGGGCGCCATGTTCTGTGACCTCAGGATGCTGCTTTTTTCATCCCCCGCATAACTTTCCAGACTATAAGTTACCTTGTTAAGTGTATAATTATCATGGTAACCACAAATAACATTTTTTAATGATACTAGTTCAGAATGGAGCATTATTTTTCTTTTTCAGCTTTAGTGCCTACCTATGCTGGGGTACACATTCTGCTTTTAAGACAGGAGGGAAGATCATAGATCTTCCATAGAAGAATTGTTTGTCATGTTTACACTGATATTCTTGTCTGCAGTTTGCTTTATGTTGCAGTGTAATAACAATAGCTAAACTTAAAGGTCACTCTGCACAAAAAAAACCCTGCGAACAACAAAAAAGATGACGATCCCATGGACTAAATGCACAAGGCAATCAGGACATGGGAGGAAGAAAACATCATTGTTACACATAGCATATATAGAGATCACATTTTTAAAGCTGTGAAATGTCAGAACATGGTTTTGATTGCTCCAATTTGGCCCATATTTTGGAAAGTGCTTGAAAATGTGGGTTATGTCTCCATTGGAGTGTTCACACAGACACCTTAAGTAAGAGATGTGGATTTTCACAAGGTAGTGATGGTCAGAGTAGCTTGAATATATCTCCAGGTAGGCATCTGGAATAGCTTATCCTCCTTCACCACCTTTCTGATATCTAACAGCGATGAGTATATTTCTCTCATGTCTGCTGCTACTGATGGTATTAACACTTTACTGAGCAGAGCAAAGTTCACCTTGTCTGGTCTAAGCTGCACTTACAAGCTGTTGCCTGCATGGATATCAGTAATGTGAAAAGAAATAATATCTTGACTTGGGAATAGTGCTGAAAACTCTACTGTAGATATATGCCCACACTAAAATAGTTCTTTTGCTAGTAGTTTCTTCTGGCTGGCAAAATAATGAACTGACATAAAATGGACCTGGACTGATGCAAAACCTCTTTTCTGAACATAAGCTGACCCACAGCCAGGGAGATGTACCATTCTTATGAAAAAAAAAATCAACATTTTCTAACATAAACAGGGCTTGGAGGCCAAATGCAGAAAGACACCTAGGTACTTAACTCCGTTGAATTTATATGGGAAAACTTAAACATAGTTTCTGTCTGCAGAGAAGCTGAGGAAGGCGTGACAAAGTTTGGGGGTTTTTCTGCAACTAGAAAATACCAATAAAAATAGAGATTGCAGAATACATACAAGCTGAAGGAAATTCATTAGGAGACCTTAAATCTTCTGACAACATGTGTTTTTTGAGCTTGCAATACTCTTGCAGTATTCACATAGGTTTCTTTGCAGCCTGCTAAAGACAGCATCATGGATTGGATTTGCCTGTTGGGAATTATTACCTGTGTGGCCTTAGCATAGCCCTGTCATCTCTTCTGTCTGTTCCCAATTCCTGGCATAAGACTGCAGAAGCATGTACCCTTCTTTGTCACTGCAAGTCATGCCTTCTTCAGGGATAAATTTCTGGCAAAAGCCCAATCCCCAAACCAGCATAAACCAGTAAACAAAGTGAGAAGCAGCAGCACATGCATGGTTATAACTTTAACTCCAGCTACATGAGGATTAGCGAGCTGAGTGGAAGTGCCGTGTCTGACAGTTTCTGAATGCAGACAAGAATTTCCTCAGACTGTGCTCCTGCAGCCACTTCTGATTTGTCAGCCATTTCGCCAAAATTGCCTGGAAACCCCAAGAGGCAACAAACTCAAAACTAAGCAGGAATAATTGAAGAAGAGAAATGAGAGTAATTGTGCACTATGGCTAGGAAATCCTGGCTGAAGTTATATCTGAGTTTATGGGATGACTCTCTGTTTTCAGTGTTCAAATGTAATTTAAATGGGGAAATTCAGGTACCTAAACATAATGCCTTTGGAGATGATGGCGGTTGCTGGAGTCATCTAAATGTGTTGGCAGCTTTGACACAGGATTTATGGCAGGATTTGTGCCCTGCTGGAGCACCAGCTGCAAGACAGACGGGCTTCTCAGAGCATCTAAAATGACATTAGACAGCTCCTCTTATATTTAGGCACCCGAATCTCTCTAAATATTCCTTTCTTGAAAGTGCTTTAAAATCCATTCAGCACTACTTCTAAGTTACAGGAATGGTACAGTTGTGTAATCAAATACAGAACAGAAAATTACTGAAAGAAGGCACCTCAGGCAATCTTAATGTGTCTTGCAAGTGTGCATCTTGATGTAGTCCTTAGGATATCAGATAATTTTTTCCTGCAAAATCCATGTCATATACAGTCTTTTAAAGTAGATACTTATGCAAATCTTTCCATCTTTTAATTACTGTGTACCTTTCAGGCTCTGCAGTGAATTTGAACTTATTTATTTCCTCATGGAAAATTATTAGTGAATACTAATGAATGCAACATTACCGTGCCTCTCCCTAAAAGAAAACAAACCAACAACAACAACAAAAACAAACAAACAAACAAACAAATCCAAAAAAACCCCAAAACCTTAATTCCTAGTTTACTGTGGTAGCTGTGGTGTCAAATTCTTTCAAGTGAAAACTGGAACAAGTAGTGTGGACAAAGCACCTTGATGCTGCACCTGTGTTGTATCCATATGGCTCTTGTTGAGAATTCACTGAAGTTCCTAGTTTAGCAGAAGGCTTGTCCAATTAGTATGTTTCGCAGTTGTATGCTGTCGTAACTTAATAAAGGCTTCAAAAGGTATGTGATAAAGAGGGTAATAAAGTTCAAGTCATGTAGTTTACATTTGCAGCATAAGCAAATCAGGAGTGGGAAGACAACAAAGTGCAATAGAAGAACCAGGATGGAGAGAAATGATTCAGGAAAGAGGAGGTAGGCAGGGAGAGGGGACGACAGGAGATGGATGGCTTTGGGAATGCTCACTTCCCATCTCTGCAGCATGGGCACACTGGAGACCTTCATGGTGACACGCACTGAAATAGCACAGAGAGAGTGTTTTTAAGAGCAAAACAGCACTGTGTTTTACCTCTGATTTGATCTCTGTTTCTAATATTAAAATGATTAGTCCTAAAAGCTAGCCTTAGGTCCAAAATGTATCTTATATTTAAAAGGCAGAGTGAGCCTCAGGGAAACTGGAGATTGTGAGGTGCAGTGTCCCAGTGTCAGCAAATGAATCAGCAGAGGGGAGGAAGTCAAAGTGCCCACTCCTGGAAAAACAGGAGATCCTGCCTAGGATGGATGCTTCTGCCTTGTCCCCATTGTCCCTATCATGGGACTTTGAGATGTTCTGCAAGGCTCTGGGTGAACTCCGAGATGCCACAAACATCGGGCCAAGGAGGATGGATAAAGTTATTGTGCATAAGGCTTAAATCCTTTGTAGACTCAGTCCCCAGTCCTCTAGGGCAATGTTCAATCATCTCAACTATAAATCTGTCATTTTTGCCTGTAAACCACTGTCTCCTTCACAATATGTCTTTCCAGTATCTCAAATGGATTAAATGGATCCTATGGGGTAAAAAGAAAGTGTTGTAGAGACTAAGCTATAAACTATATGCATAAAGGGAGTTAAATGATGGCTATATTAGAACTCTTAATTTCTCCATTTCCTAATTTATTCATGTAAATATTTTTGTAATGTGGTATTGGAAAGACAAAAAAAAAAAAAAAAAGACATTTCCTATTTTTTTGCACAAAAATTTCCAGACAAACCACAAAAGAAAAAACTAATTCTATGATGTGACTCAGTCTTGACCTTTCTAGATCAGAGCAAATCCTCTTTCTGTGTTTTACATTAAGGTGAAGGGTTTTGTCTGCACACCTCTGAGGAAGAAAAAGTTTCAATTCCATGTCCAGGAGGGCAATATGGTCTAATAGCCAGGGGATCCCTGTCTTTCCTCTCTCCCCCATCTCCCCTACCATTTCTGCACATGTGCTGTACTGTTCCTGCCAGTGTCTTCCCACTCCCTTGCTGTTTCTAATTAAAAATTGCTCTAATAATTTTTACTGCATACGTGAGGAAAGATTTTATGCAACACATTGTGAAAAGATGATTGGTTACATTTCTGTTTTCTTTACAGTGTTATGCTGTTGGCTTGGCAAAAGGTATACACTGTTTGGTCCAGAAGCACATTTCCTGTGGCAAATTTAATATTGAATTAACAGGGGGGCTAAATCCATACAAAGACTGGAGCTTCCCAGTGCTTAGTGTTGTAATGACTGACCAAATTCTAGGCTTCTCCCAAGATGCAAAACAAGAGTCCAAACTGTTTCCACAGCCCATTGTGCTCTTAGACCACAATGGAAATCCTGGAGTAGTCGTAGAATCATAGAATCGGGGAATGGCAAGGAAGGCCCATCTCTTCTGCCTGACAATGGGATGTGGGAGGGTTGGAGACTTCACAGGGTGTCAGGGCCATTTACACCAATCTTAATTGTGCATTAATGAGCGGCAGACAGACACATCACAGATTGATTCTCGGAAAGTTCATGCTGCTTCCTGCTTTTAAAAAATGACAGTGCTGGAGATATATTTTCTTGTAGCTTTTATCAGACTCTCCTTCAGGACTTTGAAGATCAACAGAGCTCTTTAAAGCTACTGTACATGGTGTTTGGTACTTGCCTTAGCAATTTTTCACTTGGTGATGTATTTCAGTGATTGCTGGAGCCCTCCAGGGCTACTGCCAAGAGGATCTGTGAGCTAAATCACCTCCCAGTGCTTGCTTCAGTGTTGTAGTATATGTGAAGTGATAGTTGCAGCTGCAAGGTTTGGCATGCATGTCCCTGAGTAGTAGTGGGAACTGCACTTATTGCATCCTTGAGGTTAGGACCTGAGCCAGCTTCCTCGCCAGGGTCTGCACGCTCATCACAGGGCTGCACATCCCTATGTGACAAATTAGAGACCTTTCAATGGAAGAGCCACTCTTTGCTTCTGGTTAGTTTGGGAGGTGCAGATGCACATCTCTCACCCAAAACAATATAGGCATTTGAACCTAGTGCTTCACTGCTCCAGTGGTGCACAGAAAGTTACGTTCCTTACTGTTTTTATGGGTCACTTAAACTCATCAAGACAAGGTAATAAAAAGCTCTGCAGAAACTCTCATTGGGACTTTGCTTTGAACTCAGTCTGGTTCTGGACAACTTCCAGCAATTTGCACTTAGACACTGGGAAATGTGACACTGACAAAAGTTGAATATGGCTTTTCACATTCATTAGGAGGCTCCAAACTGGTAGATAAATATGTAATAAAATCCAGTGGCATAAAATTGGCGGCCAACTAGATAACCCTTGGAATGTGCAAATTATTACAGGTGAAAGTGATGAAACACTAGACAACTTTGTCAGAGGACTGGTGAAAACAATCACAAGATTTTTATTTTTATTTGTATTTAAGACTACCTGTTTTCTGAAAAGGGTGCTCTAGTTCAAACAGGAATGGACTTGGAAGTGGAAAGTGTCTGATAGCTTAGTATGGCAGGTTCCACAAGACACCAGACCAGATGATTACAACTGATCCTTGTTAGTCTATGATTATTTGAGAAGGAGGCAATGGATACTTTGATATCTTTGGTGGGTTAGACTAGTACTTTTTTGGACCTTAAATGCTGTTGTGTGAACTCAGACAGTGATTTGAATTTAAGTGTGTAAAATTGTACTTGTATCTCCCTGGATCTTCTTCAGCATTTCTTTTTGAATGCCCTTCCCTTAAGGCAGGTGGCTATCAGCTACCACCAATCACACGTAAATTCCATTCAGTTCTTGTTAGTTGAAGTCCATCTCAACTGATGACAATACATGAGAATTTCTCCTCTTGTTCCAACTGATCTGGCTTTTTTCCTCAAGCCCATTTCCAGTTTACTCAAACCCTGAGCCATAACATCCTTCTTCCTTCAAAAGCAAGTCACAAAAACTAATATGAAAGAAAATATGAAAAAAAAAAAAGGGCAGGCAGATTTCTAAATCTGATATGTTCCCCAACTTTGTATTTCTTCCTTTAGATTGTAAAACTGAAATATCTCTGTGGGTAGAGGCAAGTGTGTTATGGCTAAATTTGATACAGACCAACTGATCAGGCATCCTTGTGTCACCATGAAAACCTGTGAGGAATTTCCTGAGCATGAAAGATACCATATCACTCACATTTATTATTTTGATGATATATAAGTGTGATATTTTTAGATGCCTTTTTTCAGTAATGCAGTACTGAAGTTTATTACATGAAATGCCATTTTTATTTGCAAGTGGATGGCTAAAATAAGTCTTATTTTCCTTTTCTCCTTCTCCATCAATTTGAGTAATTGGCTACTGCACGTGCACAATGTGTTACTTAGCAAAATTGTACTGCATAATATTTGTAGTTCCATCTATAGAGTTAAAGCAAGAACGGAGATCTTTGTGAGACCTTTTTCACAGCACTTATAGATAGCTGAACTAAATTTGTTAATCTGCTGCTAAATTCCCCAGACATCACCTTCACTCACATTAGAAACTGTTCCACCCATCTTCATATCAGTCTGATCATTTTTCTTGTCTACGTGCAGTGCAGCTCTAGGCCATGTGACAATTTCTGTAGAGACATGTGCAACAACTTTTCTCTTGAACCAAATTGTTAAAAAACAAATTGTAGCACATATTAAAACATGGTTTAGGAAATAGATTAAATCCACTGTTCATCTGGTCGAAATCCCTGGCTTTATAAATGGTCATCAAGGCTTACTGAAAAACAATGAAGATCTCTGGCAGGTAGTAATGGCATAACCAACTAATCAACAGTAGCTCTCACTGGTTGGTGTTGGTATATGTTGCAATGAGGTCAATGGAACAGTAAGGAATGCCTGAACCATTTAATTAGTTTTCTTGCAATCATGCAACAACATTCAGAAATGCACAAAGTTTCATCTTAAAACCAGCTTCCTCTTTCCCATCAACTCAGGTGCTGAAGAAGGCTGTTGGAGAACCTCTCTGCCGAGGATCAGCTTTCCTCATTTCTTTTAGCATCTACATTGGCCGCATCTGCCTTATCGAAATGGTCTGAAGCAATAGTAGAGTTTGGTGTGAACACTCAGTGTTCCCATTTACTTTGTGTCATTTCGGTTTATAAAGGGAACAAAAAGCATGCAAATGAAACGATGCATGAGAAGGAACTTAAATGAACAACTGTTAGAAATGTATTCCAATACTTGCGCATTATTTGTCCAAGGTGCACGTATGAACCACAGCATCATGAGATCCTCTAACAAGTAAGCCCTTGAGAGTCTGTGTGACCACTGATAGCATGTGCCACAGCACAAGGAACAAGAGTGACAAGCAGTTTACTTGTTGCTGATTGACAGACATCAACTCAATTGCTCTTGCACTGCCACATTTGCCAACCAGACACTGCATCTAAGAGAATACCTAGTCTGCATTATGCCATATGCCTCTGTGGGGTGCGGTGCCATGCAGATACAATTTAAAGCAACACATTCCAGTTGATTGTCCAATGATTCTGTGATTCTGTGATCCTGTGATGATGAAGCAGGCTGGAGAGGTAGCCTATTGTGTAAATTAGAGCAGTTTGTGTATTTTGATTCCCAGCTCTAAGGCTAGATGCACAATATGGATGAAATGCTCATCAAACACTACTAGAGTGTTCCTGTTGTGCTCAGAGCTTCTATCCACCTCATTGCAACAGTGGAAACAAAAGGAAATTCTTGACTTTTTCATAAGTGCAGGCACCAAAAAAAAGAGATCAGTATTGCCATGGAAGCTTCTCCATGGCCTCTTTGTGTAGACCCTTATCTTCACTTCCTCTCCTTCCCTGGCCAACTCTGAACCTTTCCCTTTGTGTCTCACCTCCCCTTCTCTGTGCAGTGGGTTTGTGTGGCCAGGTTTTGGTAGTTAGGCAGCTTCTTTAAAAAAAGAATCTTCTAGAATCTTCCCCTGTATCTGATCAGGCTAATGTCAGTTGGCTGTAAGATAGCCCTGCAGCTGACCCAGGCCAAGCCAATTAGTGATGGAGGTAATGCCTCTGTAACTAACACATCTGAGAAGACAAAGAACTTGTTGGCCAAATGTTAAACTGCAGCAGAAGGAGGGAATGAGAATGTGAGAACAACATCTCCACAGCCACCAAGGTCAGTGGGGAAAGAGGGGGAGAAGGTACCCAGGCACTGGAAGAAAGATTCCCCTGTGACCTGTGGTGAAGACCATGGTGAGGCAGCTGTGCCCCTGCAGTCCATGGAGGCCACCGGGGAGCAGAGATCCACTCACAGCCCGTGGAGGAGCCCATGCTGGAGCAGGTGGATGCCTGAAGGAGGCTGTGACTCCGTGGGAAACTCACCCTGGAGCAAGTTCCTGGCAGGACCAGGGAGTCAGTGGGGAGAGAGGAGCCCACACCAGAGCAGATTTGTTGTCAGGACTTGTGATCCTGTGAGGGACCCAGGCTGGAGCAGTCTGTTGCTGAAGGACTGTTGGATTAAGATGAGACTCATGTTGGAGCAGTTTGTGAAGAACTGTACCCTGTGAGAAGGACTCACATTGGAGAAGTTTGTGAAGGACTATCTCCCGTGAGAGGGGCCCCACAGTGTAGCAGTGGGAAGTGTGAGGAGGCCTCCTTCTTAGAAGCAGCAGCGGCAAACTCCATCTGTAATGAACCAACCGCAACCCCCATCCCCCATCCCCTGCACTGCTGGCAGGGAGGAAGTAGAAACTCGAGAAGAAAGAAGGGGTGGATGGAGGTGTTTTAGGATTCAGTTTTTATTTCTCATTTCCTTACTCTTTTCATTGATTGTTAATAAATCAAAACGATTTCTCCCCAGGTTGAGTCTATTTTGTCCATGATGGTAATTGCTAAGTGATCTCCCTGTTCTTATCTTGACTTACAAACCTCTTGTTATATTTCTCTCTCCCCTGTCCAGTTTAGAAGGAGGAGTGATAGAACATCTTGGTAGGCTAAACCACCACACCGTGCCATGCAGGAGAGGTTGCAGAAGACATTTTTTCACCCATGGCATAGAAGGAGCATGCCAGATCCTGGAGCATTATTGCCCTCTTGAGAGCTGGGCTTTCCCCTACTACTCACAAGTTGATGGGTTGATGCCCGTAATCCCACAGCAAACTGTCCATGATGACCTGGGGCTGCACTGAGTGTAGCCACTGGCAAAGGCACAGTGCCAAGTACCCTTACAAGACTGTGCTGGGTTTGTGTCTGTCTTGGAAGATGTGTCAGAGGAGGAGAGAGGGAGGAGAGAGGCTAAAGAAATGGAGACAGAAAAGTAACCTGTTCTGGCAGGGCTGGCAGCAGCTCCTGCTGGCTTGGTGACAACAAAAGCCTGAGGTGGAGGTGTGAGGGGCAGCTCTTTCCCTGTTTCTCAGTTTATAGCCCACATTGCCCTTCCAAATCCTCTCCCTGACCTTAGGAGCTATGGACAACAGTGGTGCCCAAGAAATGAAGTTTTTCTGTCTGAGAATTAATTTGACTGTATGAGTTCACCAGTTTGGATTTCCAGCCTTTGTTTAAAACTATGTGTGTTTCTTGCTTGCACGTTGTGGTGAGAGAAACATCTCTGGCAGGGAGTCAGGCCAGGTTGTGTGGCTGGTGGGCTGGGTCTGGCAGGAGATGGGAAGGCCACTCTCACTCCTAAATCATCTTCTGACTTGGCATATGAGATGAGTGCACAGACTGTGGTCCAAGCAATTTTGAGAAGCTAGTTCTTGCATTTTATTTTTCTTCCTTACCTGTCCTTCTTTCTTTCATGCAAATGAGAAATTTTGCTGTGTCTTTTAATATTCTTCACATGTCTGACTTGGCTTGACTTTTGGCAATTCTGTTTTTATTGAACACAGATTTCTTTGCTGATCAAATGCTTTTGCAATGCTTCTGAGCCCTTTGGTACTCTTAATGTGACTTCTGAGATGCTGACTCAGTTTGCTTAGTCTGGAGCCCTACCTGAAAGATTTTATTTAGCTTGGGATAAAAGTTGAAGGTAGTATAGCACCTTTGGCTTTAATGCATTTCATTCATGTCTTCTGTTTCTTCAGCAGTTAGAATTCATTTCATTACACAAAAGTACCCTTTAGAAATTGAAAAACTTTCATATCTTCCACTGAATTTAAGCTGAATCAGGATGTAATCATGAACAGGTTTATAGCCAGAGAATATAGAGGATACTCTATATTTTCTGTCATCTTCTCTATTATCTAAGCACCTTTCCTGAGCAAAACATGAGGCTCTCCCTGAAGCATCTCCCCTCCCTTCCTTGCCCCATGCTGAGTGGTCCAAGTTGCCCACTGTTTCACTCCCCAGCAGTACCCCGTGATTCCTCTTTGCTTTCCCCAGAAAATCTTGCCCATACACCTGACCACAAAACCTGACAAAATGACTGCTGCCCATCTCTCTGGCTGTAAGCTGTGAAGGCTTGATCTCCCATCTGTACATAGGAAATGATGTCTCTCTGTAACATGTTCCCCGTTGCCCAGGCCAGCCGCAACCCATATTTGCACGCTGAACTGAGCCCTCTGTTCCGAGAGCAATGAGCAACATGTACCGTCTTTTTCCTCCTCACAGGTCTCTGACCCAAGCATACTCTTATCCAGGCCTTTCCTGCTTGTTTTCTGATTTCCTGTGGCCCAGTACAGCAAGGCACAGCCTTTCCTTCCCACCTGAAGCAGGACAGGAGCAAGGGCTGGTGAGGAGCATTCCAGCTGTAAGACAATGCTGAGGGGAGCATGACATTTTTATTTCCTGATGTGTCTGCTAAGTCCCGACGGAAGATTGTGATTCTGAGGATGATGTCTCATCATTAGCAAATTAGACACTGTAATCTGCTTCTAAATGAATCTTCTTAGGGGGCATTACTCAGGGTCAGATTAAAATTAAGTGAGGGAAAGACTGATTAAAATGAAAGGTGAGCTTCCGTTCTCTGCTTCTGACGGGTACAACACAAAACCCTTGAAAGGGCAGAAGTATTTTTAAACCACTTCTTTGTGGCCTGCCCTGGAACTGTCTCTAAATTATGATGCTTCAGCGATCCCATGGTGATGTGAAACTCCTCCTTTGGGCGCGAGTCCCTAAGTATATAGGAGACCAGGTCTGCCTGCAACCATGCCTAGAGAGGTAAATATCTTCATCAGTGAAGGGGAACTTGAACAGCTGCTGTAGACACATTTTCTGGGACTGCAATTGCCAGCAAGAGCCATTCCCATACTTTTCTAGCCATCTTAGTGTTATTGTGCAGGACTGTGGAAACCTGGGCTAATGAAGGGTTTCAGCTACACTACTGATGTCTCCTTTAAAATACAGGATCCCAAGTTAGATGATGCCTTGTTGAGGAAGAAAACAAAACTAATTTAAGGTCTTTGTGACCTAGTTGTTAATTTGTTCAGTTTTTCTCTTGTTTCTGAGAGAGAAATAACCCAAAGCAGCAAACAAGGGGCTACGAGAGGCCAGTTGCACTTTACCAGGGACCCAGCTTATGCTGAGGCGTCTCATGGCTGCTTTTCTGCTTCCTGACCTAGATCAACCTTTACTTACCTTTTGTAATCTCTGATTAATTCTGACTGGATTCAGACAACTGGGATGCCACACTGATGCCATTAGGTTAATATGGGGCTGTGCAAATGGACCAATAAAAAAATATTTGCTTTTAATTTTGACTGAAATACATGGCTTAGTGAGCCACTGTATTTCAAAGCTTTGCTATGGTAGATCAAAACTGTCCTGTTAATTAACTGCCATGTTAATTAATTAGGCGTGTGTGAGCTGATGTTTAGCTGCAGTTAAATAGCAGCATATTTTATTTTTCTCATGCTCTACAAATGGCTTAAATTTATTCTGACTTGCTCTTCTTTCTTCTCCCTCCCTGTCTAGTGTCACCAAGATTGTGAGTTTCTCCTGCTCTAAGGTCCCAATGCCACCAGGACGGTCTCACTATGTGTGCTGAAGGAGACCTTCCCCACGTGACTGAATGCAGCCTTCTTTACTCAAGTTGATTACTCCAGGACACTGATACCCACCTCTATACTAAACTCTGCACTTTGGTTTTTGCTTCTTCTGTTCCAGTCACTAAAGCTCCTTGTAGTCTTGGTAACTGCAGGGGATGTTGCCTTTCCTCACTGCTGAACACTCTGCACGGGGCTCTCCCAGCCCATTACTATTGCCTTCCTAACCTAATTGGGTATCTCTTTAGAACATACTAACACCAAAGGCCACACATCCTGAACTGTTATTTGATGCACAGAACAAAGCCAGTTTGGTGATTTGTCCATTCAGAACTTGTAATAGCTGAGCTACACATTTGCTGGGTAATACATGAGGTTTTCTTGCCAGTGAGGCATGATCCAGTTCCTACTGGAATCCATAAAAACACCATTGCTGACATTTGGCTGAGGCTCAAGATCTACATCTTTATCAGAAAATTTTGTTGTCTGCCAGGGTTTTTTGAGCTTAATGCACAAATTCAAGCAAATGCAGGGACAACTGCAAGGAGCATGCTAACAAAATCAGGCAGGTATATTGATAATCCAGCTTCAGTCTTTTTACCTGAATATTTCACATAACGGAATTTAGCATTTGTTCTGTAATCTCTGAAAAACAGATTTAAAATCTGGCTAATTTTCTAGACATCATGACAGCATTACTACTTATTTCCAGGCTGGAGGATAATGTTGTGTTTAAGAAAAGACAAATACTTTAAAAACTTCTGTGTTGTCAGTTGGTTAGAAAAAAAAAAACCAACAATATCTTACCAAGAAATGGTGAAAGCTATTCAAGAAGCAGCATTTTTTTCTGAGTCAGCTGGAAGTACCTATCTCCAATCTCCATTGGGAAGTGCCCAACAGCTTCTGATATTTATGTTGTCTTTTTTTTTTCCCCAGTGTGGATTTGAAATGCATTAAAAGTTTGCTGTATCATAATCATGAACATATGTACATGAAGTGCATGTAAGACTGGATCAAATATAAAACTAGCATATGCAGGTGTGTGTGGTCAAGCTTCTTTACAGCTCAGTGTGGTGGTTTAGCCAGGTGTCCACCAAGTCATAATATAACTCCCTCTCCTAAAGTCGACAGAAGAGAGAGAGAAGTATAATGAGTGGTTTGTGAATTAAGAACAGACAGATCGCTCAGCAATCAGCGTCATAGATCCTCCTTCCTTCCTCCCCAGCTGAGCTGGGGATGGGGGATGGAGGTTGCGGTCAGTTCATTACAGATGGAGTTTGCCACTGCTTCTTCTCAGGGGGAGGCCTCCTCACACTTCCCACTGCTACACTGTGGGGCCCCTCCCACAGGAGACAGTCCTCCATGAAATTCTCCAACATGGGTCCTTCCCAGGGGCCTCATGAACTGCTCCAGCACGGGGTCTCCCACAGGGGCAGCTCCTCACACCCTGCCCCAACATAGGTCATCCACCAGGAGAACAGTCCTTCAGCAACAGACTGCTCCAGCCTGGGTCTCTCACAGGATCACAAGTCCCGACAGCAAACCTGCTCTGGTGTGGGCTCCTCTCTCCCCACTGACTGGGGAAGACTGGGTCCTGCCAGGAACTTGCTCCAGGGTGAGCTTCCCACAGAGTCACAGCCTCCTTAGGCATCCACCCACTCGGGCGTAGGCTCCTCCATAGGCTGTGAGTGGATCTCTGATCCCCAGTGGCCTCCATGGACTGCAGGGGCACAGCTGTCTCACCATGGTCTTCACCACAGGTCACAGGGGAGTTTTTCTGCCAGTGCCTGAGTATTTTCCTCCCCTTCCTTCTCTACTGACCTTGGTGTCTGCAGAGATGTTTTCACATTCTCCCTCCCTGTTGCTGCTGCAGTTTTGCAACTGTGCAACAACTTCTCCTTCTCAAATACGTTTTTCCCAGAGGAGTTACCTCAGTCACTAATTGGCCAGACCTGGGTCAGCTGTGGGTCCATCTTACAACTGACTGGCATTAGCCCTGTCAGCTACAAGGGAAGCTTCTGGCAGCGCTTTGTTTAAAGAAGCCACCCCTGTAGCCCCCGTGCTACCAAAAAACCTGGCCCAGGCAAAATCACCACACTCAGTTTAAAACAAACAGCAGCCCAACTAACAGGACAGGATGAGGACAGGTTCAGATGAGCTTCTGTTCATAAAAGTGGGGAAAAGAGAGAAAAAAAAACAAGCTGAACTCAAAGAACAGAAAAGTAATTCTTGTTTATAATTTTAAATACATGAAGACCACTAAAAGCCTATCCACCAAACAGGAGTTGGGACTATAAGGATCCCAGCTGTTGTTAAAAGATAAATAAAGACAAAAAGAGGAAAACAGCTTCCCTCTTAGGAATGCACATATAGGCAGACACATTCAGAAATCTTAAGAGGTGGTAGGCAATACAGACTTTTGAAGGACACAGTTTAGGAGTGCTGTAAATCAAGCCCAGAACAGGCAGTTGGATACTTCTTTAATCATATGTTTTTCGTGAATATATGGAGGAAGGAAATTTGATAAAATACGCATAAAACTTTCAGGATCGGGTAAAAAATGGACCAAGGTGAGTTAATTAAACCTAGTAAATGGTTGTAAGAAGTTATGAGTTGGTTCACCTTTGATTTCCACTGGTATGAAGTAGGAAAAACTGCATGAATGTCAGCAGGCTAAATCAGTGAGAATGAGAGAAGAATTAACTCCTCAAGAATGTTTCTCAGTTTCAACGACCTACTACATTTCAATAGTGCTTTGGGATCTGGTGAGATAAAATGTGCTGTACAAATGTAAATGTGCCTTATTATTAAGTGTCTGCTAATTTTATTCAGCAAAATAACCCTTGCTGCTCTGAGTTCAGCAGTGATTTGCATAATCTCAAATAAGTGAATCAGAAATGTCTTTTAAGAAGGAGGCTAAACCCTAAAGAATTTAAAACTAGAAAGGACATGAAACTATTAAAACTCATCTGAATTGTCAGGTGCTTTTCTTTATATTACATCTTTCTAGAGGCATCTTACTCCAGCTGAGTGAAAGGAATGGAGGAAGGGGGAAGATAAAAAACATAAACAAAACTGAAGCAGGACATTTGAAGGAGAAGTGGCATAAATGAAGATTGAAGAACTACAAAGTTTAAAAACACCTCTGAGAAGAAGCATTGCTCACTGAGGGTTTTAGTATGTCACAGGGAAATTACATTTACAGTGTCATGGATAGATGGAGATTTTTTTTTTTTTTTAAGGACAAAAAACCATCCTTGAGCTCCATTCTAATGCCATCATTTTTCTTTTGGAATGCTTTCTGTTTTTTAGGGATAAAATACTCCTTGACCATCCTACACGTTTCCGCCTCTATCTCTGTGATGTGGTGACAAGCATGAAGGTGTAAGTGTCAGAACACTGAAGGAAAAAAAAAAAAGCTGTAATCAAGGATGATATTCACTTTGACTTCACTGAAGCCAGGATTTTTCATCCAGAGAGTAAGATTACTGAACACAGCACAACTCTTCATGTACCTTGAGTGTTTCTGCCATCAACTAATTACTTTAGATGGATTCTTGCAAATCTTACAAATGGCAAAGCATATCTATGAGAAGCCAGAAAAGAACTATCTGACTCCAAAAATGTTCTTTGACAGTCTTCGAGCCAGAAAAGTGTTTTAGGTGAAGAAGGGTGTCCCTGTCTTGAGGCTCTAAATATACATGATTGCTCTTTTGCATTATTTTTTCTGTGGTTGACAAAACCTTCTTGTCAACAAAATGTTGAGCTTTCCTTTTTGCCTGTATTTTAACAGGAATATGCAGGATACATTAGGAGGCTGTCTACTGTCACTTAGTAACATCTTTAAAACCTTCAACATCTTCCTTCCTTAGTGCCACTGGAAATATGTTCTAGGGCATCTGAGGATGAGAACTTGCTTTTTAATTTCCACTCCAAATTATTCATTGCTCCTTTCCTTTAATTTGACCTTGTGCCAGTGTTGCCATCTTACTGAAATAATTCTTAATTCTTTAATGACTACCTGGTGATTAGCCATTTAACAGATATATCATTTAATAGAGCAATCGTAACTCTGTATTCTAGTCTAAGCCACCCACGCTCTTTCATTCTGTTCTTTTGGAATGAGTGTTCCACCTCTGCCTCCCTTTTAACGACCCTTCTCTGCCCTTCTCCCACCTGGAATTCACATTTTTAGGAATGGGCTTGCACAGAACAGTATCGATCAGATTCTAACAGTCCCTTGTAAAACAGCATGAGCACATCTTCAGCTACAGAAAATACTGATCTGATGCATCCCCCAATTACATCTGTATTGTTCTGGCTGCATTCTGATTGATTGCATTCATCCTGTGATTAACTTTATTTTGCTCACTCTCTTTACTCTGAAAGATTTGGCTTTGTATTCCCAGACCTTTCATCAGGGAGTTAGCTCCTCTCATATATGGTACCTGCCAGTAACCTAAATCCTGAGATTTGAATCCAGCCTAAAGAGGGATTCACCATGTAATATGGCATTTCCTTGTTGTGACTCTACCTTTCATGAAGATCACACGTAGTTTCCATTTCCTGAAGCCGTACATGGAGGAATCACAAACCAGAAGAAAGTTTCTGTGCTAGCCTCTCCAGCCCTACTTCCAGTCAGTGTAGAGGTGTCTCACGAGTGTTGTCTGTGAGGCTTCTTTGCAAGTCTTCCTTGATTATTTGTGCTCCTGCTATGCTAGACATGTAGCTCCTACAGAATAATATCTACCTCCTACATCTACTCCAGTGAAGATCTATCCATCTAGCTTTGAAGCAGCCTTGTCCTTGGCCTATATTTGTGGCTTTGGATCTCAATGTAACTCAACGGGGACATTTGTTAATATGACTGTGAAAGGTCTGTTATGGGAAACCATAGAGGTCAGTCAGGTTTCATTTAACTTTCATAAAGGCAAAATTACTAATTTGAGGGAAGAACCACAGACTCTTTTCTCCAAATGCTACTACCAAGCCACAGGTACAGACCACCTTAGAAGCTATGCTGGTACTCCATCTGCCCTTGTTTTGAACGTCAGGGATGAAAGGGTTACCAGACTAAGAAACAGAAAGAGGTTCTTGGCTGTAAGTGCTAGTAACAAGGAGGTTGCTTGTACAGCTATCTCTAGATCCTGCTGCCTGATAGCATGTTCACAAAGACTGGCCAAGTGCCTCATTTTCTTTGCCAGTGTTCACATTGTTTAAAAACCCCAGGCATGCAAAGGCTGCATGCTATTCCTGTTAAAATCCCAAGGCAGTGCCCCTGGAACTGCAAGTGATAGATACTTGGTAGTTCAAATGTGTTTGAGAAGATTTTCTGTTATCATCCTTCCTTGCTTCTGCTGTTTTACTACTATGTTTTTACAACACAAGAGGTTTGGGTTCCTAACAAGTAAGGGAACCGTTACTAGACTTTGGAAAATATCCAACGTTGCTTCTAGGAATGTTACTTAGAGCAAGCGTCAGGAGACTAGTCCAATTCTAGTGTAAGTCAAAGGAAAGTCAGATCTAGCTGATGTACTGGCAAATGCAAGTTGGTAACTTGTAGCAAACAGCACAGATGGCAAAGGTTGCAAAATATCAGTGAAGATAAGCTCAAGTTTCTTCATCATAAATCACGGTAAATGATAACCTAAGCAGGCCACAGCCACAATCCAAAGTGCAATTCTCAAAAGAATAGCTGCTCTCTGTTTTTTATAATGTCTTATTTACCCAGCCATTATAAAGACACTAATGATAAAATAGAAATGATTATGCCTTCCACCTGAAGTAATGCCAAAAATTAGTTTTAGGGAAGATAATGAGTTTGATCGGAAGGTGTGGACTTTATGTTATCAGATGTAGATGGCTACAGTGAAAACATCTGTATCTGAGCTGGATGTTAAGCATATTCATTGGAAGAAAGGAAGCACTTCAGGTGTATGATTCATTTAATCTCCAAGGAAATGTATACAATGCTTCTGATTAATTAGTCTCTAAAACTCTCTGGTTTTCCCTATTGATTCTTAGGGGTATTATAAACTGGAGGACTACATCTGTATTGTGGACATAAAGATACATGAAATGAGCTTGCCCTGGTGCTTGCAGCTGTTTGATAGTTCTAGAAACCTACAATAATTATTGCTGCATCTGCACTATCTACCTTGTGAACAATAAGACTATAGGACTTGTGCAGGATCTTCCCAGTGTTTCTGCTTCTCCTGCAAAGGGACTGATGTCCTACAAGTCATCAGGTACCATGATCTAATTTTTTAGTACATTGTATCTACCACACTTTCCTATCCTTCATCCAGATATTAGTGTAAATTTTACATTGCAGCAAAGAAACAGACAATATGGGGAAGGAACAAAAGAAGTTTGTTTAAAATCAAAACAGATCAACAGTGTTTTGCTTTTAAGAAATCATGTGCATTCTTTCAAACTATCTCATGCTTCTTTAAAGTGGCAAATTAAATGTAATTTTGGGTAGGTAAGCTGAAGCTAAAGATGCATTTTCCATAGAATGTCAGCTTGAGTACTGCATGCAGGAGCACTGCACTGGGCTCACAGAAGTGTATTCTTCAGTTGTGGTGTCAGTGTGAACTTACCACAAAATCTGCAGGAAATGATGAAGTTATTTTCCCTTGGAAGAACAAAATTGCAAGGGAGTCTTGACATAATAGAAAATACAGGAAATCACAAATATAGTTATGCTCTTCAGTAGACAGCAGTCAACTGTTACACTGCAATACAATAATGCAGGTATTGCAGGTATTGCAACTGCTTGAGATTTGCAGTGCCCCTCTGTAAAGGAAGCATCAAAGAGAAAATAATACATTTCCTGCTGAAACAACATCATTGAGGAATAATGGGAGACATAACCCACCAAAAGAGCACTCTGTACTGAGAAATGCTGGATATAGCTGAACAAGGGTCCAAATTGTACACACACACATCCATGCTTTTGTCACAGGGAAAAGGAAGCTGCTACTGTGAATAAGGAAAAGCTTAAGAGAAAACAAAATAGGGTTTTTTTTTTCCTCTTATTTCTTACAAATGCATCAAGCAATGAAAGATATTTGTCTTTGAACAAGAATGTTATTTCCTTTCCTTCCTCATTTTCCTTTCCCTGTGGACTTCCACCATGTTTCAGGGTATTTTTCTTCAGAATATAGAGCTACTGGAGAAGTGCCTCTTGAATTTTGAAGTACAGAAAGGGAAGTCTTTTTTTGCTACATGTACAATGGCACTGCGTGAAAGCAAGGCCATTGAGTAGCAAGGAGGTGCTGCCCTGGGAAGAACAAAATTGCAAGGGAGTCTTGACATAACAGAATCACAGAATCATTTAGGTTAGAAAAGACCTTTAAGACTGTTGAGTCCAACCATTAATCCAGCACTCCCATTTCCACCACTAAACTGTGTCCCTAAATGCCATATCTACATCTCCTTGAAACGCTTCCAGGGATGGTGACTCAGCCACCTCCCTGGACAACCTGTGTCAGTGCTCGACAGTCCCTTTGGTGAAAAAAATTTTCCTAAACCTGCCCTGGCACAACTTGAGGCTGTTTCCTCTTGTCCTGTCACTTGCAGCTTGGGACAAGAGTCCGACCTCCACCTTGTTACAGCCTCCTTTTGAGTAGTTGTAGAGAGCAATATGGTCTCTCCTCAGCCTACTTTTCTCCAGACTAAACAATCTCAGTTCCCTCAGTCACTTGTTATAAGGCTTTTTCTTTTAGACCTTTCACCAGCTTTGTTGCCCTTCTTTGGACATGCTCCAGCATCTCATTGTCCTTCTTCAGAGGAAAGATGGTTACCCAACAACTCTCCTATTGGTTGAACATCACTTAGTTGTCAGCGGTGGACCAGCAGCAGAAGTGCCAACAGACAGTATGTATCGTGCCAAATCTTACCACAAAAAAGTATACACATACACTGAGAAAAATAATTGCTCTAAGGAAAAGGAAGAGGTGTTGAGAGAATATGATCTCTGAGTTCCTTGTACCAGCAAAGCAGTGGCATATGTTTTTTTCCTTACAGCATACTAGATTATACAGGACAAACACTGCCTTTTTCCAAATGCTGCAGAGATACTAGAAGCCAAACTAACTCCTACAGATGGGGTCCATAACCACATACCTCAGTGTAGGACTTGAGGTCCCATGGCAAGGACTTCTCCAACTGCTATGTCAGCCCCAGAAGATGAGAACAGTTTTGTTTTCTGTGCCATATGTACTAAGGAAGCAACCCCAAAATGGAGGGATAATCAACTGAAAAAGGACAGACAAACACTGATCTACCAATAGCTATAAAAACATAGGTGTTCCTGTTAAATATTTGTTATCCACATTTTTTTCTGCTCTTTGAGGCTTACAGTATAACCATGGCCAATATTAGAGCTTTTATCTACAGCCATTAGAACTGGAACTTTTCTTTTTTTAAATGGATGCTGCGATTCTCACAAGAGCTGAGGAAAACATCAAATATCATGAGACATGTGAAAAAACATCTTAAGTTGGCAGTAACACACATAAAAAGAGACAGCTCTTGCCTTGAAGAGCTACAGTCCAAACACGAGACAAAGAGTGGCAGAAAGTAGCATTACCACAATTTTACAGATACAGCAAGATTAAGGAAAAACTCATCAAAGGTGAAACTGCACAAATCTGTCACGGCTGTTTACAGCCCGAGTTATAGGGAAACATTTCTTCTTCATTATACAGCTTTAATTGTCATAGGGAAAATAAAATTTTTTGCATGTTGCCAGAGGATTATGTTTTCCTTCCTAAAACAGGCAAATTAGGCTCTTGTTGTGACAAATCATACTAACATATTGCTTCAGCAGGCCATAAGCTTCACAAACAGAATTTGTTGTGTTAGGGGATATTGGTATTTTTCAGAGGAACCAATGAAAACAACATTATAACACCAGAAAAAAAGACATTTTAAAATAGATTCAGTGGGTATTTCTTGGATTATTTGTGTGAGTGTATGCATTTGTGCAAAAGCAAATGCAACCACATGCCCTGCAGTTCCTCCAGACATCAGGAAGGTGACAGGCCGTGACCCTTCTCCTTGCATAGCTCTGTAGAGTATTATCTAAGCACTGACCAGGGCATGGCACATAATAAGCCACTTTTACCCATCAAAGTGCCTCCATAATTTTCACTGTGGGGTTAATTTGCTTCAGTTTGCCAGATTATTTTAATCAGAAACCTAGCCAGTTCTCAGCTGCAGCTTATTTTGACAGTCAGTGACAACAGAGTGTTCCTTCAAGTTGTGGGAACATTGATTATGGAGGTTATACAGAGGAGATAAAGCTATATGTACTTGTTCTCTATTATTTAATGAGTCATTGAAATTAATAACTGTCGTGTTCTTATCTTGCATTACAGTTGAGAAACACACTGGTTGCAGCCAACAGCCAGTTGAAAAGCTGGTTGTTTTGTTAATGGATCTGTTGCACTTGCGAGCTGTGCAGTCATCACTCAGCCCCCAGAATTTTACCATCTTTATGTTCTTAAAAAATCTCCCCATGTCCAGAGGCTATTTTTTAATTGCTTGATTATACCCCATGTCAAGTTAAAGGAAGTGCATGCATCTCTGTCAGTATTAACATAATTCCATTAATCACATTTAAATTTATTTGCTGGTATTTGCAATGGAATAATGAATTTATTAGCATGGCAGCATATGTGATCTTCATCAATGACTGACTTGAAAATTAAACCAATACTGTAGCGAGACTTTGAAGCTTTAATTGGTCTCAAATCTCTGAACATTTTATTGATCAATGATCTTACAATGAAAGTATTGAATGAAACACAACCTAATACTAATTATAATGTAGCCCTTCAGGACACTTACTACTCTGGATGTTGTTGCAGTCTTACCCTCTCTTCCATTTAAGAATTTATTTTAAACATCAAACGATATGAACTACAACTACACAGTAATTACTTTGTACTGCTTTTTCTTTATTCATGTTGAAAAACTGCCTCTGAGAGTTTGGGGTGACTGTATCAGAGCCTATGCTGGCAGAACATGGTATATGAAACACAGAGGACCTCTACCCCATCAGGAGTTTGGCCCATGTGACACAGGGTCTGCTTTGCTGTGTTCTTCCAAGGGAATTTGATATTTTGAAACAGTCCATTGCCATATCTTTCCTCTAGTCTTTGACATGAGCAGGACTCATGTCTTCATGCTAGATGCATATGGAGAAAGACTTTTGAAGATGATGGAGCACTTTTAACTCCTTTCTGAGGTTGTATTTTTCTTTCTTTTTAGACTAAATGTCTGCCTCTGAAAATCGTTTCTTCAGTTGCCATAGAAAAACACCACAAAAAAAACCCCAAAACAAGTAAACAGATATCTTCCCACCAGTCCTCCCCATTTGTGCAACCCAGAGCTGTTCTTGTCTCCCTCACTTCCACACACAAAGCAATACTCTGGTCAGTCAGGAAATCTCATTGCTTCAAAGCAGGCCAAAGAATTTGCTTCCCTCAAGAAGTCAATCTCATTGATTTTTCTTTCCGTATCTATCGATTACAAACCTTAAAGAACATTGCTATTGTCATGGTTGCCTCAATAAGCAAAGATGGAAGAGAGACATAATAACCATTTTCAGATACGTTAGAAGTAGCTGGAAGGAGGACAAAGCAAACTCTTCCTCTCATTCTGGGTCGGCAGGGCAAGTGGTCTAGAGGCTTAAACAACAGCAAGAGTGATTTATGTTAGACAACACGAAAGCTGTTCTCGGTAATGAAACATTGGAAGACAATGCTAACAGAGGCAAAAGATAGGTAGAAATGTGCCTGGACAAACTTCTTTGACAAATTGTTTCAGAAAAGCTAAAAGTGTCCTATGACAGTGGGATGATGTAAATGACTGCTCAGGCTTTTTTTCCAAGCCCTGGTGTCCAGTGGGAGACAGACTCTATCCCTGAACGCTTCTGAAGTTCTACCGTAAGTTTATGTCAAAGTGGACATGGCTTGCTTTCATCAGCCACAGCCATGGCCAGATTTATTTTGCTGTCACCACTGGTGGCTACAGTGCTGGTACAAGCAAGCAGCAGTGCTGGTAGCGGTCAGGCAGTACGGCATGCAGGCGAGGATGTGGCTGCAAGAATTTGTACCCCTCTGCTTTTCCCTCCCTGGGAACAACCCAGTCATTCCCCAGCACCTATCTTTACACTGTATGTTCCACCTCCCACACATCCAAAGCCTGTTTCATATCCATTGCCACCTCTCTAGAGCTGCAACGCCCCTGCCTTTCTCCCCATTGAGGTGGACACCCTGTCATTTTAACACTGACTTGCATTGACACAACACAGGGAATGTATTGCAATTCATTGTCTTTGTGGTTTGAAAGATAAAAGGAACCTTGGTTCCTGTGCCAGACCATGCCAGCCCTCTGAGGCAATGCACACAGCATCAGAACCCTGTCTGCATTTTTCACTCCACATTACAACTGGGGAGAGCTCAGCACCTTTGTGCTTGGTGGCCTTGGTGCATCTTCGTGGACAACATCAGCTGGCAGCCAGGCACCTGCTCCTTTCTCAATTGAGTGTGGTGCTTTCCCACACCTGCAGCATCTGTGCTAATATTTCCCTATGTTAGTTAGACCATAGGTTGGATGTTTTCGTATTCAAGGTGTCCTGGTTCTGGCAGTGAAAGCAGCTCAAACTGGGATGGTGTAGTGGCTGTTGTCAGACGTCTCAACGCTGTGTGTTGAAATGACATCTCGTCATCACATGCAGACAGGAAGCAGCAAGCAAGCGAGAGAGAAAATATAACAAAAAGGATTTCTCTGTCTGCCAAGGGAACAGTCCATGCACAAAATCCTAGCTGTTGAAAAGGTAGACAGCAGTGTCAGAAACAACAGCTTTGGATCTTTCATGCTGTCTTCTTGCCTGAATTGTCATTATCTATCTATTAACTAATAACACGCACATAGGTTTTAGTCACTTTTATTACACTGGAAGCACATCATGTTTTCTCTCTGTGTTTCAATGAATGTGTTTTTTAAAAAACTTGGTATGTTAAAAATGTGAATTAAAAGTCACTCTTCTTTTGCTTTACAAGTGGAATAAAAATTGCCAACATCCTCCTCCATTTCTGTTTCACCTCTGTATCTAAATTCACACATTCCTCTTTTGCTCTTAAAAAATTTCCATAAATTTACCTTGTGGCAGTTGTAGTAAACTGTAGCACTTTTGAGAAGACCTTCTGTGTTTTCTTTTAACATGGATTCTGTTCTCGGTAAGATTTATGCATAAGCAAAAAAGAAAATCGCGCTAGTTTTTTTGGTTAAAATTTCCTCCAGATTTTAAACACTAAACAGATCATTGCCTGAAAAAAAAAAAAAAAAAAAAAAAAAAAAATCTTGTGAGTTTTATCCAACTTACAGCCTTCCAAAAACGTTGTCATTTTTTGAAGCAGGCACTTCAAAAACTCTATGATTATTTTCTTAATGGAAAAGATCAGGTGTTACATTTGTCACCTGCTCACTCAGTTCCTTGGGCACATTAGAAAATATTTCCCTTTAATCAGAGATGCCGAGGGTTTTGGAGAGGAATAAGCAAGCCCATTGCTGAAAATTCTCCATGGGCTAGGACTCAAGACTTCTGTCTGAGGCATTCTTGGTGGTGTTCAGTAGCTCTCTTCTGTATCTCTAGTCTCCCTCATTTTAATTCAAGATTTATTTGAAGAGGGTTGTTGTGTCCCAAATAGAAGACTCTTTAAAAAAAAATTCATACAGGTTTTTTTTTGGGTATATAGCTCTTCCAGTTACAGCTGGAATACAGAAAATGCCATTTTGTTTTACACAGAGACATTTAGACATGATAAACACACCAAGTTCTTGTGCGGCAATGGACAACATCTACAGCAGCAGCAGTGCAGTAAGGGTGAACTGCAAAGCAAATCAGTTCTGGTTTAGATGATCTGATGCTTGTGACATACAAGTTTATGAAGATTTTACTTCAGATTAGATCTTGTCTGGTCCATTCCCTCTTTTGTGGGTGAAATCCCAAAGGGATGCTCCTGATCTGCACTGTCTGGTTTAGGCTGATCCCAGAGGAAATCAGATGGTGCTTCCTAACACTGCTCCACAAAGCGTGATAACCTGGGACATGCAGGTCAGTAATATACTCCTGATCCAAACAGAAACACTAGTGCAGATGCATCCTGAGCCATCTTGAGTTAAACCTCAATACAGGAGTAATGGGACCACCAGTAGAGTCCGGTGGCAAGTTTAGAGCATTTAAATATTTTAAGCTATCTGGCAAAAATCCTCTTTCTTAAGTTTTGCCTCTCTCTAGTGTTCACTAATACACCTGTCCTGACTGTACAGCCATGTCATTGACCTTTTTCTTATGTCAGTAAGGAGTAAACCTCAGTCAACAGTGGCTTGATTCCTTGGATCTCCAATCTCCACCCATACCCACGGGAAGTTGATAGGAGGTAGGTGTCCGAGTACCTTTATAGATGTCAGACATGCACCCTTTGATTTGCATTAGGTGGTGGCAGGCAGTCTTTAGAGAATTGGGGAATCTAACAGAACACTGAAAAGTGAAATAAGCTTCACACCTCCCACCTTCACTGTGGCAACTCTTAGCCAAAGAGCAGCAATTTTTAACACAGTGATTACTTGATCCTTTGTGTTCATTGGTCTGTGGCTGCATTTCAAGGGGTCATCCACAACTCAAAACATTGATATCAGCTGGTGAAAACTCCCAGCTGACACTGAGGGATGATTGCTACACCTGCCAGTGAATTAAATCAAAATGCAATGAGATCAGTTTCATTCCATATGGCAATGTCTAACTCGAATTCATTCACTCTTCATAATTTACAGGTCTGGTGACTTCAAATGTCACCTATGTAAACCCAAGCCTGTATGCACACAGGCTTGCTCCTATCCTCTTCTGTTCTAGTGAGTGTGAGACCATTACAATTTCTTCCACTTTCTCTGGAAGTGGGGAAAGGCAGCCATTCTGCCACAAATTAAATGAATCCTTCACAGACAGTTATTGCAGCTTCCTGCATGGAGCCCAAAATTTTCATCCTATTTAATAATCAGATACTGTAAAATGACATTTTAAATGTATCCACAGCTTTCAAACATCTGGTGCATACTGCTGATGTGCAGCAGATGACTAACTTGTATTTATTTTGGAGCATAATGCCACAGTCTGACTATTTAGGAGAGAATACATGAGAACAAACGTCACAAATAAAAGGCTTATTGGTGAACTTACCTGCCACTGCCCTTTACTCATTTGTTGAAATGGTATTTGTATATTTGAATAACTGGAGCTCCTAAGCAGCAAAGCAATCACTATCCTGCTATCATTAGGCTTTGCCTCATTTATACAAAAATCCATTTCACAAATGGGTGAGTAATATGGATTTCCTGTTTCAAAATTGATAGCAAAAGAGAGAAGGTTGTGTCAGAAGTGTTTAGTCATTTTGGAACCCAAGAGCTATTTCTCTAAGTTTTGGCTAGGCAATTTAAATATTTCTTTACTTTTTTCAGTCTCAGTCTAAACATGAAATTTCTGATGCTTTTGAGTTTCTTAAAAAAATAGTAGTATCATATCTTCTCCCTTTAATAACTCGTTTCCAGCAATGGTCAGACTTCTGGCAAAAAGATATTATTTTACTTTGACAAAATTTGCTTTCCATAAACTAATTTTGATTTGAAACAGTTTTATTTCTATCCTTAAAATGAAGTCCTGTACTCGCAATTCAACATTTTATTTTACTTCGAAATAGTTCTGATATGCTCATAATATCCAAGCTTCCTGCTACAGGTTTTTAAAATACTGACATGCCATTGACTTTCTTCCAGTCTTCTGGGAAGTACTGGAAGTTTTCCAGTATGCTGAAAACCACTATTCAGTTAGCTGTCTTAAAAAACACAGGTGCACAGTATCCAGACCTGCTGGTTTTATATGTTTAATCTTTGTAGCTGCTGTTTAACATCTAGCTCCATGCTTGGAATGACAGTCCACAGAGAGAGCTGTGATATCACTGGATTTGAAGTAGTGAAAATTTGCACGCATGCAGGACCAACGCTTCATCAGAGGCAGCACAGCTTTAAGACAGAAGGCTTAGCACTACTCCTGAGAGCTTAGCCTGGGCTGGTACACTGTTCTACATCATATACCTATGTCTCAAAATCTAGCTTGGTTTTCATTTTTTTAAATAAATAAGCCCTTTGCTGTGAGAGCTGAAAGAAAAACCTGTGAATGTGAAATAGGTATGTGCCTGAAGCTAAAAGGAATCTTGGACAACTGCTTGGAGAAGCCAGAAGTTTTTTGTGATGTCCACTGTGGTGGTGAGGGACCCTAATCTTTATCTTAGCATGGGTAATGAACTTGCTCTGAAAGAGGAGAGCCTGCCTGACTTTTCAGAGTGTTGATATAACTGTCCTGGTAGTACTTTCAATGAAGATAAGCCATATAAGAGTTATATTGCCAATATACCTGCCACAAAAATCAATTTTCTCTAGCGCAGTCTCCAGCCACCTACCAAACAAGCTATGTTTTTGAGGAGATATAGCTGAACAATTTCAAATGTCTTGATCTGGAGAGGGTACCTTACTGCCATATACCTTTTTTCATGCCATTGTGCTTCCATCTTCTCTTCCAGCTTGCCTTGGCAGGTACATTTTCCTTCAAGACACAGTGAGGATGTGAGTAACCTTGCATGTGGCTCCCCAGTCAGAGTGGCTAGGTTTCTATTTGCAACATAATGTGGGAGGCAGCATGTTTCCAGAACAAGAACCATATCTGGGTTCCTAGAGAAAGCCAAACACCTTTTTTTACTGCCCCTCCTCAAACAAACACATTAACGATCCAGCATATTGATAATCCAGCTAACGATCCCTGTCCCCACCACACACACTGTTTTGTTTGCAAGCCACTAAGGACAGTTTAGTAAGTGTATGGGTTTATGTACTATTTTAGACAGTCAACACTAGTGACACCACAGTTCATGATGAGATAAAAAGACTGCTCTGGGTTCACTGGTCTGATTCAGGCAGTGCTAAAGGTTACATACTTTCCATGCTATTCTACTTTAGTGTGGTGTACCACAAATACTTAATGCTGGGCATTATCTGTTATGTACAAAACCCAAAAAATGTCTCCTTTCAACATTTGAGACATCTGACTCAAAAATTTCCAGCATGTAGGTCTTTCCATAGCATTTGTCTTTGAAGTGAAACAAAACTGCAGCTGATGTTTTGATGGTATTTTGATGTTTCTCATGAGAAAATGCATATGCATAAACACAGAAAATTTTCATGGAAACACATGGAGCAAGAAGACAGTTTAGGGCCAGCATAGAAATGCTGAGTGTGTTGGAGAGTCTCTCAATAGCTGAAGTGTTGGCTGGGATGTGAAGGGTAAGCGTCTTTCAGGTAGTATCCTCAAGTGTATTCTGGGTAATTTATGGGTCTGACAACTCAATTTTGGTGAGTGAGAATATTATTGGGCATTTCCCATGAAGAAGTTTTTGACCCCGTCCTGGGTAGGGAAACTTAATGCATCAACTAATGTTTGCCACCTGCAACTGTGCCTTCCTTGTCCATGTTTGCAAGTCAGTCAACCACACGTCATATCAAAGAGACTGCATGTTATGAAGCTGAAGATCATCAACTGGAATCAGTCTTTGTAGAGAGACATAAAAATTAACTCCACCAAAGATGCTGTGGCAAGAGAGGTGGGAAGAAGTGTCTTTTGATTTTACCTTGCCATGTCTCATCAAAGCATCATTCTCCTCCAGTAGAGCCAGGCTCTACTCACGTATGTTGGTTTAGCCCATGAGCCAATCACTTGGAGCCACAGAGGTAGCTGAGGCCCAGGGGCATAGCCAAGACTGCAGCAGAGCAAATTAGTCCATTTGAGAGCGTGGCAGATGTCTGAATGACCTCTGTAGCCAAGCTTGGCTCTTTCCTGCCAGCTCTGCACCCAGCTGACAAGTGACTGCCCTCACTGAGCTGGCAAGCCCACATATGTTCATCAAAGAGCACCTGTGTAATGAGACCCTTCTGATAAACACTGGAACTGTGGAAAAGTCCATCTTCAAAGCTTTCCTCCAAGCTTTGTATCAAAGGTAGTTGGAATAGGAAATATTCAAGGCTGCACATTTGTGGGATCTTGATTTGAACAAATCTCAGACTTCACAAAACCAGGGATAAAACATATTGGTAACTTTTCTCACAAAGGTCACTTATCCATACAGGAACTCATTGCTGAACAAACTTCAAACATGGATACTAATAAACATCAGTTCACATTCAAAAATCCCTCAGTCATAAAAAAGTGCCATTTTCTGAGACATCTCTGCATTCTTGAGCATCATCCCTTACCTGAGCAGCATGATTTGGCTCCCTGTGAAGTCTCCAGGTGAGAAGAAGGGCAGATACTAGTCCTATATCAAAATGATGGGCCCTCAGATGAGTTTAAAACACTGAACTGCTTCCAGACGTCACAAAGTCAGTCCTCAGTTTCAGGAAGAGTTGATCTGGGCCTTACACTGCAAGGACAAAAGTATTGTCCTCTTGACAGCTTCTCTTCCTCTCTTTTTTCCTGGGAGGATACTTATAAGAAACACAATGTTTGTTTTCTCACCTCTTCAGTCAGCCTTTTCCTCTAGGTAAAGCCTCTTTAATTGCAAGCAGTTAACATCAATCATTGCAACTCGGTAAGAAGTAACCTGCCCTTTACCTCACATTGGGAAGATCTGTCCCATTATACTCTGTACCATCCTGGAGTGTTGACTATCCATATAACCTCTTACAATGTTTATTTACATTACAGGAGGGACTGAGTCATCCTGCAAACATTTAAAAGGTGAGGAAAATCTCTTTTATTTGCTTAAGTCATAATTACTGAACTGCAATGTAACACTGCACTAAACAACTACACCAGAAAATATGTACCTAATTTGATACATGTTCATAGTAAAGTGTATTTTAGCTACAAAGACATTTACGTCTGAAGATACAATTGCTACTGGCAGACCAATTCATGCTTATTACCACAGACTCTGTCAATGCAGAAAATGCTCAGTAGTAACGTTCTCCAAAGGGGGTTGCTGGGAAGTAGTAACATACCCTAAAGGAGGTTGTTAGGAAGAGTCTTCTTTTGAAAATTAGGGCTTCTCTTCAGGCAAGAAGACAGGAACAGAAAACATATCTAAAAATGTGGCAGTCTAAGCATAAAATCTTTTTATTTAGTTAGTTAGTTAGTTGTACGCATGACAAATGGTATCAACAACATTTCTATTCAAATCACATAGGATTAAGTAGAAGAATATGATGTAGGGGATTTTGAAACAGCAAGAAAATGAATGAGAATAAGCTCAGTGTCTGTCAGAGGCCTGAAGGTGTTCCAAATAATAGAATCTAGGCAAATCTAGAACTCCCACAGGGTCAGGCAATATTGATTTGGCTGAATTCATCAGTATAGGAAAATACACTGTGATTTTGTGTCTAGAACAGTAACAGAGTCTAGAAACTTTTGTGGAAAATCTTTAGTTCTTGTGTCCAGACCACAACTCTACAAACAAAGAATCACTGTGTTTCGGAAAATTTTTCCCATGGAGGAGGAAAGTCTTTTTTTTTTGTCATGAGAACATTATAGATGTCCAGTTTGGTTATGCTTAAAGCTTGCAGTTTTCAATTTGCATAGCAATTTTTATGCCCAAGCTATTCTGAATTAATTTTGAAAGTAAGGCTTTGTAAGGCACTGTATCAAATGTTGTTGCTGTTTTTAATTCAAATTACCACTACTGTGTTTTCTTCAGTTGCTAATTTACCACAAGAACTAAGAGCCAGCAAAGAAAAGCTATCAAGTTTTGCAAGCAAGATTTGATCTTTATGAGAAAATGCATGCATAAGTTTCATTTTTATTAAACACCGCTGAGCATCCGAAGATAATGAAGAATTAGGCTATGTCTTCCTGATTTCAAATGCGTAACTCAGAGGTGAAGGGCACTTTGAGGACGCATCACACAGACGTTGGATCTATGAGCTTGACTTTAATCGTATTTTTTATGTCATGCTTCACGGTTGTTGTATTGCTACATTGTTTGCATTATGCAGTAAGCCTCAGTCATAAACAAATATATCTGAAAACCTGTACTGTGAGGGCTGAAGAACTGCTTGAAGACATCATTCATACTGCAACATTTGAATACGTTGGAAAACCACTAGTAGTTACTGGAAACATTTTGAACTTTGCAGTAATTTCACCTTTTCCTTCATAATCGCTTGCCTTTCATCAAAACTGTTATTGTTTTAGAGGTGCCTGAAAAAAGCATTATGCAAAAGCATAGTGTAAGGTTTCCCTCTAAAACTAGGTCTGCTGGAGATGCAGGGCATATGCAGAGGGAAAGTTAATAAATTACAGCACATCTGAATCCAAATATGACAGGCAGTGCCTGAAGAAGCTGTGAATGCCTGGAGGATCTTCCCCAGCATGTTATGATACTGGGCATGTTAGAGTCTGAATTTCAGTGCCTTTTCCAATCAGAAAGGTAACTTCAAGTTTCTTTACAAAAATTTATGCAGGAACTAGATGCAGCCTAATCAACCCACTCCAGACATATGACAGCTTAATAGGCCAGAAAATGTAGGACTTTGGAAGCTAACCAAGCTTTTATCAGGTCCTATGTTGGAACAAATGATGGTCTTTGGTCTTGTTGCCTTAATGTCAAGACTCAGAGGGCCAAAGCCCAGCCCTGTGTAGCGTTACATAAATCTACCTGTGCTGAAGGTCCAAGAAAGGTTTTTCTCACTAGTTTCTATCTAGGAATTATAAAATGTCTTTCAAAACCTGGATTTCTGGTGCAGAAGTTAAGGGAAAAGATGAGGAAAGACCCTGCATGGCTTGCATGTACAAAGTAATTGCTGCCAACTTTGCATGTATCAGCTATGATCCTTGCAGCAGCCATTGATGCTACTCATTTAAAAGACTCCATAAAATTTAAACCAACTTGTGCAAATGAGAGTCAAGCAATACACCTACCCACAGGTTCCACCCTCACTTCTGGAGGAATAGATGTAATTATTGGCTTCCTTTATTCCAACCTTGCACCAGGGGTATGAAAGGCCAGGACAAATGATCAGCAAGTCATTTACAGGACAGCACTTGAGTGAGCTCGCAGCAGCTCTTTGCAGGGTCACCAAACCTGGCAGAAACTCAACTGTTTATGCTAATACTTGAGGTTGCAGTAGGATTCCCATGGGGAAGCTCCCGCAACTCTGTGCTACGATATTAAAAATTAAATGACACTGCCAAAGTGCATAAGAGAGAAGAGTAGCTGCTAGAATCGTTATTTCTATAATCTGACATCAGTTTTAGTAAACTTTGTCTATCTAATGTGCCCAGTGAGATTTTGCAGAGGTTAAATCCTTCTCACACACATCTGCAGCCTTGGGTTTGGCCTGCAATTTAGAAAAATGGGCCTAATGTCATAATTTCTTAATTAACAGCCTCCTAAAAATGGGAGCAGGAATTGCAGTAGATGCAGTATGATAATTTACTAAATCAGTATGATATGTTACTAAATGTTTTTTGTTCTTTTTACATTATTTTTGTGTTAACATTTTTAAAACGTGTGTTGTGTGTTATTCGTATGCAACTTAATCTTTAGCACATTATCTGTAAGATTTAAACACGATGTGTGCTCTCTTAATTTTGGTTATAGCTTCTGTGACATTTATACTTACTTTCCCTTTTTCCTATGCTGGTAAGTTAAAAATGCCCCCAGGCATGCTGCAGTTTATGTCTGTGTGTTTGTTTCCATGGAATTACACATCTCATGGAAGGCAATATATTTATCTGGAGACTTAATAGCTGGTGTTATTTTTTATCTTGCTGATATCAATAAAACCAAATCTCTCTGTTTCCCTTTTTGAATTTGAAAAAAAAAGAAAGTAATTGTCTTGCTGTTAATGAACATTATTAGTGGTGTTTTCAGTCCCTCAATTTAATAGTCAGCTCCCATGTTTACAATTCTTTCTTCACAGAACAAGGGCACAAAACATCTCATATAGGGAGGCTTGATGACAGATTGCCCCTTTGCTAATGGGGTCTCCAGATATGTGACTGAAACATTTACACCAGAAATGGATTGCCTAGACCTAAAGTTTTCCCACTTCAAAGCCTGAGGGTGACCAGATCAATTTACAAATATATCTTCCTTCTTTCATTTCCTTACTGTGTCATCATCACATGAAACTTTTAAAGGGTTAGATCAGAAATAATTAGGAAATTCTTATTTATAATGAAGTATAGAAGCTAAATAAAAAAGAAAAAAAGAAAAGATGAAAGAGGCCAAAAAGAAACTGTGGGAAGTCTCCTCTGCTTAATAGATATGAAACAGGTCAAACAAAGAAGGCAATTCGTGTGTCTGGGAAAGATTTCCTAGGGTTAGCAGAGATGCAGATTTGCTAGGCATAATGGGAAAAGATGGAGTTACTTTCTCCTACTTGGATATACACCCCAACTCAGGATGGAGAGCAGTCTCTCAATTTGGCTCAGAGCAGCATCGCACCCTGAATGCCTGCAGAGATCATCATATTTATCCGGAGTCGAATTAACCTTGGAAAAAGTCTGCATCACTTTTAGCTTTTGAAAGTCTTTACTGTCAGTGAGGCAGTGTGACAGGACAAGGGGCTGGAGAGGCAGATGGGAGGCTGAGAATGAAAAAGGTGAGGCTGAGAACAGGAAAAATCCAAATAAAGTGAGGCAGCAAGTGAAGGAGAGGAATAGGCCATCAGCAATGCAAAAGATTGAGCTCGGGTCTTGCCCCACCACAGAGTATGGCTTTGCAAGACAGACCTGGGAAGACACATCTTCAAGTTCAAGAGCCGTGGAGACTCGGCAATGCAAGAGAGAGCTGAATGACCGTGTGAGCTTCCTCGTGAATCGTGGGTAGACTGTAATTTTAAGCTTTGAATACATGACTCTTTCTAAAGCTAACCAAGCACAGTCATGTGCCTCTCATTTATCTCATATCCAGTCTTTAATCAACACTGACTAGTGCCAGAGACATCAAAGTCCCAGATACTACAGTATTTTCCTGGGTCACAGGTAATGCTCCAGGTCTTTCACAAAATCTGGGGAAGGAATTTAACACTTAACTCATGATTGGGACCTCAAGGTCTAAACATCAGGGGGAAGACAAGATTTCTGCAGGGGTTGAATTTTTGACCTGGGTAAATGACTGAGAAATCTGCAAAACTTTTGGAGAATTTTAGCTAAATGCAGTTTATTCCTTCTCTGTAAGCTGAGTGTGAAAACTGCAGCACCGGTTACAAAAATAGGCATTGGTCATACACTGTTTCTTTGTCTAGCAAACCCTAAAAGCAGGTTGCTTTTCTAAACTTCACATTTAGTCATGGGCTTTATTCACAAAGAACAATATGTTTGAAGAAATAGCAAAGCTATATGTAACATACATATATATATATGCAACGTGTGGCCCTTTAAAGACATACCATAAAGGAATTTAGGCCCATCGTGTAGTTTTGTAAAAATCCCTAAAGCATTGGCCTATTTATGAACCCAGTATTCTACAAGGAAAATAGTATTTGTTGCACGTTTACTGCATACTATTTCCATGTGTAAAACTGAACGTCACTTGTGCTGTAATTCTGTTAGTTTAAACTGGGTCCAAAATTTTTGTGAGTGTAATGATGTCAAGGAGAAGTCGATAATACACAGCCCGTAGTAAGACAGTCACGCTCAAAAAAGTTGTTGGCTGGCAAAACAGTTCTTGGTATTGCTGCTTCTGTTAAAAAACTGGAACAAGATCTAGTGAGAAATCACTTTATTTCGGTGCAAGCATGAGAGTTTGCCGGCATTTCCCTACCAGGAAAAAAATCTCACTTCTAGTGTAGACAAAGAGTTTGCAGTCAATTCATTTTTTTTTTGCAGAGATGTCTTACAATTCTGCATTGTACTTGCATGTCTTGACTCTAATGACATTCTAGTTAAAAGTAAAAACATTCCCCACTGCCTGGTTTGATTTAGCACAGAAATTAGATACAGTTTGTTTAAAAAAGAACCTTTAATCGTAGCTCAAAATAGAGTGAAATGGCATAAAAACTGATGTCACGGTCCAAAAATATGACTATTTTGAACATCTAAACAATATCTTGTCTTATAAATGTTCAGATTATCATAAAAGTAAAAGAGAATCAGAAGAACAGTGAAACTGTTCTTTTGTAGATTGGGCAAAATCTATAATAATTTGCTTAACAAAAAGATGCCCTCTAAAGATATGCTTGCTGTTAAAATTGAGATACTGTTGCATACTTGGCTAAAAAGGAGCCAGCAAACATCTTGCTTTTTATCCAGCTGCAGTCAGTCAAAGAGTATGAGAAGGCTATGAATGAATATTAAAATTCATATTAAAATGAATATTAAATTTGTGGAAAACATAAGTTGAGTCTTTTCTGAAACATCATACCTGAGAATGTACTAAAGTCTACGAGCAATTTGTGCACAGAGGGTATGCTTGCATGGTTGATCCAAGCCAGGTTTACTTCTAATTATGCTACTCAATGTAGTGGCATTGGCATGAATAGGTCATACAGCTCAGGGTAACAGCAATACCTTCTGCGAAGGGGATCACACAGACAAGGCATAAGAAGCACTAAGGCCCTGCTCCCAGTTTGCAAGTGAGCTGATACAGATGCTAGAGTTTTGGGCATATGTTGGTGCACACTCAAGAGCTTGTGCCAGGAGGAAATCCGTTTTTGAAACACATAATGCTGTCTGTCTGTTATGCAGAGCTTCCTGAGGCCAGACCCATGCTGCAGCTGTAGGAAAGGTAATCCTGTAGTATTTCTGACTGCTTGAGGAGTCATCTCCACACTTTCCCTCTTCCTGCCCCAAAGTGCACCTTGCTGGGGTATGCTCTGCACCTGCCGGCAGCAGATTCAGTGCAGATGAGCTGAGCAGAACGTTCCCTGTGTCTCTTTTCGTATGTATGTGAAAAAGTAGCTGCATTTTATCTCAGACATCTTTGGTAGAAGGAAATTAAAAAATCTATGTGGAACCGCAGCCTAGCTGAAGGAACTGAAAACATTATCAGAGGCACTGACCAGAAATTGCCAGCTCTAAGAGACAACGAAGACCTAGAAAACAACTGCACAGACTGCAGTCCATTATGCACCTCATTAACAGCGGTGTTAATTTAGGCAATCCTGTTCTCCCTTCCCTTTTTTGTATTACAGCAATACTTCAGCTAGGCTAGTTCACTGCCTGGATCTACAACGTAGCCACACATCCCCTTTTGCCTAGCACAATGGAGGGGAGAGAGTTGAGTGTGAGTCAGTCACAGACAGCTGCACAACCACGTTGAGGATACATTGTATTGGGGCATTACAGTAATGCAATGATGCAGAAGGCTCTGGTACCTCCTGCTGTTGCTGGTCCACCTTCCCAACACCCATCTACACCTTATCTCACTGGGTTACAAGTACTCCTAGAGAATTAAGCACGGCAACAGGCACCAGTAGAGGAATTCACCTACAAATACAGTTGCTAGGCTTGCTGATTCCATCAGAAAATACTCTTCAATCCACATCATTGCTAATGAAAGAATGGCCATTCAGCCAAGGTATTAGTGGGAAACTGAGAGGCATCTGCAACCCACAGTCTTTGTGCTATGTTGGTTTTGATGCAAAGAGCGAAGAGCTTCAGGAAGAAGTATGGACGAGCCAGCTAATGAGACCCAGAGGTACTGGAAATGACTGTGGCACACACTGGAGATGCTCAGTAACTGCTTTGGGACGCTCTTGCATTGTCCTTGTTAGCCTCAGAGCACAAAGCGTTTGCAAAGGCGATCAGTGCACCTTACAGCTGGAGACACTGTGGCACAGAGACACTTCACTGAAGTTCTCCAGCAGGGCGGTGCAAAGGGGCTCCCAAATCCCAGTGCCATATGGCAGCTGCAGGGTCTTTTTTTTCCCACTGAGTAAGGAGACCAGACCTATTTAAGTCTGTGTCATTCACAGCTGAAGACGGCAAAGTGGTAAAAAACGTAGCAGGTAGCAATACGAGATCTAAACAGATCTGTGCACATGACTAAGTCTCCATGTCTAAATATTTTGTTAGTTCTGCCTTGGATTTATTTACAGAGGAAACACATTGCTTGTATTCATCCACCTTCTTGTTTTTAGGCATCTAAAGGAAATGCCTGGTAACCATTAGGATGAAAGAGCATATGCAACTTTCACATAATTTCAGTCACCTAAAAATGAGATATCTGTCTAAATCAGTTGTCTAGAGTCCCTCTGAGGAGGGGAAAGACATTTCCAGAGGATGATTCATCCCACCTGCATCAAGTTGGTGACTATCACTTCAGAGGTACCTGAATTTCTGTATTAGATATAGACAGCATCTGGTAATCCAGCTTAGACCTGAGTGAACTTTAGCCTCAGCTGGCTCATTTCAATTGTGATCCCATCTTCATTAATGAACTAAAAGAAGCAAAACTTGATGGGCTGCAATAAATAAAATGTTTTCCAATGTAGCTGACCACGTAGCAGTACAACATGAGTACAAAATGAATGGACATTTGGCATGCTGATCCAGGACCCTGTTACCTCTCTGAAATAGGCTGTGGTTTTATATTTTACTGGGGGCTGATAGTGTCAGTCAAACATTAACCCAAGGGCTGTGATGTGTTGCAAGTTGTGGATATCTCCAGTGTTTGTTTGCAGAAGAATTTCTGAAGTGTTTGGGAAGGAACTTGAGATGCTAATATTCTTTCAGGCTTTCAAGGGTCAAAATGACACATGCTTCATCATATGATCGTGTTAGAGAAACTGAGAATTCGTCTGTGAAAGAAGACGAAAGAAGAATTCTAAATATTATTTACAACATTTCCTGCATATTTCTGCCTATTGGCTTTACAATGGTTATACAGTAAGAATGACTAACATGGCATCAAGGCTTTGTAGATAATAATACCCCAAGATTTAACCCCAGGTTGAGGCTCTGACTCAGATTCAGCAAACAGCACCTGCTAAATTTGTCTTTGAAAGGAGCTACCCTACCGTGTTATTTTGACTTCTTGTCCCTCTCATAAATCCAGTGCACGTTGTCATAGACTAATGAGTGAACGTTTGCCACAGCCACATCCTAATTGCTATACTAATTTCATTCCCAAAGCCCCAAACAAATGATCCCCTTCTGACACATGAACTCAAGCAAAAGCTGAGAGGGAAGATCTGCCCACTCTCTGAGGTGTAGCGAGATAAGCAAGCTGTTCTTGGACTGACATCTGTGTTAACAATGGGCCATATGTGGGCTGTGCAGGGAGGGCTGGTAACACATCAGAGATCATGCATTTAACAGATTGTACCTATAACTGACATCTTGTGTAACATTTAACGTAAGGATAAATAAAGGAGACCACAGCAGCAGCCCCAACTGGGCACAGAACAATTGGTCAGCAGATGTGAGGCAGGGGAAGTAGCTCTGAGATAAACCAAGATATCCACTCCTAGAAGGAGCCAGCTGCTGCCTTGCATTGTTTAAACCACCTTGACTATTTAGGTGTCCATCTACAATGGGGAAATCACCTGTAAGTACCTTTACACCTGGCTTCAGAGCAGGCATGGCATTTACTTCAGTATTTAAAAGCCAACTCCTGTAGAATAAAAACATTTGTTTTGCAAGGTGCTGGCTTTGGCAGCAAGCCGGTGTAAGTTCCCTCTCGCTGCTTGCTCTCATTGCTTTTCCTCATTCAGTTTGGCAGTAGACTTGTTTGCAAAGCCACACAGTAAACCAGATCATGGACTAGATTAGGAGTGTAAAATAACCTTTTCTGCAGTTCCTCAAAATAGCTGTGGCAGCAAAACAAAGAGCTAGCAAGTTGAAGTGCCACAGCGGGGGACAGAATGAAGGAGAGAAGGGTCAGCACCTTCCTAAGCCTGTTTCACAGCCAGTGTCTGGCAAAGCGATGAGACAAACACAGGCCTGACTGACAGGGGAATAGCTTGGGATGAAGGCAGACACAAACCCCACACTATCAGCTGTGAAAGCCAAGTCCTAGTGGATGCACATCCCCTCAGCAAGAAAGGCTATATGCCTAGAGGGGTAATGGGCTCATAAGCTGCAAAACTGACATTTACATTTGCATTACTTCCAACAAGGAGCAGATGGCAAATGGACGCTCTGTAATTTCTTATGTGAACCCCAAAGATTCCCAAATCTTGGTTTTAGTTGGACACTTTCCTGTCCCAAACGAAACCTGCATGCTACCAGGTGACAGTAGCCCCTCCCCAAAGGCAGCTGCCTCCCCATGGGGGACACCTCTATGGTAGTTAACTAAGGAACCTGGGGCAGAGAAGAAAGTCTTTCAGACATAAAAGTCTGGGAGATTTAAAACAGGCAGAAGTGAAAGCAGGGCTTTTCGACTGCAGGTGCAAAGAGCTGGTGAGCTCTGAGAACACACCTCGGGGCACTAACTTGTGGTCATCTGCTAATAGCAGAGCCCCCTGACTGTAGGAACCTGTATGCAAGCCAGATCCTGGCTTCAGGCAGGGTCAGCAGCTAAAATTAGAGGTTTGCCAGTAGTGCTCTTGAGTTTGGAAGCAGAAACAACACACAGGAGTAAACTGGCAGGGCATACCTGGACAAAAGCATATATGGTCTTTAGAACTTTTTTTTTTTTTACCTTAGTGTTGTTTATATTATCTATCAGACAGATACGTACAGATAAAGGCGCAGAAACATCTAAATAAGCATTACTCACCTGAGTAATGCATCATTTCAGTATCAGCTCTCTCAAAGAACTGAGATAAAGTAGGGAAAAGATCCCAGAAAACATGTCCTTAAACTCATTTTACTGAATTTGAGAATACTGAACTGATAGTGCCTTACTAAATCTGTTTCAACTCAGAACAGGAGAAGAAAAAAAGGAGAAGTAGCCATCTTATTTTATAGAATATTGCCTCCTAAGGTCCAGATTCACAAGCCTTCTAAAGCTAGATGATTTCATTAATATCAGCAGACTTTACAACACCTGTCTTACAGGGACAAAAACCATTTTTACTCCTGGGTATTATTCACAAATTGATATTTTCTTTCTTGCTATCTAGCCTAGACAAATCATCAAAATCCAGATTCATCAAGGTGCAATGCCAGCCTTCCCAGGATGCCAGGCAGCCAGCATCCATTGGGGAGGTGGTTGAAACTGCCTGCAAAATCTCACTAATGCTACGTAACAGGGTACGTAACGACATTTCCAAAGGCAAACTGCACCACCTCAGTTTGAAAATTCTCATCAAAAAGACTGGGGAAAAAACCCTTCTACAGGTGAAAAAGAGAGGGAATTACATAGTAAATGTGATGGGCATGATCTTCCTAATGGGGAAGCACCTTTGACTTTCCCCATGGTCTGTATGTCTTTCCTGCTGTCTATCAGCACTGTGGGCTTGGTAACTATAACATGCACTGCATTTGAAAACACATATAGCTGAAAAAAAAAACCCTGAAGTGCCTCTGACAGTACAAGATAGCTGTATGAAAATTGAATAAGACCGATAGGAAAATAATCTCTCTGAGACTTTTGGGTGACTGTAAACTGTGAAGATAGATTGCAATGGAAATGTAAATATGTCTGTACCTGCTGTGCAGTCCCCTAAGACGCTGCAGCATTGCCTTGGTAAGGGTGAACTGCTCTGTGCAGAGGGCAACAACATCTACAGCATTTTCATTTAGTAGGAGTTACTCAAAAAGTTGAAAGGGCAGAAGTGAGAGGTGACAGAGAAGCTGTTAGCTCGGTGGATACTTCATCCATCTGCAGCAAACTAGGAGTTACCTGCTCAAAGACAGAGATACTAGCTGCAAAGTGCCTTGCTCTCCAAGAAGTTCAGTTGCCTGCAGCCATCCTAGAAACTGAACAAAGAGAAGCTGAGACAAGTTTTGTGGAGAAGCAGCTAGGGAGACTAAGCTTCCTGGTCTTTCTATGAAAAATAGTAAATGGGTCACATGTGCTGCCTGTTTACTATTTTAGTAACTGTCTTCTCTGAAATGCTTTGACTCTAATAAATAACCGTTGCTTTTAAGGCCAGACACTGATATCCTTGTTCCAGATGAGGTGGAAGGATTATGACAAAACTGCCTTGCTTTTTACAAGGAGATGGTCAGAGTAGGCTCTGAGGATGGGACCGGCAGAAAGACAGAGGCTCATATGATGCTCCCCTGACAAAGGCTGAGTGCTCCAGGCCAGACATGTGAGAGAAGCACTGGCAGGAGGAGGCAAGAGAGGCTGCTTGTCCATAAAGTATAGCCCAGGTTAATAACAAGTTTTAAAGCTGAGTAAAGGAGAACTGACACACTTCTGCAAACTAGACAAAAATGTAAACAACATGGGATGTACAGAACTTGGAAGATGCCTTGCAAAGCTAAAAAGGGTACAAGCAATTTCTGACACATCTAAATAATGATAAAACAGGTTAAAGAAAGATACTTTGAGAGGCAATGCAACAAGCAAGGTGTGATAAAACAAACCAGCTTTTCAGTTTACCCGTTCAGGGAACAGAGGCCAAGACAAGCACCCGTTGTCTACATCACACTTTTGATATGCATCGTCTCAATCAAAGAGGTGTGGGGGGGTTGGTTTTGTTTTAGTTTCCTTTTTATTTGATGCCCAAGTTCCTTTGAAAAATAGTGCAGTTTAACAAAAATACCAAAGAAGTCAAGTGGATCTCATGTGGCTTTAATCACCTCAGAAGAAAAATGCCTGACAAAACCCCTCTCTACCCATTTATTTAGATTTCAGATATGGCAAAGCACTGTGAGAAAACACAGAAAGGACTGTTTATGAACTGCAAAGCAAAGTTGGTTCTTGTCATGAGATGCAGAGCTTGGATATGTTTTCAGCCACTGAGGCATTACTGTTCCACTGTGAGCACGCAGAGAGTGGGCAAGGCCAAGGCGCTCCAGGTCTGCAGCCCAAAGCCGCCATGTGTGGGAAGGCCAGAGAAGGATAGGAAGGGCAACGAGCTGGGAAAGGAGAAAGCTTTGAAGAAGCCACATCAGCTGTTTTCCCACATTCTTTTGATATGTTAAATTTGTTAAAAAGGAAAAAACCCAGCAGCAAAATGAAATAAGACAAAACAACGCTTGAAAAGACTTAAGTTGCTGCATGGAGTCAGCTCTCAACGGTGGCCTGTGCAAATAAGGCAGCAAGTGATAAAGGCAAGAACCATATTTGGCAGTTCATAAAGACAAATCTCTTTTCTTGGTAAGATTGCAGGCTATAAAATAACAAAAAATGCTATCAAGAAGATTAGAGTCTTTATTTTCCACTTACGCTTACACTGATAAGACAGTTTTTACAATGGTGTGCTATGCATGTGATAATACGAGATGTCTTTAAAACTAGCATATATTTCAAGCTTCAATGATGATTATATCTAGGCTCTTGACATTCGATGCTGGGAAACTCTTTAATTAACTAGGAAGGCAATGCTGAGTTAAGATCATGGGCACCATGAGATTTAATGAGTATTTTAGAAAATTGGATTAGAAGGGAATAGGAGATACCTCCCACTTGAGTAAGACAGAATGGATTCAGTTTGAAGGTTCGTATTCCAGGGGGAATGAGATAAAGAGGTCCACTTTCTTTGCATTTATTTTATTGCCATCCTCACTAAAAAAAAACAACCAACCAAACAAAAACCACAAAAGTCTAAATTTCTTCAGTTAATCTGCATGGAAGACACTATAATCCCACTATCTACAGATGATGCCCTATGACATTGTCCAGCACATACTACCGGTCTTCTCCACTTGCCCACCCTTACATGTTAGTGTGAGGATGCTGAAGACTAAAAATTAGTAAAACTAAAAACTAAAACTAAACCTCTCTACATCATTTTTGAACAATCATGGAGGACAGGCGAGGTGCTTGAGGACTGGAGAAAGGCCAATGTCACTCCAGTCTTCAAAAAGGGCACGAAGGATGACGCAGGAAACTACAGGCTGGTCAGCCTCACCTTCATCCCTGGAAAGGAGGTGGAACAATTAATCCTGAATGTTGTCACTAAACATAGGAAGGAAAAGATGGCTATCAAGAGAAGTCAACATGGATTCACCAAGGGGAAGTCCTGTTTGACCAACCTGAGAGCCTTCTATGAGTGCATAACCGGTTGGCTAGAT
>WBNH01003872.1:695532-726512 GCA_013401255.1 Urocolius indicus
CTAGCAACAGGACAAGGGGTAATGGGATAAAGCTGGAACACAAAAGTTCCATTTAAACATAAGAAAAAACTATTTTACTGTGAGGGTGAGGGAGCCCTGGCACAGGCTGCCACGAAGGGCTGTGGAGTCTCCTTCCTTGGAGGTCTTCAAGACCCACCTGGATATGTTCCTATGCGACCTGATCTAGGTAGGCAGATCTGCTTCTGCAGAGAGATTGGACTAGATGATCTCTAAAGGTCCCTTCCAGCCCTACCATTCTATGATTCTTTGATTCTAAATGCAATGGTGGATTTAATATTCTCAAAGTTTCTAGAAAATGGGTCCAGCTGGGTTATACCTTGCTGTACCAATAGTTTAGACCAGCAGGTTTCACACTTGTTTTTGTTTGTTTGTTATTAATAAACAAGAGGCTCAGAAAATTCACAGCTACAGTTTTGTCGATTGAAATGAAGATACAGCAGAATGCTGAGTGTGTATTTTTGCATGGTGGTCGTATGACATTCCTGACAGCCACTCTTCAGAAATGCTGTTTTAGGTGAATGCACCAGGCAGAAATTTAACCACTTGTCACTTTCAAAAAGCTTAACAAACTTTTACGCCAATGATTAGATAGCTTTTACAACAACATTGGTAAATCAATACACGTTTCAAACTCTCATAATTTCTCAAAGCCTTCAGGAATCACAGAGGAGTTAATTCTGGAGCTGTCTGGCTTGCCAGGGCTGCCAGTTTATATGGAACAGCCATGTCCCAGACCAAAATCTATCAATCTGCAATTTAGAAAAAGGAAAGTACAACCTCATAGAAGAAGTCGTTATCACACAGTTATCAGGAGGGATCCTAGCTGGCATTGATTGGCTGTATCAGAAGCATATTTTCCTCTCTTCTCATTAGATATGTCATGCCATAGATAAAATAGATGACGTGGACTATTTATGCTGTCAAGATTTAGAATACAATGGTTTTCATAGCCCTGACAAATAAACAGCTTGAAACCATCAAACTAGCTAATTACCAAATGCATTTACATTCAAAGCAGAAATAACCTAAGTCCTTCATTAGGGCATCAATTGTTCAATGACATTAGCTTAATCTTACCAATATTATCGATCTATTCAATGTTTACTCCAGTAAGCAGTCCCATGGATGTGCAAAAAGCAATCTTTTGAATTGACTATCAAAAGGAGCTTGCCTATACATGCTAAATCACTTCAAGGATTTCAAGCTGAAGTGAGCTTTCCAAATACAGGGTTTCACATATTTCTTCAAGCTTATAATTCCTTCAAATCTGTACCCTTGGTCTCCAAAGTCTGTAGATCTCTCTCTCTATCTCTTTTGGTTTCCCTCCTCTGAAATATCAACCTACTGCAAGTTGGTTCCAGCAGACGATAAGGAGAGATGGCATTACCTGCCCTAACATACTGCCTTCAGTGCCACAGTGATTACTGCAGAGAGGAACATGTGAGGCTGGCAGAAAATGCAGAAAAGACCCTTTCTGGCTTCAGCTCACATATTTTGGACAAAGGAAGGAAAAATACCTAAGGGAATCCTCCACTGCTTAAGAAACTTTCTTTTCCTTTTATAATGCAAATGGAATAGGGAGAACTTACAGCATTTAGTGCAATACATTGGACAGAGGTGGAGAGTACAACTGCGTTTATCATTATGATTATTAAAAATAAATGAAGTGGCAAGGTTAAAACCAATTCACCTTTGTTTCCCACTTACTGTAGCTATTTATAGCCAGGCACAGTACATGGAGAATATTGTTGCTGCTCTGATTTTGAGATGTCCGATGCTCGAGCTAATGCTCATGAAAATGAGGCACATGATGCAGAGCCATGCGGACTTTGGCTTCATGTGATCAGGGATATGCAGGATAAAGGCAGGCCACTAACTGAAAGAGCACTAATCAAGAAGAACAGGGAGAAATCTGTCACAATAACAACATCACATGTTGCCTGATAACGTTTCAGTGGCAACTTCTCATAGCATGTTGTGTGCTGCCTTCACATCTTTAAGAAACTAAAAGCTTCATGAAATTATATAAAAAATTCCCAACTTCCTTTTTTTTCTCCTACCAAAAAAAACCCAACTCAAAGATACCTAGAGAATCTGAAATAGTGAAAAATCAAGTATTTCAGCTATTTTTCTCCTCTTGCCAGAATTAATTTGATGAGACTAGCACCTAGTGAGAAATATGATTTAACACCAATGTTTGATTTTGAAATTGTTGATGTGCTAACAGAACTGAATTCCGTTTTGCAGCAGAGGAAGGAGTCACCCATCAAAAGAGACTGGCTGTCAGAGATGAAAGAGAGTAAAGAAATGGAGAGTGCCATTTTAAACATATAAGACAAGACTTTCATCTCATGCTGGACCATATGGGACAGTGCTATTAACCTTGGAAAAATTCTGACAGGAGTAAAAAAGGAGATGAGGAAAAACAACAACAACAACAAAAGGAATAATTTACTTTCAATAACTTTTCTGATCTGTACTGGCACGTTTCAAGAAGTCTACATTTCTGTTTTTCCACAGGTGAAGGTTTTGCCATGTGCCCCCTAAATCTTTCTGTACATCCAGAAGTGCTGGTATGGGTTTTCTGACAGCCTGTGTCCTGTCCTTCCCCCACCTGATAGGGTGCTGCCTGTGAATACCTGGGCAGAGTGCAGCTGGTGAATGCATGGATGAATCCTTTGCCTGGGTCACCTATACATACACTTTTCTTTCACCTCAGTGGCATATGACACTGACTGACAAAGCAGTATTAAAGACAGACATTTCAGTACTTCGTATTACTTCTTGCCTCAAAAACAGCTCCACTCCAGCTCTGCAGCTACTGAAGCAAGTGCTCCTGGATCCTCCTTGTCAGTTGTCTCATCAGTGCTTAAACAACACCCTCTGTGGGATTCCACAACCTCTTCTCTGCAAGGCACTTGTAGACTAAATTCTTCGTACTCTTTGCAAGTGCTTTGCTAACATTTAAGCTTTTTCTTCTTTTTATTTTTTTTCCTTGAGAGCTAAATGGATTACTTTTTATCTTACCCTTGAGGGACATGAAAAACAATTGCTCACAATCCTCTTTGTAAGAACCCTTTCCACGTTTAAGCTCCCTGTCATCTTTCTCTTTTTCCATACCAAACCATCGAGTTCTTTCAATCCTTCCTTTTTTTGTCACGGCTTATAAGTCTCACTTTTGGTGGTCTCACTGACCCTTAATAGATTTGAGAGCCCAGAGTGGGCATATTTTGCTATCGCAGCGATGGGAGCCAGGGCAGCAGAGTTACCTGTGGTGCACGTAGAATCCGACGTGACACCTGCAGGAGCCATCAGTGAGGATTTTAGAGATGGACAAACGGCTCTGCAGCTGCCTTTTGGGGAATGCTCGCTGTGTCTCCAAAGCCTCGTGCCTGGCCTGGCCACCTCCCCACCCCTCACAGATCCGACCTACCCCTCGCAGCACTCGCCGGTGCCCAGCGCGGCAGAAGCGAGGAAGGAGGGCGATTCCCTCCCCTTCCCCCCACCCGACAACAGTGGGTGCATATTCGGCCCCTGGAGATTGTCTTATTTTATTCTGAGGGAGTGGAGTCTGTGTTTGGGGTTATTACGGTAAGCCCCACCGAGGCAAACTACGATGCTCCCCCCCCTTCCCCGGGGGGACGGCGGCAGTACGGGGGGACCAGGGTATCATCTCACCTGCGCCCATCCCCGTGTCGGCGGGGCGGGGCGGGGCGGGCGGTGGAGGCGGGGCCGTGGCGGCACGGCGCGGCGGGGCCGGGCTGGCTGTACTCCGCAGCCTCCCGCGGGGGCCCGGGCATCTTTGCGCTCCGAGCTGTGCGAGTGGCAGCCGCGCCGCGCCGCGCCGGGCTCGGGGGGTCGGCGGCGGCGGCATGGAGGGCACGTACCTCGCTTGGGAGCTGGCGCACGCCGTGCTGCTGCTCAGCCTCTTCCCCGCAGGTGGGAGCCGCGGGCGCGGGCGGGCGCGGAGTACCCGCGGGGCGCCGGGGCCGGGGCAGGTGCGGGCGGCCGCGGGGAACAACTTGGGCGCCGACCACCTGTTCCGCGGGGGCGGCGGGGGCAGCCCGCGGGTGGCCCCGGCATCGCCCCGGCATCATCCCGCGCCGCTTTCACGGGACACCCCGCCGGCGATTAGCGAGGGAAAAAAAAAAAGTCCTTTGTTTGCAGTGTGCGGGGCCAGGAGAGGGGCCCGCAGGGAGACCCCTGGCCGCCCCCACCTCCCCAAGCCGGGCTGCTTTGACAATAAACTGTCTGGTAATCGGTACAAAATGTCCCCGCGGTTAAGTGCTCGTTGAACAATAGGCAGGGAACGAGCCGCCGCCGTCAGGTGTCGAGCGGTCGCCGGCACCGGCGAAGCCTCGCGGGGCGTGGGGAGCCGATCGGCTCGGAGTCCCGATGTGAGCCCGGGCAGGTGGATCGGTGTGAGCCGCGGCGGGGGGTCAGTGCCCCGCGGTCCGGAGGGGCCGGGCAGGCGGCTGACCGCGGGACAAGTCACGAGAGCAAGTCTGCTGTGGAACTGCTGGTCCTCCGTGTTTAGTGGGAGGGCACGCGATGCCGCTCGGGCCTTCGGGGGTGCCGTCGGTGCAAAAACTTTTGTGTGTGTGATAGAAATTCAAAGGTTCTCTTCCACTTGCTTGATAAAAGAGGGTTTCCTTGCCAAACCTCACAGCCCCAGCGCAGAGGGATAGTGATTTTTAAATACAGCATCTGGCTGCAGTGCTGGGCAACTTTGCACATGGCTTTTGGAGTGTCCGTGCAGCTCGTCGCACGGTTTGGAGGCTTGAGAGGCGTTTGGGCAGGTGCTGTGAGGAGGTCGCTGCTAACCCCAGGGAGGAATTCCGCCCTGCGCACCGAAGTCTGAAAGCAGATAACGTGAAAGGTTATTTTGCTACTTGTCTAAGAGCGAGCTGCGGCTGCAGAAGCGATGCGCTGTGCTGAGTGTTAAACGTCTGCTGCCACCAACAGAGAAGAGCCCTGCAGAGCACCCGGAGTGAGAGCAGCGGCGAAGGGGGTGGTTGCACCGCAGAGCATTCTGTGCAAAGAGAGCCAGCAGCACTGACAACTTAGGCGGCTTCTTTGCAAACACTTTAGGATATGAGAGGAGGCAGTACTTGATTTATGAACATTTTTTTGTTAATAGTTTTCTTCGGCCGACTTTTGGGATTGTCTCCCTTTTGTTTGTTGATAATCTCGAGGGTGATATCTGAAAATTTGGACTTTCCTCTTTAGACATACCCACATATGTCTGCAAAATGCTAGTGCTGTGGCCACAGGGGTGGGAAAGTCTCCTACCAATGGGTTATTCCTGGAAATAAATTTTAAAAACGAGTTGAAATGACTAATACCCGCTAACTTTGTTTACTTCATGTATTTCTTGCCTACACTTGAAGGTTTTATCTTTCATTACATGGTTAGACTGTCCTTAAGGAAAGCTTGAGAAATGGGTCAGGCTGGCAGAATCCCCTAGAAGACATGAAATGCAAGTTCCAGAGTACTTGACAGGCAAGGAGGGAAGCTTTCTCGGGATCTTTTCTCTGGTCTTGGCTTCAGACACTCAACTTGTGAGGGATGTTTCACTTCAGGGGCACATAAAATAAACTTGTGTGGACAAAAATGTCTTGCTGTTGCAGAAGACAACTGTCTATGGAGATTTATACACATCATCTGTGTATCACACAGATGGACAACATTCAGGGCTAGTTTTGTGCTGGGTCAGAGTGATGGCTTGTGTCCTGGCAGGGGTGCAAGGGAGATCAGAAATGACAGGCAGACCAGAGCTGATCTGCTGTGCTGGGTTGCTCTGCAGCTAGCGTGACCCTGGGTTACTTTTGGGTTTGCCTCAGTGCAGACGCTTGGGCTGGATGATCTCCCACAGTCCCTATTGACACCTATCCTGTTGTTTATCAGTATGCACATTTATAAGTATCTTTCTTTGGCCTTTAGCCAAAAGCTTCTTCCTTTGCTTGTAAATAGGGAAGAAGGATGTAGAAAACAGAGCTGAATGCAGCTTCTTACAGCGTAAGCTATTCATCTTCTCTGTCCACAGCTCCTTCTTAGTGTTTGTTTTTTCTTGCATCCTAACACATGCTTCCACTTTTCCTTCCATTTAGGGGTTGCCTAGTCCTTATTTATGCAGTATTCAGAAACAGTCTTTAATCTGGGCCTTTCCTCCCCCAAGGCTTGCCCTGTCCCCCAACCCCCAATACTTTGCCAGAGTCTTTGTGGCATTTCCATCCTGTGGTCATGGAAGACTGAGCATGGTTCTTTTAAGCATCCTTCAGTGCAGCCTTTTGTTTTTTTTAGTCAGCTGCAGAGTAATAGGAGGCTGTCCCGGTGCCCAGAGGGAAGAATGTCTGTTTTCATGATGCTTCCTGTTACCTGTAAGCCACAAGGGAGGAGGCTTGAAAGAGGAAGATAAAACTTGATCAGGATTCTGATAGCTGTCACTCCGTCGCTGCCTTGTCTCCCCTCAAAACATCCCAGTATCTTGCCCTTCCTACTCCCCTCTGCTCTCTCCTTCTCATTTTCCTCCCTCCCCTGCAGCAGTACGGATTCTTCTGCAGAGATACGTGGCCCTAAGCCACTGTCAGGAGCAGAATGGAAGTGTCAAAGATTGCTCAGTACTCAACTCTTTTTACTTCTGTCACAACTGAGAACTCTGTCCTAGTAAGTGCAAAAGTGGTTTTTATTCAGGCTTTGTAATAAAGAATGTGATAAATTTGGCAAGAGGAGAGACTTCCATGTGTATCCTGTTTAAGTACCATGCGTAGAGGCTGGAGGCATTTCCACGTGCTCGTTTTTCAAGAGAGAGCCTGTTGTCAGCAGATGACTGCATTTGGGTTACACTGACTCTCTGTGGGCTTTCTATCTCACTCAGCCTTCCCAGAAACCTACTGTTGATTGTCCAAACAGTGACACATCTTTGCAGGTGCCTGGATTGATCAAAGGATCCCGAATCCCCTCCAGAAAGGGACATGTTGCACCAGGACACACAGGTGGAATTGGAAAGGATATGTGTTTAGCACATGTAAACACAAGCTAGGATGCGTCTTAGGAGGAACATCTGAGTCATGTTCCAGTTGGTAGGAGTTGCTCGTGGTGAAATTTGTCCTTTTCTCTCTTTACTCTGTTGTGAGAACCTCTAATGCTACCTCTGTATTCTTTGGATTTCTGTCTGAACTATGATTTGTCATTAGTGCAAGCTACTTGAAAGATTTTTAAGACATATCTGGAGCTGTCACACTAAATAGCAAATACTACGCATTTGTGGTTTGAAGGAGAGCTGCTTTCTAGCCTGAACTTTCAGTAAACCCTCTGGTGTAATCTGAAGGTAAGGAATGACAAATTCTGGATGAAACAAGAACCACACAGTGTCAAAACGTTTCAACAACATCTATGTTTACCTACAATACAAGACAAGTGATCTAATCTGGTAACAGTCTTGTAGAAGAGAGGCAATACTTGTCCCAAGGTTAAGCCACTTTTCAGCTTTTTCTCTCTGTCCATGAAGAGGAATGCCATTGCAGAGACCAAGCGTTGCACATTGTCTTGCTCTATGCATGTGACACGTGATTTTACAGATGTTGTTTTCTTTTTCATCTAGTACAAACATCTTCCAGGATTTTGACTCATTTCCTTAAGTCTCTTTCAGCTGTTTAGAGAATGGCTGGAGGAAATGAGGTCTAATATCCTAATGCATTGCATTTACTGTAAGTAAGTACCTTCTCACTTTAAGTATAAAACTGTGCCATTTTGTCATTTCTAAATGTCCTTCTGAGAATTCCTCTGCACAAGAAACAACTTGAAGTTGTTTCTGCCCTTCAGAAACTCAGCTCCCCCAGTTGAGGCTCTTCAGCCTTACTAGAGCTTAAGATGTTCATTGTAACCTCAGGTGAAAGAGGAGAGCTGATGCTGAAGGCATCTAATAAAGGCGGTGGTGCAGATTTCAGTGTGTTACATCTTTTGGACATTTATTTCAAAAACTCTGAAGAACATGCACAGAGGACTTACTAGCAGTTGGCATAAGGAAAATTTTTAAATTATTGTTACCCTTCTGTTATTTTACTGTAGAAGTATTGTGCTTGGCTTTTAGGAAACTAGAAGGGTTTTTTTCCAAAAGGACCATCTTTTGACAGTGAATCCTGCAAACAGTCATAAAGGAACGTAATTTTACGCGTGTGAGCAGTCTCCTTGGCTGGCTGCCAAACCTAATGGCAACCGAAGTGTATTGTTTGTCCAGTGGCCAAGATTGCTGCCGTTAGTGATAAAAGCACAAGGGGAGTGTAAACATCTGTGTTTGAAGGGAAAACACGACTCCTGTTTTCTAGGGTATACCAATTAGAAGGCATGGTAATCTCTCAGTGGATTTACTCTTGGGGATTATATTGATTTATGCTGAAAACATAGGTTTTCAGATATGCCTTTAAATGGATTTTAGTGATCTTTTCCATGTTGTGACACATTTTAATGTTTTTATTCTGTACAGCATATGAGGCTCTTGGTTATATTGTCTTTAACAGCAAACAGGCATGTAAATGACAGAAGTTTCTAATGTTGCTACCATGCTATGCAGCTCCTTGACTGTTCTGTAAGGATCATTAGTAGAAATTGTGACTAAAATGAAGCATCATTTACTAACATTGTCAGCTACAGGGGGTTTTGTCACTGGGGGTTGACAGCCTTGAATGTCTATGATTTCAAATGTCGTTGTGATAGCTGAGTCCATAATCATGTAAAATAATCATTAACATCTGATATGGAGGAGAACTGGCTGGTCAACTAAGCACCGACAGTTGTAAATCTAAGTGATAAAGAGGATGCATGGGCTAATTCAAGTTAAGAAGAGACAAAAACCATGGCAGGGAAATTTGAAAGTCAAGATGCATCTCTTTTAGATTCTTTGGAAGCCTGGCAAATGCCAGTTTAGTCTTATCTCCTTTCTTTTTCTGTTAGTAATTGTCTGAAGGTAAGTAATGCTTCTTTGCATGTGCTGGGTGAACATTCTCCTCATGACGTGGAGTGGACTTCTTCTAAAGAAAGGCTTTGTGCAAAAGCCACACAGGGAAAATAAATCAAACTTGTTGGTTATAACCTGTATTTCAGAGCCTATATATATTTTGGGAGGAAGAAAAGGTCCTGGTGAGCTGTGTAATAGAATTCTTTTGGGTATTCGTATACCTAGGCCATTCAGAACTATCTAGGTTTCTGCTGAAGTGTATCATGAGATTAAAAACTTGCTCTTGGCTCTCTTAATCTGTTTTTTGTTCAGGAGTTAATGGCTGCACTGACGTCACCTGTTGAAGGTTTTATCGGCAGCCCTCAGGACTGGAAACTTCATTCTTTGCTGAATGAAATCTGACTTACTCATGTATTCACCTGCCTCCTGCAGCTAGGTTTCTAAGAGACTTAGGAAGCTCCCATAGAACTTTATGAGTAAGACTGGTGGAGACCTGCAGAGGTCATCTGGTCTGTCCCTTGCTCTCCCTCAGGGTCAGATGGAGCAGCTATTCACAGGGAGAACTTTGTCTAACCTGCAGCAAGGCAGACTTGAGGTACAGAGTCTATCACCAGGTTTTTTTGGGTTTTTGTTTGTTTGTTTGTTTTGGTGCATAGCTAGTTATTAAACAGTTTCTGATACCTAACCTGATCTCCATGCTGGTCGCTTAATTCCATCCCTTTTTGCCTCCTGCTGTGGTGGATATAGTGAGCTGCTGATCACCATCCTCTTTATAATAACATTTTACATATCAACAATTAATATAACATCTTTGAGTTATCTTTTCTGGGATAAAACTTTTTCAGCCTTTTCTTTTGGTGCATCTTTCATAACTCCTCCTTCTCTTGTTCCTCTCAGTCCTTTCCAACTTGTTTGCGTTTCCTCCAGATATGATGTGTAAAACCAGATAAGAAATGTAGCACTCTCAGGTTTAGCAAAATAGTTACCTCCCCATGTACTGTGTGCTTCAATTTGATTCAAAGCATTGTAAATCTGACTTTAATCATGATTTAAATCAGCCAACAGTAAGCCTCATTTTAACTGTTTTGCATTTGTACTTAATCATATTGTAAAGAAAGGTTTAACCTCCTTTATTACCACTGAGATAGAGTTTTAATTAAATCTAGCCTTTGCACTTAATGTTATACTTACTTTGATTAATCAGTGTGCCTGTATTTAAGCAATTATGTAGCTTGTTATATATACACTTATTCTGATTCTTCATGTCTGTGTTTTTGTATGAAAATAGAAAGTGCTAACATTTCTTGTATTGGATAATTGATTTTTTTACTCATGATTTGCATCAATAACAATGAAGAAAACAAGAATTCTGAAATGTTCTTCCGTTGGATAATTAGCACCACATAGAAGCTGGCCAATTCAGAAGAAAAAACTCATTGAAAAATGTTTTGAAACAAAGAATTAAAGTCTGAAAGGCCTATCTGTACTCAAAAGTGGTGGTTTCTAATCATTATGCTGTAAAAAAATTAGAACTATTCCATCTCATCCTATTTTTGTTCTTAGGATGGCAATGGAAAGAAGCATTCATGGTTTTTTTTCCAACTCCTTATCAGTAGCTCCTCTTTGAATGAACTAGTTGCTTAATTTGAGTTGTGCTGAATGAAATGAAATAAATATTTTTCTCTGCACCTGCAAGAAAACTCCAGATGCCAAAGGGTGGTTTATCATTGCAGCGCAACCTGGCTAGAGGTGCTCAGTAACTGACTTCCATGAATTTGACTATGTTTCAAATGTTGACAGAAAATGAATGGCTTGAATAAGGTTTTTTTTGGCCTTTATTTTTTTTAATGATTAAAGAAGTTTATAAATGCACATTGTTGCATTTTTCAAAATTACTATTTAACATTTTTACTTTTTAAAAGGAAAATGTGCATTATAAAAATGCTATGTTCATACTTTTAAAGAAATACTAAATTAAATTTTCAGTTTAATAGGATAATTTTATTTTAAGTATTTATATTTGTGTGCTTTAGATGCTCTTTTGCATTAAGGCAACTTAGTACTGAGGCATTAATTTTCTGCTGGTCTGTGACTGCTTGACTTTTTTCTTTACGTTTGCTGCCCAGCTCTCTCTTCTTTTTTATATGGCATGGAAGCGCTTTCTATGCCTGGATGAGCATAACTTTTTAACTTGGAAAAGAAATTATATTATCTTCAACAAAATAAAAGCTTCCTCCCAGTAGTATTCATTGTAACACAAGCTGTTGAAGTTTCCTATTTCATAGCACGTCTGACTTCCAGGCATTCTACATAAAATTGCTGACTTTGCAGTGATGCTAATACCTGGGGTTTGAGGTATGCAGCATAATAAAAGAGGTCAAATGGAAGGAGCATAAGTAAACACTGTATTTATGGTCTCTTCCCAAAAACCACACGCCATTAGAAGTAATACTGAATTGGGATTCCCTGCTTATGCAGGTGCTCACAGCACAATCCCCTCTTGGATATCTCCTGGGATAGGAAGGAGAACCATTTTTACAATAAGCATTACCTCCATAGATGCTATGTATATGCATATTTCCTAGTTAATAAAATAGGAAAAAAAGTACAATTTGCAAGCAAAAAATACAAGTGGGACTTCTGCTGATATTCAGGATGAGGTTTACAGCTGAGTTATGTATCTCCTTGATACATAACTGGGGAAATGAAGGCTGGAGAAATGAATACAAGAAATGAGGAATAAAAGACTGGGGAAATGAAACTGGATTGTCAGGAATAGATCTAAGTCCCTGCATTGAAGATACTTCCAAGACAACATCAGTGACAGAGATTTGTCCACCCTTGAAGGTTCTGAAGAATCTGCTCATGAATCCTCCAAAAGTTATCCTGGTCACACTTTCAGAAGGCACGTGCAAAGATGCTTATCTAATATGAAATCTCCCCATTAAAAATATGTTTATTAAATGTGGTGTTCTCTGTAAAACAATGCTTGAAAATAATTTTTTACCACTATCTCAGCTTGTAGCAAAGTTTGTGCACCAATTAGACAAGGGAAATCTAACTTATTTCAGGCTTATTATTAAAAAAAAGTCACTGAATAATTTATGTGGATAAATACAGAAGTACTTCAAACCCTGCTTCTTAAATGGGTCCCTTTGCCATGTGGATGTATGATGTGACACAGTATTTCAGTATTAGAGCTATATAAGTACTTTAGCTATCTTATTACTAAAGCCAGTATTATTTCTCATCAATTTGTCTGTTCTTTCAGTAAAGGAAAAGAGAATGCAAAGTGATATGGACATGAAAGCTGTGTCTTTTCTGCGAAATTTTGTGAACATGTTTATTAATCTGAAAGTCTTGTTTATTGCAGTAATCTTCTAGGAAAAAGTACTGAGCTAAATATCTAGAGAAAGTAAAAAGCAGTGCTCATCTTTGTGGTATTTAATGTGGTCCATCGTTAAGAGCAATGATAATTATGCAATTATTGGTGTATTTTCCCCTCTGGAGGCCGTACATAGATTATTACCAGTGCACCTTTTAATGAAATTGCTACTATTTGAGAAAATTACTGCCAAGACTCGAAATAATTAGAATTCACATTGCCAAAAGTCTTGCATCTCCTTCCTCAGTTGAACCTTTTCCAAACAAGCATTAATTCAGGTTGCCAAACGATTCAGTATTCTCCGTTTTTCTCATTTATCTTCGTTAAAGGAACGTTCGTGTTACAAGGAACATTCGTGCAAAATGGAAGTTGAAAGATGCTGCACCTTTTAATGTAAATGTCAGCAAGGAGAATTGAGAAGAAAAAAACATTAAAGGACTGGATGAATGACAGCTAAAATTGAATACACTGTTCCTTGGAGCGCTTTTTCGTTCCTTCTGATCATTCTCCATACTTATTTTATAATTTGTTTATTTATGTGTCTTACAGCTGATAAAACTAACTGTGGTAACAGCTGGTTAATATGTAATTTTGGAAATTAGAGAGAAGAAGGCAGTAATTCAGTAGGAGTAAGGATCAGTCTAAATGTATAAATCTCAGTGCTGACAAGCGTTGCAGCAAACAGTTGCTCTCTTTTTTGGAAATCTATCATATGTGTGTGTACATACATATATATTTATCTGTCCTCTGCGGTGCTCTTTGAAGAAGAATTAGCAGATAGGTGCTTCAATCCTAGTTTAAAAAAAAAAAAAACAAAATGGTAGGTCAGTCGTGCCTTGAATTTAGGTTTGTTCATTAGTATAGTGCCTGTAGATTCCTTCTGTGGTGGGAAGTTTAGATAGAAACGACCATAGCTTATCAACGTGCTGTAATGAAGTGAATTAATCACCTAGAATAGGTTGTTGCTTGTAGTTCTTCAGGATGAGTGACTGGACTGCTATAGTGCATGTGGTGCGCTGTCAAAAACCAAAACCCCGAAACAAGAGAAAAAGCTACAAAGTAATGATTTCCTAGAAAAAGAGAGTTTAAAAAGGTATCATAGCCAGCCATAGAAAGAAGCATGGCATTTGATCATGTTGTGGACATTCAGTATGTGTGCCAAACTAGAATTATATTCAGCTATGTCTGCCTTTGATAAGTGCTTCTATTAGCTGATTAGCAGTGTGAGGTATCATAGAACAGTAGGGTTGGAAGGGACCTTTGGAGAGCATCTAGTCCAACTCCCCTGCAGAAGCAGGTCAGCCTAGATCAGGGCGCATAGGAACATGTCCAGGTGGGTCTTGAAGACCTCCAAGCAAGGAGACTCCACACCCTCCCTGGGGCAGCCTGTGCCAGGTCTCCCTCACCCTCACAGTGAAATAGTTTTTTTCTGATATTTCATCCCAAAGGACATGCAGCTTTGTAGGCAGGAAAACTGACCTGTTTGCATGGCTGGAGTTTCCTCACCCCAGCAAGGGAAAACAAAGCAGCTGGGGCAAGAGCAAGGTGCAGCTACTTCCCCCAGCCTCCTGCCTTGAGGGAGTGTTTCACTGGGCTGTATAGGGCAGCTCTTATGTGTTTGTTTTGGAGGTCACGTGCAGAATGTGCTCTGCTAAGCCTGCTTCCAAAATAAGCAACTTGTGATGAGCTACATCGTTAATTGCTGCAACAAGACCTTCTGCAGGAGGATCTGCTGGCTTCCACCCACACGCAGGGGATCAGCCCAGGTGCTCATGTTTGTCCTGCCTGAATATCCTGTGAATGTCTGTCTTGGAGAGTGGGATTTGCGGGGGCTGGAAAGCTGGCTGGATTTGTCTTCTTGCCACCTGCCTCTGATGCTGACTGCCTTTGATTAACCCCATCTCGTTCTGATGGGTGCATAACCTTTCTTCAGGTGTAGCTGATTGTCTCCTTGTTTTCTCTGCAAGGGCTAAGCACCAAGTGTCTTTTACTTGTCTGGTGGAGTGCCCCCCCTGCCCCCCCACAAAGCTGTGAGGTGTTTAGCCAGGCAGGTCCACATAACAGCAATGTCAGACTGTGGAGTTGAAAGCTTCCTGTGGACTGTCACTGTAAAGGAGGTTGTCTCACAGCCAAAGTCCAGCTGCCTCTGTAGTTCCCAGTACTCATGCCTTCACAGATGATAAAGACAACCTTTGTTCTTGTCTCCTTCCACTTCCTCTGTTGGGTTTGCCATGGGTGGGAATCAGCTGTCTGGCTCCACACTTGCTCTTTGTGTTGGGGAATACCCGTTTCCCCTTTATGCTGCCCCCAGACGGAGTTGGTTTGGCTGTGCCTTTGAGTGCTGGGCTGGAGAGTTCCTGTCTTCTGCCCTCCACAGTGTCCTTCCTCTGCCCCCTCTCCATGCAGGATGAAGGGTCTACAATGGGGAGAGGCTGGGTGAGAGGACAGTGGTTGCCCTTTTGCAGCTGGGTAAATATCAAAGCCCACACGATTAATCCTCTTCCCTGGTTTTCCGCTTAGTAACGTACAGCCAGCCTCTGAGGATCCAAAACTTCAGAGCAAGCCTGAGCACAGGAAGTCTACATTTTTGCTTGGGAATCCTACAGTGTTGAAGAGCTTGGTGGTCAGCAGATAGTGCCATCTCTGTTAGATGGGTTAGAAACAAACCATACAGTTCTGCAAAACCTAATCAGTCTAGATCTGGTAATACATGCCCAGTGACAGTTATTTTTCAGTCTCCAAAATGAAATTGGGGCAGATGAGCCAGTCAGCATTTTTGTATCAGCAAGGACTTAGGGCATTCATGTATACCAAGAGTTTGTGGTGCTTGCAGGACTCAATCAAATCTTTAGTCTTTTTTGGCCTATGTCTTTGAGGAAGACAGTAGCATAGGTGTTGGCGTGGATGGTGTTTTTTTTTTTGGGAAGCAAGAGGCTACAGCCTCCTTTTCCCTCGCAGTCTAGCTGAAATGGGATCTGATGTAGCTTTCAGATCAAATCATTTAAAATTGACATTTGTCATTGCTAAACTTTTCATCTAGCATAAGGGACAGTATCTGTTTAGTGAAGTGGAACAAAACAAGCAGGCATGTGATAGCATCTCTCCTTTGAAAAATCTGGGAGATTTTATACATCAAAGTTTTTTTTCAGTGTGATTAACATGTGAGTTTGACACTTTGTTTCCTTGGGACATGAAATGTCAGGACAAAGAAAATTTAACTGAAAGGTCTCAAAGTCATCTCCTTGAAAGCATATGTCAAGTATCATAGTGGCTTTAACAGAGACAGAATTGAAAAGGTGATACTCTTCAATTAGACCAACCAAAACTGTAACGAAGACTGGGCAGGCTTCTGGTTAGGACTTCTGCACTTGTGTAAAAGAGACCTTTTCGGTCCTGTTTTTCTTTCAGACTTGCAGGAGACTTGTGTGTTTGAACACATGTTCATTTTTCCAGCAGAGCTGGCTACACTGAAAAAGGATATTGCCTCCCTGCAAGCCATGTCTTGCTGATGTCCCCAGACTACCGCATGTACAACAGTGCCACTACTTTAACTGATAAAGCCTATCTCTTGTTTCTGCTCTCTTATGTTGTTGTAGATGAAAAACTGAAAAATGTGGTAAGTGAGGTCTGTGTGATAGCCCTTGAAAGGAACCCCATGCCTAGAATAAATAGACAATCATCACAACCTGACACGGAAGTCGCGCACATTTTGTCCCGTGAGCTTTAGCTCCTCAGTGCATTTGTCATAGTAAAAAAAACCCCAAAAACACAACATTAACTGGTTTAGAAATCATGGTCAGGATCAGGTCAAGGTCAGGTCATTGTTTTCATTGTGCAGTCTTTGTACAGGTTACATAGGGACTGCTGATGACTGTGAAGGTTGTGGACAAACAAAAGAGGAAGAAGCTCAGAGGAGCCTGCCATGTCCTTACAGTGTCCCAGCCCTGGGAGACGAATTTGCTCTTGCTGGGTAGCAGGTTGCTGCCAATGCCTTGGGCTCGACAGAAAGGCTTTTACTAGATATGAGGAGGTTGTGGCTGTACTGTGAAGCTCTGCTGTGCCCCTGTCTTTGGAGAGAGAGGTTTAACGTGGAAGGGAGTGGGATAAGACACAGCATTTTTTGTTTAGCTTTGTTTTGTTTTCCGTGTAAGCAATCTGTTGTGTTATAGAGCTGTCACAAACTTCTTGTTCCTTTTAATGTTTAGATAAGAGTTGAAAGAGGAAACTGCCACGGAGGGACTAACCTGTTGGTCTAAGGTTATGCAGGAAATATGCGGCAGAGTTGTGAGTAAACTCCACAGCGCTTGACTCATTATCTTATTCCATGGCAGTCGCACATCCTTTGTTTGCCTGGCAGATGGAGGTGGTTTCCAGTTGCTTCTGAGAGTGATGTGGACCTGCACCTGATGTGCTTTTCCATGCCACAACAGTGTTGTGGCTGAGGCTGAAAAACTCCAGCATAAAGCATACTTTTTTTTTTTCCTCAGGATGGTGTACTCCTTAGCCAAAGCTTTTTTTGTTTGCACATCCCTTAATTGTTACAGGAACATTGTGCTGTCCTTAATCATATCCCTGCAATTTGACCTGCATTTCCTATCAGTGTTATCTAGAGCTGTTATTTTCTAATTCCTCCAGCCCCCTTTTCCAGATGTTCCATCTGCATGCAGAAGTCCCTCCCTCCTCTTTTAGGGCTTAGGAAGCTGCTTGTGATATATTCAAATATTTGCTGCTTTTTTCAGTGACACAGCCTCTTCACAAGTGATCCCAGCATTGTCATTTTTAACTCAAATTTGTTGTATTACAAGGAGAAGCTAAGGTAGTGGAAGTGACTCTCTTCAGCTATGAGGCACAAATTTAGAACATTGAAAATAGATCTTGGGCTGTCCAGCTCTGACCTTTGTGATTTATTTTATCAGCTTTTCTATTTACATTGTTAATTTTGAAATATTTGCCATTATCAACATATTTTGTTAGCATTTAATAACTACCTGCTAGTTGCCTTTGAGGACAACTTTAGGAGGTCATCCAAAGCCCCAGTATGATACTCTGGCTATGTAGTGTACGCAGAGCATTGGATGTTTCACAGTGGAATCCGCAGGGATCATCTTCTCCCACTAGCCTGCAGGAGCCACAGGAGCTGAGTATGGGTTTCCTCTCTTCCTGTTGTCCTATGTGGTCCCTGTGATTAGATGGGCTTCACTGAAGTGAGGTTGCTCAGATGAACATTAAATTAGTGGTCCACCTCCTTTTCTGAGGTGTAAGGAGGTAGAGAGAGAGTGGAGGCATGTCCAGGTATGGGTCAGATAACGGAGTAAGGGTGCACGCCCATGCCAAGAAGTCTTCAGTGGAGACATAACAATAGGTGCCTCCATGCTGTTGCTCAGAGAGTTTATAATCCCAGTGGTGACTGGTAAAGTCATGGCCCTGCCTGAGGTGTACACGGAGCCCTGGGAAGAGACAGTAGGCACTGTATTCCATGGGGTTTTTGCACTTGCAGATCTCTTACCATCCCTGGCATACATCCAACACAACCGATTCACGACTTCCTAGTGTGATGGTTATGGTTACATGCATATGACTGGTGTGACTGGAGGGCACAAGAGCAACAATGAGCCTGGAGGAGCCCCATCACCCCTCAGGTGCTCAGACTTGAGGCCTTAGCGGTCCAAGGAAGGATCAAGAGATAGCAGATGGACACATGGAGATTAGTACACTGGATTGCAAGTTGTTAGTTAAACTCTCAGATTTCAGTTACTTAATTATTCCTCCAAAAAGAAGATACAAAGTCATTCCCATCTTTCTAAGCACCATTTTAATTCATCTTTTTTGAAGACAGTAATACTTCAGTGTATAAAACCAAGCACATCTTGTAAACGCCCTTGCGTTTACAATCTGTTTTCCTTCCAGTGCCATACTTTTCTTGAAGATACTTTTTTTTTTTCCCCAGAAGGCAACAAAAAAGCCCTTTACATTGTGGGAATCGTTTTCATGAGGCATTAATTCAATTTTTAAATTGTATTGCTAAGAATGTGTAGGCTGTGTACAAGGAACCTAGCAAGATTATCTCAAAATATGAGTGTTGGTTTCAACTGGTATATCGTGGCTTTTGTTGTGGAGTGCCACAGTGTACTTGTTCCCTCTTTGTCTTTCTTTCCCCAGCTCCGTATGTAACATATTTCTTGTGCCTCTGAACAGAGTCATGCTCTGCTGTGTTGTTTACCACCTTTATAAAGTTTCCAACAACATGCTAGATAGTCTTGGTAATAAGTGTTGCAAAATTTTGAACTCCTAACCTGGATAGGTAGGATGAGTGCTAGGGAAAGAGAAGGTAAAAGTCACAAACACTGCATAAAAATATGAAATTATGTTTTTCTTAATCTTTCTGGCAGTTATTATTTCTGGAGTGCTTTTTTATATGTTTAGTCCTGTGAGTTTGTCTAGAGGATTAGTGGACCTCATGGAAAATTTCTGGTGGCACTGGGAAAACAGGCACTGATGGACTGCCTGTTGGGTTTAGCATGGATAATAAATCTCCATCTGAGGGGGAAGGGGAGAAAATGAGAACTTCCTCCAAAACTAAGACCGTAAGCAAAGTAATTAAACTCTGCAGGTGGTCTGACTATCCTTTGCTTCCTACTTTGTGATGGATTTGTCAGGAAGAGGAGCAGTTACCTGACCTGGTCTTAATCCAGTGTCTGCCTTAAGAACAACTAAAGCTGTGAGATGAGTGAATAAAGTCTGGAGTATATAACCTCATCCTAAGTAATTATCCAATTGTTTTGCTTGAGTATCTGTTGTTATCTGTGTGGGTAGGGAAACTCAGCCTCTGAATGGAGACACAGAATGTTTTTGAATGCAAGTGGTGTTGGTTTTCAAGAGGTGTTCTTCCCCCAGTGCAGTTATCTCTACTATACATTATACTGGACTGTGCATTAGAGGGGCATAGGGTGATGGTTATTTGTAGGACTAGAGAGCCAGACCTCAGAAGAGGAAGGATTTGTTGCTACGGCACCCATCAGCATTTGCACACATCAGAGCAATGTGTATGGTTTGACAGATATGCACTCATTTGAAGTTCAGTTATGACATTAATCTGTGCACTGTTACCTCTAACGTGTCCCTTTCCTCTGCAAACCTGTTGATGATGCCCTACCTTTGACCTTCTTGTGCCCCCATGCCCTAGGGTTGAGTGGGTAATGGGTTTGGGAAGGAAGAGAAGCCCAATGCCTGGCTGTGCAGTACATTACAGACTGGTTTTGTCTGGGCAGCTCAGAGCTTACAGTTACCCTGTGTGTCATTAATCTGCTCTGTAATAACCCGGGAGAGAAATGGGAGTGCTTCAGCAAGGCAGGCTGTCTCGGCATTTTCTCAAGGGCAATGAGTTTGTTCCCCACCTAATGTCGGGGTTCTTTGGATGAGCTCTTTGCTGCAGCTGAGTGTGTGTCTGCGCTAAGGTGTGTGTGTGACACAACGGCTGCATCAAGGCCTGGGGAGGGAGCATCTCCTGTGCCTGCACACACATAGTTTCTGCCCCAGGAGATGCTCTTGGCTGTGAGGGCATTTTTATTCATGCAGCTGAGGTCTCACATTGGGGTGTTGCTGTTGAGAGTGTGGGGTAGGGGCTGCATGGTTGACTTTGTACTTTCGCAGGCATCCATCTGTCAGCAGTGCCATCCCAACTGTGCTGCTGAGGCTGCAGCTGGAGTAGCGGGATGGGTCTTGGACCAGAGAGCCGATGTGCCTCCCCCATGCTGCCTGTTTCATGCCAGATATTTGGAGCTGAGACCAGGCCACTACCACGATTGCCCATGGTCCTGGTGATGGAGGACTGCCCCGTGGGGTGATGAGTGCCATGTTGGTGTTTGGCTGTGTAATCTGCCCAGTGCCCTGTTCCTTGATGGTGGGGCAGGAGGTGGGCAGTGGGGGCTGTCCCAGCCCAGCCATACTACACTTTCCCCGGCAGGGCCCAGGCTGAAACACTGCTGGCTCTAGGCAGGGAGTGATGCCAGATGTCCTGATCTTCTTGCCTAGCCTTCCCTGACTTGTGTGAGTGCCAGACCTAGTGCCAGGGTGGGTATACTACACTGTACTTTTGCTGGTTTTTACATCTCGTGTCATTTATTACTTGAAGTACCCTGTGGTCTGTGGGAAGCAGCAGAGAAGTCCTCCAAAGACGTCTCCATAAAGGACTTGCATGGTCTTTCATGACACCTTCTCAGAGCTTTCTCCTGCCTCTCTTCTCAGGTGCCAAAAGTTGCTGGCTCTGACCTGAAGCATTTGCAAATCTGAAGTGTCCTTACTTCTGCCCTGCTGTCAGGTGCATCTGTGTCCAGGTCAAAGAGGTTTTTTTTCCAGGTTTTCCTGCCTTCCAAGCCATTACTGACTGGGAGCTGTGCTCTTGAGACCTTGGACTTCCATTGTCCTTGTTTGAGCTGCTCAGGCTCACACCTGCACTTTGAGTTAGCATATTTGAGATTAAAAGTGGTTTATTTCTGCCTTTTTTCTGGCAATTGCTGTTTCTAGGATGATTGTTTATGTGTTCAGTCAGAAAAGCATATATTCAGGGTTAGTGAACCTCATGTGGAAAATTTCTGGTGGTGCTGGAAAAGATTGCCTTGGGTTCAGCACTGCTAAATAAATTTTCATCTGAGGGAGATGGAGAAGGAACGAAGGCTCTCTCCAAAACCCAGACCTCATACCAAGTAATTACTCTGCAGGTGGCCTGACTGTGATTTGCTTCCTACTCTGTGTTGGATTTGTGAGGAAGAGGAGCAGTTACCTGACCTGGTCTTAATCCAGTATCTGCCTTAAGAACAGCTAAAGCTGTGAGATGAGCGAATTAAGTCTGGAGTATGTAACCTCATCCCAACTCATTATCCAATTGTTTTGCTTGAACGTCTGTTGTTATCTATGTGGGTAGGGAAATTCAGCCTCTGAACAGAGCTACAGTGTGTTTTTGAATGTGAGTAGTATTTTCAGTGTCATGACTCTGCTACTACATATGGACGTTGTGCAATCTTGTACAACTGTGCGTCACATGAGGGGGATGTCAGCTAACAGCACAATTGTTGTAAGCAAGGGATTGCTTGTAGGACTATAGAGCTACTTTGAAAGGGTAAGGATATGTTCCTACAAGACCACCTTGGTGTTTACATATGTTCTTCAGATGTTCAAGTAGGTCCATTACAGTAAGAATTTACCTGAATTTTTGGCTGTGAGTGCAATTAACCTTTTGCTCAACTTATTTTCCCAGTGGAGCCAGAGAAGCATGAATGTGCTTCTTTCTCAAAGTACATAGTGTAAGTTTGGAAGTGGCTGTGAGTTGTGAACTGAAGCTGGTAATTTTACACAGCTTAATTTTCTGAGAACTTTTAAACATTGTGTTATGGCATGCTAAGTGAAAAAGAATCTAGGAGGTCATTTAGAGCAGCTTTGATGACTGTGAGACTGGTGCCTCAGTGAAACTAACTTGAGGGCTTTTAGATGGAAGGTTGAAGGATATTTTGCATTATTTTTTTTTTTGAGATAAGAAAGAACAAATTGGCACTTCAGCTACAGAAACAAGCATATATGGAAAGTGTGTATTGAGGTCTTCATTAAACTGGACATTTCTAGTCTAAGAGTGTGAGTGGAGCTTTGGATCACATGAGAGAGTAGCTAAAAAATGTAACGGTTGAGCAAGGAAACTTTAGTTCTTGGCAACGTACTGAGTAAATGACAAAGAATGATTAAAAGTGCTGCCATGTAAAATCAGGCTCATATGTTCTTGAATTTAATTTTTAAATAGCTTGGGTCTGTTCCCACTCAAAAGACAAACCATTGCAGAAACTGGTGCATCTGAAACTAGTTTCAATTGGTTTTTTAAAGGCCATTTTCCACCTGCAGTGGTTGTTTGCTCTATGTACCAAAGTTAGAAGCCAAAAAGTGTCTGTAGAATAGCACAGTGTGATTGCAGCTTAGTATTTTTAAGAAGTAACTCCCAACATACTAGCTGAATGTATCTAACTATAAATAACAATTTTGCTGGAGAATAAAATAGTATTCTATTGACAGGCCTTGTATTTTTTACCTTTTTTCTTTTTTTTTTCCCCCAGGTGGTTCACTGCCCCATGAAGAATCTTCATTGGTTGTGAATAAAGGGGAGGAATTACGGCTGAGGTGCAATGAGGATGGACCTGTGACTTGGAATTTCCAGAACTCAGACCCATCAGCAAAAGCAAGGAGTTCCAATGAGAAAGAGTGGTACACCAAAAATGCAACAGTCAGAGACATAGGCCGATACATATGCAAAAGCAAAGGGAGTATTGTCAGCTCTTTTTATGTTTTTGTAAAAGGTAAATATCAATGAAGACATTATTTTTGCTTCCTCCCCAACCTTTCCCACTCCAAAATAATGGGTCAGTAAATGCTAGAGGAGGAAGTGAGTTTGATGTACAGAGGGAGAACACAGTCGGATAGAAGAAATATTCTTCTCTGTCTAGTAGGAGGAAAACTCACTCCCAACTTTGCTTGCAATGGCCTTTGTCACCAGAGCAGAGTTCTGGATGAGTTTTTCTTTACGTCACTCTTGTTTTGTACACCTGAGCTGCCTTTCTAGAAGCTAGCCAAGTGACCTGAATCAGTTGTATGAGTCAATTGTACTTTGAGAGAACAAGCAGTATGTAGAAATGTCTTTTCAATTCCATGCCATCCATCAGTATGGAGTCATGTAAGGTTTGGCCCCAAGCTCTTCATTTATTGAGGCAGTTAGCTGAAGGATTTGGCTTTTTGAGACTGTGCTCTCAGGCTTAAGCCAGCAGGCAGCAATGATTCTTCTGCCTCCAGCTCCTAATCTACCTTGTAACTATCTAGAAATGTCTCGGATGGGGAAAAGTGTCTCTGCTCTGACACATTTTTGCAATCTTTTATTACCATTCTTCATGCAGTGTTTTCTTCAGTTTTCTTTTCTTTTGTTGGCTCCTGATCTGTGGCTTCATCAGCTGCCCTCAAGTTGACAAATTACCATGCCTGGCATTCCTATTTCCTTTCCAAGGAAGACAATTATTTTGCTTCTCCTTCACATACCTCTAGTGGTCTTTATTCCCTGGTGCTGGAAAAAAGTGCTACAACATTCACTTTCTTAGAGACAGCATTCCTTGTCCAACAGGGATTGTTTCCAAGAGCCTCCTCTGAACTCTGACAGTCCTTTGAGAATTACTGCAAGGTTGTTCTCCAAGACAAGGAGATACCAACACAGCACAGCAAAGAGTATTTTCCTAGGGGAAGATATCTGACATAATGGCCACACAATTTAAAGAGTACTCTTTTAATAGCTCCTAAGTTGTCCAAATAGCCATGGAGCTACTGTAGGTGAGTTTTCTTGACCTCTGTGTTTCTCTGAGACTGACCAAAGGAAATCTGGCATATATTTTACTTACATGTGACAAACATTATTGACTTTATCTACCATGACTCTTTTCCTGAAGGCTGTGGTAGTTATCCCAGACAGCTGTGATCAGAGAGATATTTATGCCTTCCATTACATGAGTAACTCCTTCGCCTCAGGATAGCAGGCAACCCTCCCACTAAACACGATTACCAAAGCATCAGAGGAGTCATGCGGCCTTCATGCAACATGTTCATTTCTTTGTCTTAATTGTGTGAAAAATGTGCCATCTTCACTTTCACAAGATCCTTTTGGATATGTTTGTGAGGTTGGCCATCATTTTAGAATAGGCTGTGGCTTAATGACATCTTACATCACTGCTACCATGATCTCATCTGCTTGTGAGGTTGCCACAAGCACCTCATACCCTTTCTGCTTGTAAAGCTGGGAATGAAGAGAGAACAGGACCAAGAACCTCGATCTTGCGCAGTCGCAAATGGCATATAAAATGGTGCCAGCTGTTTATCTCTTACATTCATCTTGATCTACTACAACCAAATTTTCTATGCTCTGTGGCCAGCCATGATACAGTGTTGACAGACTGTCAGCATTTACCATTTTTACCTTTCTGCTTTGGCTGAAAGTGCTTGTGTTATCTGTAGAAGGAGTTTGTGTCCTTACCCAAGGAAGTTTAGTGAAGATCAAACTCATTCAAATACCTACATAAAAGAGAAAAATCTCTGGATTTTGATCTTAAGTCTTTTCAGACATAAACACCACCACATCTTGTGTTGGAAACCTAAGATATGCCCACAAAGCACTACCTAAGATGTATGTAGGGTTGAAAGCCATGAAGGGAAGAACATGGCAGCCTTGCTTATACCTAAATTACCTACAGCAAATCCTTTCACGTCTTCTCACCATGGTGTCTCCCTTCCAGAGCGGGGGGGTGGAAGATGGGAGGGAAGCACTTCAGCAATTCTGTTTGCCCCAGCCATGGACTTCCTTGCAGTTTCAGCTGTTAGTGAAACGGGTCTTTGTTCCTTTCTTCTGTTTTTGGAAATGGTGGGGATTTTGTTTGTTTGTTTGGGTTTTGTTTATTTTTTCCTTGGGGAGCTATTCTTTCTGCATAGTGAAGATTTCTTGTCCCTGTCCATGTTGGAGAAAAAGTGGACTGAGAGAAAACCAATATTTTATGTCTCTGTCAGCAGGGACATTTAGTCTATGCTCTTCTAGGCTGTGCTCTTCTAGTCTATGCTCTTCCAGCTCAGGAGTGACAGCTATTCGTAGCATTTCTCTAAGTATCTCTGTGCGCGAATTGTCACACGTTAGTTATTCAGACATGCTTTGTTAGTAGTCTCCATCCTCTAATTCTAGACTGGTGCTTCAAAGCATTTAGTTTGTGGAGGCTTCTTGGGCAGCAGTATCAAATAAGGTTAAAAATACACCCTCACTCTAAGCTAGAAACCAGACAGTAACTTCTCTGTTTAGTGATGGGCATCCTTCAACTTAGCATTTCCTAATTGCTTATGTAAATGTCCCATCCTTCACTTTCAACCTGGTATATCTTGTCTTAAACAAAATGCATATTATCCATCATCTTCTCCAGATTCTCTTAGTCATCTTTGTTCGGTCATGGTTTGTTACCTCTAGTCATTCAAGCTCTATGAAGCCAGTTTCTACATCTCTAATTCTTCTTAGTTTGTAGGGAGGGCAGATGGCAGCTGAAATAAGCTTTTACAGAGTATTTGTCACCACCCTATCCTTTGTGTTTGCTACTAATGGCCAGGTTTTTAGCATCTCAAGTTCATCACTTACCACGGTCTTCAAAGGTATTTAAAGTACTGTATGTTTGTGTGCTTCAGTTGTCTGTGATGAAATGCTTTAGCAAAGTTACCTTGTGAAAGATTACATGATGATTTTTTAAGTCAGATACGCTGTTTGTATGCCCAGCTTTTTTCTAAGCAGGCTAAAAATAACCCCTGCTGTCAGAGAGGGGAAAAAGAGAGGGAGAAGTTGTTTGGTGCTTCCTTTGGTAGCAATGTGTGTTCATTTAGATTATGTATTTTACAGAAGTGAAAACCATAATTTAAGTACTTTTCAACTTCCATTTGCTCATAAATTTCTTCAAAATCCTCCTGTGGGCATGAAAACTTAACAGCTCTGCCACTAGCTAAAAGCAAATTCCTCTTAATGGTCTGTAAAAATCTGTTTACTGTTGTTGGGGTGGAGGGTGGAGATTTTGGAGCTAAACAAGGCAAAAAAAATTTCCCCATCTCCAAATAAAAAAGCAGCAAGATTGTTTTTAGTGCACATGATTCTATAGTGTGTCTGGTATTGAATGCCACTACACATCTCCTGTGTGCTGCTCTGTCAGGACAATATTTAATGTGACTTGGTAAATAGGCATTGGGTAATACTCAGTTTTACTGGCTGAGTGTAAAACTTTGATATAAGTGCCCAATTGCAGAGTTAAGGTCATCCAAAGTTCCCTGTGCAATGCCAGCTTCTCTGACAGGTCTTTGCATTTCTTCACAGATCCAAACGTGCTCTTCCTTGTTGATTCTCTGATCTATGGAAAAGAAGACAGTGACATCCTGCTAGTGTGTCCACTAACAGATCCAGATGTTTCAAATTTCACGTTGAGAAAATGCGATGGCAAACGTCTCCCCAAAAATATGACATTCATTCCCAATCCCCAGAAAGGCATCGTTATAAAGAATGTGCAGAGGTCGTTTAAAGGCTGCTACCAATGTTTGGCCAAGCACAATGGAGTTGAGAAAATATCGGAGCGCATTTTCCTGAATGTGAGGCCAGGTAACGTAGGATTTTTGTCTTCTTGTAGAGCACCTTTACCTTTCACTTCCCAGGAGCTGATGGGAAGTGCTCTGAAACCTCACCTTGTGCCCTGGCCTTGTTGTGGGGAGGCTGGAGGTGATGTTCTCCTCTGGAGCCAAAGATACTTGTGTACTAAGGGATTGTTCTGTGGTGGCTATGGCTGCCACAGGCTGTCCAAAGGAAGGTGGTGGGCTTAGAAAACTGTTCTGGGCACGTCATGTCAGGGTAGAGGTTGGCACTTGGCTTGTAACTGTGCTGAGCAGGTCTGGCTGTGATGACTTTTATTTTCTGTTGCTGGTTGTTTTGAAGTATTTTTTTTTTTGACTGTTGTAAGAAATATGGGTTGTCCTGTTGAACTTTGAGGACAAACCTGTGCCCTGAGGTTTGGACAGGTTTGTTCGGCAAGGTGGTGATATGGCTGTGTGACTCGCATGTCTGTTGCCCACAAGTGACATCAGGAGGAGCTAACTGATGGCTTTGAAGTTTGAGGGAGCAGAGGACCCTTGTTTCTCTCTTCGTGAGTGAGAATGGTCATAACATCAACTGTGTATCCAGGTCACGATAAGGACTACATTTGTGGCTGAGTTGCCAGATGCACCGCTTAACTCCACAAACCTGATGATGATACCTTACCTTTGACCTTCACTTGCACTTGTGCCCTAGAATTTAGTAGTTAGGTGCGTTTAGAAAGAAGGAGAGTTTGGGAGGATGTTTGCTTCATGGCTGGAGTTGTGTAACCTGCCTGATGCCCTGCTCCTTGGTGGTGGGACAGGGAGTGGGCAGCAGGAACCATCTCAAGTGTACAGTTTGCTATGGCAAATTGAAGAAGTCTTTTTCCTGGTGTTTTGGAAGCTCTTATTTTGAGAAATTTAATGAACACAAAATTTCAGTTAAGAGAATTAAAGTTTAACCTGACATTCTCCTCTGACAACATAAGTCCGTTATTGCTGTCTCTCGAGTTTATTCTGTAACAAGTTGTGGTTTTTTTCCAACTGTTTTTTCACTGATGGCCAAATAAAGAAAGCAGTTGTTCAACATGACAAACATTTCTCTGACATAGGAGAGTGCAAGTTGTAGTATTGAACTATTTTCACTCTTCTACTGGATAAAAGCCTAAGCCTGTACTTGCTCGATACAGCAGTGACTTCAGATGGGAGGTTGCTGACCTGGCATCTGTTGCCAGTGCTGCACTGATGTGGGCAGCCATAGGTGGCCAGTGGGACCTGAGTGCTCTGCCCACCTCTCTTTGGGGGGAAGAGCATAGGAAATGGAAGCTTCTGCTAAAGGCCATCAGCAGCAAAACAGCGTTGTCATCCTCAGCGTTGTAATTACTGTGCTGTACTGTTCAGTCCTTGATGAGTTCATTGGGTAAACTCCTGCTTTCTCCTTGGCTAAAGATTTAAGTGCATTGGAGACCCTTTGGTGGGCAATGTTTTTGTAACCATAACTGTGGCACTCAGACCAAAGGCCTGAGCTTCTGGTGCAGAAAGACAGAAGAGGCATCTCTGCAACAGGGAGCTGTGCGGGCGTATTCACATATACACCAACCCTGCTGTGATAGTACAGGGAGTGGTTATTTCCAGCCCTTCTTGAAACAATAAGGGTCTTTATGGCCTTACAATTTTTTTTTGGTTGTTCATAGATGTTTCTGGCAGGTGAGAACACAGCACACGTTCTGCACTAGTTTCCTCCTGTCTCTTGGGCACCGCTTGAATGCTGGGGGAATTTTTATGTGAGCCTTTATATCTGAAGAGAGCAAACATATTTCTTTGTTCCCTTCCATAGCCTCTTACAGCAACACAAGGGAAACATTATCGTTAAAGTATGAAAGGTTGAAAAGCATGGCATTTTTCTCAGCTTTGTGTAATTTACTTAAGACCGCTACAAAGCATATGTCAGAGACAGGGAGAGAGCCTGGAATACCTTATCTGATATACGTTGCATTCACAGTTTGAAACTGAGTCTTCCTGTGTAAAAGTCCTGGTGAGAAGTTGATTGGAGTAAATGAGGGAAATCTGAAGATAGGACGAAGAAAACAGAAAAAACAAACTGTGGAGGGAGCAGAGGAACTGCTGAAGAGCTTTGTGGAGATAGACCTCAGATATACTTGCCTGTTGACAAAAGACACCCTGAAGCAGAAGAGGGGTACAGCTATCCCTGAGCTGCTTGTAACCTCCCATCCTGGGTGATGAACTTGGCCACGGTCTTGGCTACAGACATCTCTGTGAACTGTCACTGTGAGCAATCTGTGGTGTGGTTGTGGTGCTTCCAGGGCCGTGCATGGTGACATCCTTGAGCTGTACCTATCCTTCCTATGCTGTCCATCAGAGGCTTTTCAGGGACCTGTCAGACAGTGCTTTGTGTAGTATTTTGTTATTAAAAGTTGCAGTTCATGCTAGTCTGTCTTTCTTCAATAGCTGATCATCACCATGTTTTCAGTTCCAGAGTGCAACTTTTTAATTGCTGCTGTGGAATGAGTTGTCTCATTGATGATTCAACATCATTCTAGTTTTTTCATGCAAGCTGCTACATTCTAATGAGTGTTACCTAACTTTCAGTGTAATTCGAAGAGGGGTTGAAGAAGAAACGTGCTTGTTGTAAAGGAACAACCGTGTAATATGTAAAAGAAATCTGAACACCTCTCAGAAGCCTGAAATTTTATTGGAAAGTTAATGACTGTTGATTTTTATTCCCCCTTGGAAGCTCTGAAGCTAATGAAAAGTAACACACTTCTAAATTGTTTTCCAGTTCACAAAACTCTTCCCGTCATCACCTTATCCAAAAGCTATGTGCTTCTCAAAGAAGGGGAAGAATTTGAAGTTACATGTATAATAATGGATGTGGATAGCAGCGTAAAAGCTAGTTGGATTTCTCACAAAAGTGGGGTGAGTTCCTTTAATTGTATTATGCACAGTGCACAAACTCTCTGTAGACATTACACATGCTTGTCCTGGATACCTGATGCTATATTGGTTTGGATTTGTTGCATTTCCAAAGGTCCTGCATCTCTCAGACAAGTGAAGGGCCAGCAACAACTGACCTGTGCCTGTGCAGATGGCTGGGAGGAAAAGCGTCTGCATGGACCTCTCTTCCTAAACAGAAATTAAAGTTAGGCTTTTCAATGTGAAGTTTAGGTGACCTCTGTTGGTCTCCCTAAATAGGGAAGCATGGAGTGCCTACACATCACATTGCAATCAATGGAAGCTGCAAATATCAGCACATGGACTGCAAATTACATATTCTAGTCGTTATCATTAACAGTAAAATACCTGCTAATTAGCATTGGATTGTGTGACAGGAATAGTAGTAAGCACTCACAGGAATGATTAATGCATTTAAATTACATGATGTGCCTCGCTAACTGGGAAAGTTCTGAAAAATGAACCAGTGAACTGGTTTCTGGCTGTAGTGATAGGTGAAGTTCCTGGTATCACCAAATTAAATGATTGGCAGACTCCATGCTCCCAGTGAGTTCGCTACCAACAGCACAACTAGTATGCAGACAGGGGCAGGGACATCCCCTGCAGGCACTGAGTTGTTTTTAAGAATGCTTCTTGGTCTTCTGGGTATAGCCTGAGATTTAAATTAATGAAAAGCCCTTGTGAAGACCTATTAGTAACTCCCACCATATATGATCCCATGCTAATTGTACCATCTTTTACTGCTAATGGTAGTAATCAGAATACGTAATTCACGGTTCACGTGTATATGGAAAAACAGGCTTCTATGATGCTGTTATGTTTGGATAAATCACATCTTCTCAGGCAGATAGCAAACAAGAGGCCCATTCCCTGGGGCTGGGCATGCCAGGCTTAGCTAATCCACCATCTCAGGCAGAGCTGTCCTTGCTAATTGCTCACTGCTTCAGAAATCCCATCTTGCAGCTCTGAAGGTTGAGGAGGTCTAAATGACATGAAGGCAGCATGGGACATGCAGATGGGGCTTTTGGTCCGCTGCCAAGGTCAACTGTAAATATTTAATCTGAGAACTTTTTTTGTTCTCTTATTCCCTCCTTTTTCTTTGTTACAGCGTGATGAAGTTGAGGCTTTTGCAGTTTCGTGCTTTATCACTTTTCATTTTATGAGTAAAAGACACCAGCAAAATAGTTTCGACCAAACAAGTTTGACCTTTCTGTCCTTTCTGGTAAATAGCAGGGGGTGCTATCTTTTAAATATTGACTGTCAAATTAAATTTTGTACTGAAACAGAATACATACAATTCATGTTTAAACAGATGCAGAATTACATTTTGTCCTGAGGAGATGAGAGGCAAAAAAAAACCCCAAACCACTTTTTGCTTGTATGACTGATGATATATCAGTGGTGAAGATATATCACCACTTTCAAAAATTAGGAGACTTGTTAGAAGCAAGCACATCTATATGAAACAAACTTCTATTTCACAGAATCACAGAA
>WBNH01003873.1:9624-24737 GCA_013401255.1 Urocolius indicus
CCTCTTCTCCAAGCTGCAGAGCCCCAGCTCCCTCAGCCTTTCAGCACAAGGCAGATGCTCCACTCCAGCATCTCTGTGGCCCTGCACTGAACTCTCTCCAGCAGCTCCCTGTCCTTCTGCAACTGAGGGGCCCAGAACTGGACAGAACTGTGGTCTCAGGAGGGCAGAGCAGAGGGGGAGCAGAACCTCTCTGCACCTCCTACCCACAGCCCTTCTCATCCAGCCCAGGCTGCCATTGGCCTTCTTGGCCACGAGGGCACGTTGCTGGCTCCTGCTCATCCTGCTGCCCACCAGCACCCCCAGCTCCCTTTCCCCTGTGCCAAACAGTTCATTCCCCAGCCTGTGCTGGTACATGGGGTTGTTCTTTCCCAGGTGCAACACTCTGCACTTGCCCTTGTTGGATTGCATTAGATGTCTCTGTGCCCAACACTCCAGCCTGTCCAGGTCTCATCGAATCAAAAGCTGAAAAGAACCCCAATAACATAAATAACACAATACTGCCCCAGGGACTGAAAAGAAAAACAAAACAAGTTTACCCTGGAAAGAAAAAAAGGATATATCCTTGCCAGTTTCATTTTCTACCACCACATCCTCCATAGATTCAAAGTACTGGCTCCAAAGCACTGGTGAGAAATCACGCTTCCTTCCAGGGCTGCAAGACAAAACAGCAGTAAGAAAGAGGTTAAATTGTCATTGCAAATTCATTTTCATTTAAATCACTTTGATTGCTTGTAAGGAAATTGCCTTTTTTTTTCCTATCCCCTCAACTGCTGCTCCTATTCAGATCACAAAGATGCACAGGGAAATTAGTGGAGAGACAGAGAGAAGAGTGTTTCCCTCATAAAGCAACACCAAGGAAGACTAATAATGGTGATTTAGACTACACAAGACCTAAGGTAAGGTAAAAGAAAAAGGCACACAGTGACACTGTCCCAGTATAATCTCCCAATTTGCAAGGATCCACAGACCAGGCACTTCAAAATCAGTTTCAAAAGTCATTAAATGCCTTTATACCTAATGGTTTTGCTCCAGCTTTAAAGCAAGGCTGATGCTGACATGACTGGGAGCACTCCAGTGTCTGGAACACATGAAGCCATCCTAAATTTATGACTCAGCTCATGAATCACGACTGTAAAACGAAGAATATGTCCCTCCTGGAAGTCACTTTGACACCACAGCTCTGAAAATCAGGTGTCAGCTACTTCCTGAAGGTTTCTACCAATTTGCCCAGTACTACTCATCGTGAGATTGCAGCTTTCCTAGAAACTTCCTCTAATTTTTGGAAGATCATTCAAACAGAAAGTCAACCTGCCCTGATAGCTGAGCATGCAGTGGTTTTGCCTGGGACAGGTTTTTGGTAGTGGGGGGCTACAGGGGAGCTTCTTCAAACAAAGAGCTGTCAGAAGCTTCCCCTGGAGCTGACAGGGCCAGGGCCAGGCAGTTCTAAGATGGACCCACAGCTGACCAAGGCCTCAACAATTAGTGACTGAGGTGAGACCTCTGTGATTAACAGATTGGACAAGGGGAAGGAGGACAAGGGCAGAGGCAAAACTGCAGCAGCAGAAGGGAGGGAGAATGTGAGAGCAACATCTCTGCAGCCAGCCAGGGCACTGCAGAAGGAGGGGCAGTGGGAAGGAGCCACGCTGGGGCAGTTCCTGGAGGACTGTGTCCCGTGGCAGGGACCCCACACTGGAGCAGGGCAAGTGTGAGGAGGCCTCCCCCTGAGAGGAAGCAGCAGCAAAGTCCATCTGGGATGAACTGACCATAACCCCCATCCCCTGCTCCTCTGGGGGTAGGAAGGAGAGTCCTGGGAAGGGGGAGGGCTGGGGGAGGGGGTTAAGGCTCAGGTTTATTTCTCATCTCCCTGCTCTGATGGGTCATTAATCAATCCAACCATTTCTCCCCAAGCTGAGTCTGTTCTGCCCATGATGGCCATTGCTGAGTGCTCTCCCTGTCCTTATCTCCACTCACCAGCCCTTTGTTGTGTTTCTCTCTCCTCTGCCCAGTTTGGAAGGGGGAGGGATAGAAGGACTTGGTGGGCACCTGACACCCAGCCAGGGTTAAACCTACCACAGACCATCTGGTAGAAAAACTATGGAGGGAACAGAGAGGTGTTGTACATAGAAGAAACTTAGAAACATTGTTGGGAGCAGAAGAAATAAGATTCATCAGGTTTAAGTGAACAGCAGCGAGTTTGACTCCCAGCTGCTTCACTTACAGTTCACTTTCCAGCCCAGCTTTCCTGGGATTTATTGCAATAGTTCAAACTTTAACATATTTGTAAACAGATCTGGTATTTAAATACTTTATGTAGGGCAAGAGCAGGACTGTGAAAGAAAAGAACAACACCAAATGAGTTCAGTGTGTGCTTCCACAGCTATCCTGCCTCAGCTATGTGTAAGGATCAGGAGAGCAGCACTGCAGTGGAGTCAACCCTCCCTCAAGCTGCCTTCCTCCATCTCCTTAAAGCTACACAGGCAACTGCCTGTGATTCTGACAATATCCTACGATACAAACATCTCCTGGAGAATGATGCTATCAAGTTCAGCAGTAAAAGGTGGTGAGTTTAAAAGGTCCAACATTTCAAAGCAAAAAAGCAGGATTGTTTAAAGCTGTGTTTTGAATTCAGGATCATCACAAGGCTGCAGAACACAGATGCTGGCAGAAGGGTTCTACGTAAGGATGGGCTTTCAGGCTCCAGTTTGCTTCAGGCTGCTGCAATTCCTTTAGAAGTCATAATCTACCCCTACACAAACCCTGCTTTACCATCATCAAAAAACCAAGCCAGGATGGTAAACAACATTCCAGTCACTGGAGACTTTAGTAGGTACAGAAGTTCTGCTCCCCATCTACTCTGCCCTCCTGAGACCACACCTGGGATATTGTGTCCAGTTCTGGGCCCCTCAGTTGCAGAAGGACAGGGAGCTGCTGGAGAGAGTTCAGTGCAGGGCCACAGAGATACTGGAGTGAAGCATCTCCCTTGTGCTGAAAGGCNCTTCTCTGGAGACATCCCAACCCCAGCTGGATGAGTTCCTGTGTGCCCTGCTCTAGGTGCTGCTGCTCTGGCAGGGGGGTTGCACTGGATGAGCTTTCCAGGACCCTTCCAGCCCTTCAGATTCTGGGAGACTTATGGATGCCCAATTCTATCCAGCACAAACTTGGGAGCTAGTGCCCAGAAGCAGCATTTATTTCATCTGGAATACTGAAGAATACTTTCTTGCACAGGCAAGAAAACGTTGACAGTGTAATACTGGGGGAAATGAAGGTGCTTTGGAGATGCACCAAAACTATTAGTTAAAGGAGGACTCAATGGGATGAAAATTCAGACATCGCTGCTACCTGTGGATTGCTTTGTGTTTCTTCTACTTCCTCTTGTATGAGCTGGTATCTCCCTGTCAGTGCTCTCCATACCCAGGGAAGAATACCTGAACAGTTGCAGGGGGAAAAAAACCCACCTGGTTTTCCCAGTAACACATTTCCAAAACCTGACTCACAGTTGTCATCCCCCATAAAGGAAGGAGACTCACCTTCTCATTACAATAAGGTTAATTTCCTGCTGCAGTTTGTTGACAGGTCCATCACAAAGCAGTGCAACAAATTCCATCCTAAATGAGCTGCTCCTGGAGTACTAATGGCAGGTTGTGTCCAGCACCTTAGGGAATGCAGTTCCCCTAAAATTATTGGGTGAATGCTGAAGGCTTGTTCTGCAGACACAGTATAAACCAGGATTCCCAAAGGTGCCCAGTTTACAAACCCACTTTACTTTTGCCTCCATTGGTAGGTGCAGCTGTGTCCTCTCCTTGTAGCCCCATTACTAACAAAAGGCACCACAATCAGAATGTTCCTGATGACTCAGCTGATGTAAAAATCTGTTTCTCAGGCTGATATTTACTCTGTAAGGCTAAAAGAGTAGTGCTTAATTTTGGCAGCGACATAATTAGGCTAGATTCAAGGCCAGTATACAGGATGAGTAACAGTGTACCATTTTAAACTGGCTTTTTGCACTTCAGCTCTTCTGGAGGAGGCAATCAGCATAGAACATTCAATTCAAGCATGGCTGTGGAGGGTGAAAGACCTTCAGAGAAGAAAAATCTCCTCTCTTGAAGGAAGTTTCTCCTGAATTCTTGGCTTCCTAACCAAACAGAAAGGAACAGGCAAAGTACCTTTTCAATTCTGTAGGAACAAATTCCTATTTCCCTTGTTATTTCTAGAATATGAAACATAAACCAACCACCCCCAAACAGTCCAAATTCTCTTCTATGGGTTTACAGACTTCAGTATTGCTCTTGTCAAGTTTCAATTAAAAATGAGATGTCACACACCTACATAAACCCAGAAAATATTCATCTCTTTTACTGCCTCAGCTCAATCTTCCTCTCATTAGAGAAAAAAAAATGGTGCCACTCAAACCTCAGCATTCCAAAAAATAGCAGTGGCTCAGGAAGAACAAAGTGAAGTAAAATGGAGATCACAAGTTGCCATAATATTGGGAAGAGCCAAGCACACCTGCTTGGAGACCATCCAAGTTTCCAAGGAAAGGAAGAGAATATTTGCTGCAACATCAATGTAACACTCTGCTAGGAAAAAACATCCACACAAAAAACTGGTCCCATTTCACCAAACTGATGTGCTCTACGAGGGCATAACTGGATGAGGGGAGAGAGATATGTCACTTGCCTTCACTTCAGCAAGGCTTTGGACATTGTCTCCCACAACATGCTCATCAGAAAGCTCAAGCAGTGTGGGCTGGATGAGTGGAGGTGAGGTGGATGGAGAGCTGCTGAGTGACAGAGCCCAGAGGGTGGGGATCAATGGCACAGGATGGAGCTGGAGGCCTGTGGCCAGTGGAGTTGCACAGAGATGGGTTCTGGGGCCAGTCTGGTTCAACATCTTCATCAAGCACCTGGGTACAGAGGGCACAGAGGGACCCTCAGCAAGTTCCCTGCTGGCACCAAACTGGGAGCACTGGCTGATTGCCCAGAGCCTGAGCTGCCAGGGAGGGAGCTGTGGGCAGGCTGAGAGTTGGGCACAGAGGAAGGTGCTGAGGTTCCCCAAGGGCAAGGGCAGAGTCCTGCAGCTGGGGAGGAAGCAGCCCCTGCAGCAGCACAGGCTGGGGGTGAGCTGCTGGAGAGCAGCTCTGGGACAGGGAGCTGGCAGTGCTGGGGGGCAGCAGCTCCCCATGAGCAGCAGCGTGGGCTCGTGGGCAAGAAGCCAATGGCAGCCTGGGGGCATGAAGAGAGTGTGGGCAGCAGGGCCAGGGAGCTTGTGCTGCCCCTGTGCTCTGCCCCAGCTGGGGAGGCCACATGTGCAGTGCTGTGGCCAGAGCTGGGCTGCCCAGCTGCAGAGAGACAGGGAAGTGCTGCAGAGAGGCCAGGGCAGGGCTGCCAAGATTCTGAGGTGACTGGAGCATCTTCCTTCTGAGGAAAGGCTGTGGGACCTGGAGCTGTTTAGTCTGGAGAAGAGAAGCTTGAGCTCAGGGGGAGCTCATTCATAGTTATAAATATTTTGCTGGTGGTGTCAGGAGGTTGGGGCAGCACTTTGTTCTGTTGCATCCAGTGACAAGACAAGGGGTGATGGGATGAAGCTGCAACACAAGTTCCATTGAAACATAAGAACAAACAGTTTCAGTGAGGGAGCCCTGGCCCAGGCTGCCCAGGGAGGATGTGGAGGCTCCTTCCTTGGAGCTCTTCAAGACCCCCCTGGACACATTCCTGTGTGACCTGATCTAGGTGGGAGCTGCTTCTGCAGGGAGGTTGCACTGGATGAGCTCTAAAGGTCCCTTCCAACCCCACCACTCTGTGATTCTATGAAAATTTCCCATTGCAGGTCAAAATTAAAAAACCCAACAAGTACTGAATTTCATGAGCCAGAATGTGATGAGAAATACAGCAAACTCATATTACTGATAAGTGCTTCAATCTATATGATGTGTTTTTTCTTCTAGGCTCACAGGAATCAGTATGATGAGAAACAGCAAAGGGCCATCCAGCCGTGCAACATGTCACCAAGAGATGCCACCACAGTTAAGTGGTCTGCAAAGGGTTAAGTAGGGAACTGGGTATGACCTGCCCCCAAATTTTCACTATTAGCAGGATGGGGAGATCTCCAGAGGCTGCATCCTCAGCACTGTGTTGCATTAAGGGAAAGCAGTTTCCATTAGCTTGTCACCTAAAATACGAGTCAGATCTGCTTCCACAACATCCGTGACAACGGGGCCAGGATTTAATTAGGCTCTGAGCAAAAAGGAGCACTTCTGTTTGCTCTTAAGCCCACACTCTGATAACAGTTGTCTGTTCTTTACAGTATTAATGACTGTACATACCCCCCCCCCATATTTCCCTTGCCTGGGCCTTGTATTTTTCAAGCAGAGTCTTACTCTATTGATTGCCTCCTTGCCTGGAAGCCATCCCAGCCCCAGTCACGCTCCCCACATCCTTTCTGGTTCTTTCTGGAGATGGAGAGAACTGCCCACAGCTTGGATGATTTCCCTTCTGTGCTTTTGGAATAGGTGGGATGTGCAGTTAGCAACAACAAATTTCATCACCCTTTTCAAATGCAGCATTTCAAGGCAGTCACATTTCCTCACAGCGTGGTAACAGCTGGTTTTAGGTTTGATTGTCCTGAGTTAATTGCAGGTGATTAGCAAATATTGTCACCTGCCTGGCTAAACCCCTTTTCCAACATAAGCCATTAATTTAGTAAACAGTAGGAACTCCCTTGGTAACCTCCCAGATCAGAGTTTGTAAGTGAAGGAGGGTAAATCCTGGAGCAAGCTGCTGATTAATTGTATCATGCCAGATGAAGAGTTCAGGTTGAGTGACAATTGGATTCATTTCTGTGAAACTGGGTTACAGTATGGACAGACACTCTTACACAATGCAAGGGAAGATGGTAGCCCTGCTGATCAGTGCAAGGACATGAAGGCTGTATTGTGTAGGAGAGGTATGAAATCACATGAATCATCCGTAGCACAAGTTTGGGAGAGTGAGAATCAAAAATAATCATAAGAAAAAGCAAGAAATGCAACTTCTCACAGTTACACAACCAATGGTACAAGCCCAAGCTGCAACAACATGAAATAGCTTGAGCAGTACCAGTGGTGCACAGGGCACTGGTCCCTTCACATCTGCAGTACCGTAGCTGCAGCTGGATCAAGCATTTAAGGATGTAACTGAAAAGGGTTTGAAGGGTAGAAATAATCAAGACTGGAAAACAGGGCATATAGCAAGAAGCTTTATAGAGCCCAGCTAAACACAATGTGAGGAGCAGTGTGGGGCTGGGCAGGGGGTGGAGGAGGAGGAACAGTATAGGGAAAAGTTAAGTGATCTTTATCTCAGATGGAAGAGGAATTTTAGCTCATTTTCTCAAGTAGATCTCTTTATGAGACCACATAATGTGCAGCTATGCCTCTTAGGCTGACCTGATACAGCTCTTCTTCCTGGCACTTGCAGACAAACAGAAAAGGTGACCTCCACTGACACAGTCACTGTAACATAGAATAAACCTGTGAGGCCAGTGAAGAAGACATCTCCTTCCTTCCCCATCCCTCCAGATTCAGCCACTCCCTGTGAACAGACTTATCTGAAAACCAAAATGGTTTTATATGGAATCATAGAATGGTTTGGACACTATGGGACGTTTAAAAACCATCTAGTGCAACTCACCTCTTGCACTAGATCAAGTGGCTCAAAGCCCTGCCCAACTTGACCTTGACCATTTCCAGTGATGAAGCATCCACATCTGCTCTGATCTTTCCCACATCTTTCAGCCACATCTGCTCCCTACCTGGCTGAGTGCAAGGCCAGCCAAATACAGTACAATGGAGAAGATGAAGACAAGCAGCAGAACAAAAGCAGGCAGATTGCTGCTGTCAGTAGCAGCAATAACCCACACAGGGTAGGCCTGGGCACATTGTCACAGCCTGAATTTGTGAAGCAACTATTGACTGAAATGGATAAACTTTGCTCAGCTTCACAAAAGCTGTCCATAATTCCTAAGCACAAATGAGATTACACTGGTGAACTTTCCATTCCACTTGGGGGGAAAAGATGAATGAGAAATTCAATAATCTGACTGGCTGATTGCCCAGAGCCTGAGCTGCCAGGGAGGGAGCTGTGGGCAGGCTGAGAGTTGGGCACAGAGGAAGGTGCTGAGGTTCACCAAGGGCAAGGGCAGAGTCCTGCAGCTGGGGAGGAAGCAGCTCCTGCAGCAGCACAGGCTGGGGGTGAGCTGCTGGAGAGCAGCTCTGGGACAGGGAGCTGGCAGTGCTGGGGGGCAGCAGCTCCCCATGAGCAGCAGCGTGGGCTGGTGGGCAAGAAGCCAACGGCAGCCTGGGGACATGAAGAGAGTGTGGGCAGCAGGGCCAGGGAGCTTGTGCTGCCCCTGTGCTCTGCCCCAGCTGGGGAGGCCACATGTGCAGTGCTGTGGCCAGTGCTGGGCTGCCCAGCTGCAGAGACACAGGGAAGTGCTGCAGAGAGGCCAGGGCAGGACTGCCAAGATGGTCAGGCAACTGGAGCATCTTCCTTCTGAGGAAAGGCTGCGGGACCTGGGGCTGTTTAGTCTGGAGAAGAGAAGATTGAGGGGGGAGCTCATGAATATTTATAAGTATATAAATGCTGGGTATCAGGAGATTGGGACATTCTTTTTTTCTATTGTAGCCAGTGACAGGACAAGGGGTGATAGGATGAAGATGGAACACAAACAGTTCCATTGAAACATAAGAACAAACAGTTTCAGTGTTTCAGTGAGGGAGCCCTGGCCCAGGCTGCCCAGGGAGGGTGTGGAGGCTCCTTCCTTGGAGCTCTTCAAGACCCCCCCTGGACACGTTCCTGTGTGACCTGATCTAGGTCGGAGCTGCTTCTGCAGGGGGGTTGGACTGGATGAGCTCTAAAGGTCTCTTCCAGCCCCCACCATTCTGTGATTCTATGAAATACAAACCCCCAAGAATGGCACAATCAAGATTTAAGGACATCTTTTGCATCTCATTCTCAAACCATTTCTGACAGCAGAGGTCCAACAGAAAGCCTACTGCTAAAACCTTCACAGAAGATGCTAATAACAAGACAGATCCATGGAGAACATCTCATGGATTGCAAGAGGAAGCCATGAAAACAAACCAAGCCCTTCTCTGGTAACTTGCCACTCTACTTCTTGCCATACTGTTTCCTTTAGTGGCATTGAGTGAAGGTTTTAAACTCAGCTTAACAAGAGTGAACACCTCCAGAGACAAGGTTAGTAGTTGCGTGTCATGTATGAAATATCTGGGAACAATACATACAAGCACTCCCTACGTTTGCAGGAGAACTGGAGCAGAAAGTGAAGAGGAGCTGGGAATTAAAAACCATTGGCACCTCCACAGTGAAAACATGCAAATAGGAACGTAAAGCACAATTCTTGCCATCAAACAATGCTGGAGAAGCTTCAGTGACCTCTGATTAAACACTGAAGCTTGGAAAGGGTGGAGTAAATATGTATTTTCCCATCAAACACCTAGAGACCACTGATTTCAGAGCAGAAACGTCTCTGAAGGAAATAATTAGTATCTTTTATTTGTTTTTTTTCCTACAGCTTCTATTTGTATCAACACACAGCACCAAAATTAGAAGCAAGCCCAACAAAAAGCAGCTGTGATTTTGGACCTTCCTATGCCCGTTTTTGGCACTGCCAACCAAATAGTTAAACCTACACAAATAATAATCTCTTTTTAAAGCATCCAGCAGACCAAAACAGAACTGGAGCCAACATAATAACTTCTCTAGAATGATCCTTAAACTCCAAGCCAGCCAGCCAGCACATTAAACTGGAGGCACAAAACAATTTCTGGGCATCCTCTACAGCTAGTTTTATCCCATTGTGCCTTTTGTCCTCTTCATCATGTACTGAAAATGTGCACATACTGCAAGAGATCCCAGAGCAACAGCAGCCCACGTAGCTCAACAAAGCTGTCACCAATGTGTCAGGGGGTTTTCTTTCAGGTATTTTCCTAAAAAGGTGTGGGAGGGGAAAGTTGCAGCAAGTAAGGGGAAGCATTTGTAGAAATTCCTTTTCTTTTGTGTTTTTGATGAGTGTTCATAATTAAAATGACTGACACAGCTGGGCAGTGAGGTGGATGGAGAGCTGCAGGATGACAGAGCCCAGAAGGTGGGGATCAATGGCACAGGATGGAGCTGGAGGCCTGTGGCCAGTGGAGTTGCACAGGGATGGGTTCTGGGGCCAGTCTGGTTCAACATCTGCATCAAGCACCTGGGTACAGAGGGCACAGAGGGACCCTCAGCAAGTTCCCTGCTGGCACCAAACTGGGAGCACTGGCTGATTGCCCAGAGCCTGAGCTGCCAGGGAGGGAGCTGTGGGCAGGCTGAGAGTTGGGCACAGAGGAAGGTGCTGAGGTTCCCCAAGGGCAAGGGCAGAGTCCTGCAGCTGGGGAGGAAGCAGCCCCTGCAGCAGCACAGGCTGGGGGTGAGCTGCTGGAGAGCAGCTCTGGGACAGGGAGCTGGCAGTGCTGGGGGGCAGCAGCTCCCCATGAGCAGCAGCGTGGGCTCGTGGGCAAGAAGCCAATGGCAGCCTGGGGGCATGAAGAGAGTGTGGGCAGCAGGGCCAGGGAGCTTGTGCTGCCCCTGTGCTCTGCCCCAGCTGGGGAGGCCACATGTGCAGTGCTGTGGCCAGTGCTGGGCTGCCCAGCTGCAGAGAGACAGGGAAGTGCTGCAGAGAGGCCAGGGCAGGGCTGCCAAGGTGCTGAGGACCACTGGAGCATCTTCCTGCTGATGAAAGGCTGTGGGACCTGGGGCTGTTTAGTCTGGAGAAGAGGAGACTGAGCTCAGGGGGAGCTCATTCATAGTGACAAATATCTCACTGGTGGGTGTCAGGAGCTTGGGGCAGCACTTTGTTCTGTTGTATCCAGCAACAGGACAAGGGGTGATGGGATGAAGCTGCAACACAAACAGTTCCATTGAAACACAAGGAAGAACCAGTTTAATGCTGAGGGGAGGGAGCCCTGGCCCAGGCTGCCCAGGGAGGGTGTGGAGGCTCCTTCCTTGGAGCTCTTCAAGACTCCCCTGGACACGTTCCTGTGTGACCTGATCTAGGTGGGAGCTGCTTCTGCAGGGGGGGTTGCACTGGATGAGCTCTAAAGGTCCCTTCCAACCCCCACCATCCTGTGATTCTATGAATTAAAGAACTATCTTTAACAATCTGTGTAAATCCAGATACTCAATTCTCACACCACAGCTGAACCTGATGAAAGCAAATCAAATCTATAAGAACTGCCACAGTTGTCAAGCTGTATTTTAAATTGTCCAGGACAATATTTTAAGTTCTGCCTTGAAGATACTGAATACATGTTTATTAAAAACCTTTCAGTGGGAAAAAGAAACAGATTAAAAAGGGAGAAATGAGCCGAAATTGGCCTGATTGAATTATATAGATCTGATCCAATCAAGCCCTTGCAGAGAATTAAAAGACCTTAGGAAATGATACATCGTTTTTATTCACATATTGGAAAAGAGAAGAGCAAGTTCTTCTGCGTTTCCAAATCCCATCTGGATCCTCAGCTCTGTTTATTCTGTGAGTAAACTAGTGAAAAATACACAGGTTTCTTCTGTAAGCAAACTAGTGAAAAATATTAAGACATAAAATAAGACAGCACATGCAGCAGCTGCTACAGCTGTCAGGAGCTGCTGCTCCAGGTCTCAGTCCTTTCCCTTCACTAATGATTTTGCAAACTCCATTGTTTGATTTCCCCAAGGGACCCTGACTACAAAGTTTGATTTTATTTCCATTTCACCCGAGTGACTCAAACAAATCACTTTCACCGTGCAGGCAATTTCAAACACAACCTTAGCCACGCTTGCTCCTTCAAATAAATGGCCATTGAAAGAAAGAAATGAACTTCAAGCTCCTCTCAGTGCTTGTGACCATCACATAGCACTCGAGTCCAAGAGAAGCACCATCTATTCTCTCAAAACAGCCTTGTGGTCACATCATTCAGTTGGAAAGTACTTCCATATCAGCAGGAGAGTGCTGTACTAGTACAGGCTGGAAGGGTGTGTGTCTGCAAGCAGGAGGAGGCTGGAAATTCAAGGAAGCAAGGTAGGAGAAATCAATCGATGAGCTGTGCCGTTGAAATAGGATGAAATTGTAAGCGTGCATCTTGTGCTCCTGCAAAAGCCAGACAAAACTGTGGCAGCAGCCATTTTAACTGCTCAGTTGTTTTACCTAAATATTACTGTCAGCCTTCCACAGGATCAAGGATCTTAGGTTCCCACTGCCTGCCTTTTCACACGTGTTCTTGCCTTCATACACAGCTGGAGGCGTGGGAGAGGCTGAGGCTGCAAGGGGAGTGGGGATTCACAGGGACTCGGCCCCAGGGTCACAGCACAGCTATTTGCTCAGGCCACTTCAACTTCTCCACTAAAGAGGCATAAAGAAGTGATTGTTTTGTGAAATGGCAAAAAAAAGGAAGGAGAAAATGTTTTCAAAAGGTGGAGAAACAAGTCTGTTCTCACCTATTTCAATGTAGTGGTTGGTGCCACTTTATTACAAGTGACTGAAACACCTATTAACCTCTTCATGTGCTACTAAAAAAGATATAAGACTTGATTTTGGTTAAGGTGTCATCAGGATAAATGGTACAAAAGCTTCTCTTCAAAACAAATCATCTCAGAGTAAGCTTGAAAATGCTATTTTGAAGAGAGCATCCTACCCCATAACTTGTGTCTCCCATCAAGGATAATGAAGCTTGAGAAATCTCAGTGCTGCACGAAGCTATTTCTCTGTTTTCCTATTCCTCTGTTTTCCTCCCATGCTCCATCTCTCCGTTCCTTATGATCTGCTTTCAAACACACCACACAGTCACATTTAACATGGCCTGGCCTGATAATGAAGGAACACCCACCACACTGCCCAGAAGGCCAGTGCATATGATGCTGAGCATTCAGCCAGGACTAAATCAGCTCGCCAGCACTAAGTTTAAACCTATTTTAATGGCCCTGCTTCTAGTTCAAATCAAAACAGTTTTATGAACACAAGGTGCTCAACACAGCAAACATTATTTCTATATTATATTCGATTATTTCTCCCTCTCAAAGCCTGAATTTTAAAGGATGATTTCAGCACAGCCTTTTACATTTACCAGCATCCCAAGTCCCGCTCTCATTCTTCTCTATACAATTCCTCACATTCTCTTTTGGTGGCCTGGCTATAGAATCTTTCACTTGTTTGTCTTCAATCACACTCTGCTAAGATTAAGCTTAGATAAGCTTAAATTAAGCCCAGGGAGAAATAATTTATACAAACACAGACAAGATGCAGGCAGTCACACAGCAGAGCTGTAGCTCCCAACTGGAGTAGAAGGGCAGAGTTGTACCACCAAAGACACCCTCAGCTCTGCTGAGCTGGGTAATGAAGTTATCTATAAATACAGATGAAATTAACTTCGCAGTTCACAGGTGGGTGAAAACCTCTGTTGAAGTGCTACGTCCAGTTTTGGGCACTGCTGTCCAACAATAAAAACACAGCTTAAGAGAAGGACAGAGCAGAGATCTCAGGGGAAAGAAGAAAAGGTTAAAGGAACAAAATATTGAGTCTACAGACTAATCAGGTTCAGAAGCAAGGGTCTCGATGACACTGACATCCAGTCACCCCTATCTCCTGTGAGCTCCATCAGCAACCAGTGGCAGGTAAATGAAACGCTCACACAAATGTAGGTTGACAAGATCAATCCCCTGCAGTCTTGGCATTTGAACGCGTTGACCAAGAAACTGAGCCAAAGCTTCTGCTACACTAGCATCTATTACCCACACTCCATCTTCAGACAAAGGTTGGAGCTCTCCTACGTCCCACTTTACCCATGCAGGAGGAGCAGTCAACATAAAAAGCCACATCACCACCCTACCAGGTCTCCCTTCCAGCCATAAGTGTCTCCAACACGGCAGCTTTACCTCACCACTGCTTGTACTCTGCTGTCTGTGTATTCCCTCTTCTCAGCTCCTTGTTACCTTTAAGTCACGAGTCTCTCTGGATGAGGCTGTGCCTGTGTCAGACGTGCAGTGCCTCACACAATGAGAACATCACCCATAAAAGGATTTACTCCATGTCAGAGCAGTAAACCAAAAACACGGCGGCGTCACGCAGCTACAGTACCATTAGGAACTAGTCCCTGCTGCTTCAAAAGGGGAAGGACAGGAGAATTCATCCTTAACCTCAACACCAGATTTCATACCAGTGCTTTTAGAAAGGTGGTTTCCTGCCTTATAGAGCAAGAGTAATCAAACTCCCCTTAATAATCACTTCCCTAACAGAGGGCAGGCGAAAAGCCTTCGAAGATCAGCATGATAGGAAGCATTACATAAATTACTATATGGGTTTGTTACTAATGAGCACTGCACGAGCATAAAATGTTACCCAACTGCAGAAATACCCCACGGGCTGTATACAGCCTAAAAATCCATTAACAAATCCCTGGCAATGCTCAGTTTGTGAGTTGTTTTGTTTACCTGCGATGAGTGAGTGAAGCAACAACTATCACAGGGGTTCTGTCAGCACCTGGTTAAATTGGAAACTTCAATAGCTTTGACTTTTGGCTGTTTTTCTGATATAAATTATCAGGAGGATGGATTGCCAGCAAATGCACCCCACAGCATGACATCGTTTTGCAAGAACACAGCCAATTAGAGGCAAACAAATACCCATCAGCTCCTAGAGCTTCCCCACTCTGAGGTCTCACACATGAGCAAGGATCATCCTATGTTCAATTCATTTGTGACTTGTTTTTGGCACCTGCTTTCAGGAAATATCTGGCAGATGTCAACACCTGCAGTAAGACAACCTGTAAACCCATGGCTGGGATGGAACTACTCTGAGAGGAGTGGAAAACTGTCACGATGGCCCCAGGCCCAGAGAGTGGTGGCAATGGAGTTAAACCCAGTTGTTGGCCGGTGCCCAGTGTGTTCCCCAGGGCTCAGTGCTGGGGCTGTTCTGTTGAACATCTGTATCAGTGACCTGGGTGAGGGGATGGAGGGCACCTCAGTCAGTTTGCAGGTGACACCGAGCTGGGTGGGAGTGTAGATGTGCTTGAGGGCAGGAAGGGGCTGCAGAGGGCCCTGGGCAGGCTGGAGCCA
>WBNH01003874.1:0-56475 GCA_013401255.1 Urocolius indicus
CCGCTCCTCGGGGCCGCCCCCGCCCGGGCAGCGCGTCACGCGGCTCTGAGCGCGCCGGCCCCGGCCGAGGCGGGGAAGCGAGGAGGCGCCGGTGCTGCCCGGCCACCGACCGCTCCGCATCCGCCGCCGCCGCCGCCTCTTCGTCCGCTGCGGGGGTCCCAGCGCCTTCTCCTCTTGCCCGCAGCGCCTGCCCCGCGGGACCCGGCGTCGCCGCTCGCCCCAGCGCCGGGCGGACCGGGGGCAGGGCTGCGGGAGGAGGCGCGCGGCTTCGGCGGTGCCGCTTCCACTTCGCCTCCTCGTCTTCGAGCCCTTCGGTCCCTCTTCGCGGGAAGGGGCCGGGGTCGTACTCCGCCCTTACGGGGTGAGGGGGGAAACGGGGGAGACCCTGTGCGCGGGGAGAAGCGTGCAGGGGTCTCGCCCCGCGCTTGCCTTTCTCCGGCAGCGGTATTTCGGCCTGATACAAGGGTCACGGGGGCAGCTCCCGCTGCTGCCCGATGCCCGCTCCCCGCGGCCGCCTCCCGGACAGCCGAGTTTCCGCGGGGAAGGGAGCCGGGCCGCGCTCGCCGGCCGCATTCCGGGCGTGGGCTCCTGGCCGGCTCGCCGCCCCGCGTCGGGGCCGCAGGACGTGTTTCCCGAGCCGCTCTCCTGTCGAGCAGGCGGCTACCGCTGGAGCTCGGTGGGAAGCAACAAAGCCGGCGCCCTCCAGAGACCCTGCCCGGGCTCCTGCCGCTGCCTTCGCGCCGCTCACGCTCGACCGCTCGACCTAAGGATTTTGAATCCATGCGCTTGAAAACACCTAAATTACCAACCCTTCTCTCAGCGGCTCTCGCTGCTTCTGAAGCCCGCGCGACACAGTCGGGGCACGCAGGGCCAGGGCACGCAGGGAACAGACCTGCTCCAGAAGCCAGATTTAGGGGCCGCAGGCTGCACCTGCTGTGGCAGCACTCTTACTCTGGCCAAGAGCTGCTCCCAAGCCCTCGCACTCCTCCTCAGTGAATGTGGATGGAAAGGCAATTTGAACCAAGGTACCCACATCCAGCACTGGATCGGCTAGCCAAGACGTACCCACAGCACATCACAGACAGGAACACAGTTCACCTTCAGGCCTGGTGCTGGGGTATGCCAGCACCCAAAATATCCCCAATTGCATCCAAAATCTCATGCACCCAAAATATCTCCAACTGCATCCAGAGCACAGACAACCTGACCTAGCTCCTGCCTTCCTCCCAGAGTGAGATCTCTCTTGCCTATTGATCTATGGCTTTTGTGCCTATTGGCAGGACACTAGCCATTGCTACCACACACCAACATGCTCAGGGATTTTTAAGTAGTCAGAGACCTCATTAACGCTTCCCAAGTCCAGCCTTGGTGTGTGTATCATTTGGCACTGTCAACCTTGATGCCTAACAACTTAAAAAAAATCAATTAAAAAGCTCAAGTCTTTACACCTCTTTGCTTTATGCTGTAAGCTTTGCCTGTAATAAAGGTATACAGAAGAGAATACAAGTCCCATATTCCTTTGAAACACAGTGGAGTATCCCTGTTGCAGGAGTCATAACTTTTAATTCTTCCAACAGTGAGTTTCTGTGAACTAGCAGCCCAGCAGAAAGCAATCACAGACAGTTTCATTATGGCTTTCAGTTGATTATACAAATTACAGCTGAGAGCAGAGGGCAGCCGTTTTATTATCATCATTGCTGTACAATTAGAAAATTCCGATTTCTAGAGCAGAAATTTGTGCTTTTTTTTTTGCTAGTATTTTGCATTTTTTTTTTTTTCTCAGCTTTCCCTTAGGCAGTATGTTAGTTTGATTTGACACACAGTAGGGAACGAGTTGTAGGTAGGAAGGGAGAAGATAAGATGGGGGAAATGGGGCAGCTCTTGATTCCAGTTAATCTGTCAACTCTCGTAGCCTTCACCACTCCTCCAGACGTATCTAATTCTTAGACCCTGGCTGTAAATAATGCTGTATTTGCTACACTGGGGACACATAAAATCCAATTAAGAACCAGGTAGACATCTGTTGGCTTGCTCTGTGCTTCTGTTTCCTTTTTGGGTTTTATGAATATGTAGCAGAGCAAGCAGAACAGGATTAAATATGGTGTAAGTCTAAGTGCAGTCAATTGTCTTGTTACTCATCTCTACAGTACAGTATCAAGAGTACAGTGCTTCATGTGCATCCAGCACTATCAGTGACAGAAGCTGTGCCTGCAGAAACCTACCATGCCAAACCCTGCAGACAAAAGATAAAATGTGTCTCTCACCCTTTAAGAACTTGCTGCTGTTGTTTAAACACTTGAGAAATTATTAGGAAATGGCTTTACCTTTAATCCATGTGCAGAGGTGTTCGTTAAACCCGCCACGCTAGACAGGTCTGCTTGGGGGTCCAGCCAGTCTCCACTCACAGCTCTAGCTCAGGATAGGGGCACAGGCTGAAAATACGTGTGTGTCCTCACAGACAGACCTTCCAGCTGTTGAGGCATTTTCAGCTGGGATGCAGCAGTTCCTGGCAGAAGGAGAAAGTGAAAAAAATGTAAACATTTCTGTATTTGGTTCTTCCACTGCTGTATTGTCAGCCTACATTTTTTACCTGGACAAATTGCCTTTGTAAAGGGTACTGTGACTTTTAAAAGACTTTAGGAAAGGAATAAGTGAGCTTTCTTTGAAAAGACTAGCTATTGCCCCTGTCCTTGTTAGAGAACTCCGCAGACTTTTGCAAAGAGCTTTTCAGTCCAGGGTCTGGGCAGGGACAAAGCCTGGGAGCACTGATTTCACTCTTGGCTTTGCCTATACCAAAGCAGGACAGGAATCTCCTGCCCCTCTTGTTGTAGGACCAGCACGCCGTCCCCGGCCTTCAATCCTTCTTGCCTGGAGCAGCAAAATCTTTGTTTTGTCTGCACTGCTGGCTCCCAGGAAGTGAGCAGTGGAGGCCTAGCACAGGTGACTGTGGGCTCCTGGTGTCCGTGGGCAGCCTGCTGGGGACCCCAGCTGGAGGCTATGCTAACCGAGGCTCTGCTCAAATTAGCAGTGACCCCTGACAACGAACTGCTTGGGGGTGCTGGAGACCACAGGGTGGTTTGCAGCAGCACAAGACTGGCAAGGTTGCATGCCACGGGCACAGGGATGGACAGTCACCACACTTGGCATTGTGATGCAGCCTCACCAGCTCCAGCACAGCAGACCCATTGTGTACTGATACAAAAGGAGAGGAGCATTTCCCCTATGCACAAGACATGACTGCATGTTGTGTTGAGACAGAGGTGCTTCTGCTTCCACCTGTGGCAAGTTTGCCTTCCCACCTCAGAGTCACAACGTGGTGGACTGCCAGCACTGCAAACCCCAGCACCCAGACAAACCTCACAAGACTGAACCTGGATGGCAGCTCCTAAATAAGAGACCAAGGTCCTTGCTGCCCCCCAGGCAGAAGAGATCTGACAGGTAGGAAGACATGGCAGCTCTTAACCCCTCACAACGAGGCAGAGCAGAACAACAATTGCTGCTAGCATTTGCCAGAGGTACCCTCGCACCTGAATCCTACCAAGGTGCAGAGCAAACATTTTCTCCTGTGCCCAAATGATTTAAAAGCTGTAAGCTGGGGACAGGAATTCAGATTTAAATCACTTGAATGCTTTTCACCATGGATGCCTTGTTGAAATTCCCTTGAAAATCCTAATCTACATCAATACCCACACAGTTTTGTACCCACACAGTTATCCAACTTAGCAAACAAGACCATGCCAAACAGTAGTCATATTCAAAAAGCTACATGGAACTTGACAATTTCTGAGGGAATTAATGCAAAACTCTATTTCTAACAGTGGCACGGACTTCAGGCACACTTGACACAAGTGCTGTGGTTTGTGAAATGCTACCACATGTTTACATACCTAAGTCTAAAGGGAAATCGGGAAGAGTGGCTACATTTGAAATTCATCTTGCCAGACTCTTCAATTATTACTTGATAATATTTGTATATAAGTGCCCATAAAAATTACATTATTAATTTCCACTGGTCCCCCCAAAGACCAGGACTCCTTTCTGCAAGGCAAAAGGTAGGTACAGCAAGGTGTTCCTGTCCTGAGGTGCCACCAACACCGCAGGCAGAAGGCAGAGGCAGGATCTGAGCTGCAGCCCACAGACACAGGAGGGGACGCAGTGGGGTTGAGGAAGGGTCCCAGAGGCCACAGTCTGGCCACCAGCCCCACAGGCACTGCTGATCTTCAAATCCCCTTGCTGTGATTCACACAATGCTGAGATAAGGAGGAGGCAACGAACTTTACATTTTATTTTCTTGAGGTGTGTATTGCAACCTGAAACTTTTCAGATAGGTAGTTTTGGAAACACATCACATCGTTCTTTTTTCTTTTTTTCTTTTATTTTTTTTCCCTTATATGAGGCCTTGAAAAGAAAACAGTCTCCACAGCGAAGCTGACATGATAAATTAGTATGGCCCTGGCAAAGCCCTCACTCTTCATTGGGCAAACACTTATTTATGGATTTTCAAATTGTGGCTTATGTAACAACAAGGTGAGTGACTTTCAAAAAAACCTCAGCTATGTATTGACCTGATAGAGCCTAATGGGTCCTTCAGAGCAATTAGGATTTATTGTGTTAGTGTCTATTGTGGCTAGAGACCATTTTAAAAACATGTGTTATTTACCCAGAAGGCAGTAATGACTGTTTAAATATACAGTTAGATTGTTTCTGAAATGCTTGCTGCTCTATACATTGCAAAGAAGTTACTCCAAGTTAAATACTTTGCTGTGCTGGGATTTCCAAGCATGGTTGATGTGATTTTACTGCACGTACATTCGTATGCTTCTAGCTTCTAGTGAATTGAGCTCTCAGAAAAGCTGCCAAATGAGAAACCTAGAAGCATGACATGTGAGGTTTTTCCTTGACCAAGGGGCCAGTGCTCACCACTCGAGTGGTCTGTGCAGGTCAGGCCACTTCCCAGCCCAGAGAGCAGAGCATCTCCCACATACCACTTGAGCCTTGCCCTGTCTTATCTAAATGTCCAGCAGAGGTGACTTGAACAGTCAGGAAGCTGTGGTTTCCACCATGATGCATCTAACTCTATATGCATGTGAGATGGGACAACCATCACTTCCCTGTAACCCACTGGGGGCCAGAATCACACACAGAATCACAGAATCTTAAGGGACCTTGAAAGATCATCTAGTCCAACTCCCCTGCCAGAGCAAGACTACCTCAAGTAGGTCAGCATGCACTGGGTGCAGATTTGAGAAGCCTAACCCCTGGTCAGTCTCCTGGGCAGGCGTGGAAGAACGTGGCTTCACTGTCTACCAAAGGGATCAGTGCTGTCTTACACCAGTTCTGGCTCTGATGACATGAGTAAAGCAAAACCTCAACTCATACATGAGAGCTATCAATTGCCTCCTCTATGAAATACTAATTATACAGACTAATTACTGCTTGCTTTATCTTCAGACCAATGCTATTTTGATCAACATAATCTCTAAACAGGTGTTTCCTTTTCCTGCCCTCTCCTTTGCCATGAGAGACTTTTACGGTGAAACTGCTCAAATCAGCCTAGTTGCAGCACAATGCTTTCCCTGTCCCTGACTCAGGTTACAACTTTTGGAAACCTGTTTCTACTTCCTTGTTTTATACCAAAATTAAAATAACACCTGTTACAGTTGCAGTATTTTGTTTCCAGAGACAAAAGTACTAAGCAGTGTTGTAATCCACCAAAGAGTGTGACAAGTTAGAAGAACCTCTGGCTGGAAATGCCATAGCAAATACTTCAGAGTTAGGATGCAAGTTTGTAAGGGCCAATGTGCAAAATCCTCTGCAGAAGACATCCAAACAGCTTGGGATGAAGCTGGCTGAAACTTGCAGTTTCTGTTTTGTGGAAAATTCCAAGATTAAAAACAGCAACAGAAAACACATCAGTTTGTGCCCATACTTCTCAGAAATCCTGCAGCATCAGGAAAAGCTAGGAAGGTTCCTGTTGCATCATGGAGAAATCCTAGAAGCCCCCAGCCCAGGAAGGCCTTGGGAGCACAGGACAAGGGAGGTCCTGGAGCAGGGGGACACAGAAATGCTGGGGTGCCAGGAGCTTGCTGAGAAACAGAGTGGATTTCAGCCAGGAATCAGCTTGATGGGACTTTAGGTCCTGCCTGGCTTTCAGAGAAAGTTGGTCAGTCAAAATAGAAATGTTTCGAAAAAACTTTCTGTCTATGCTGAATTGGCATTTTACAAGGAAACTGCTATCAGCATGAACATCTGCAGTTATGTCTGGTATCTCCTGGCCTTAAACTTCTGTGAATTGGTGAAAAATGTATGATAACAATTGTTGCTGTGAGAGCAATTTCTGTCTGTGTTCAGATTAGTTCAAGTTCAGTCTGGCCCTTCCTGAAAATATGGCTTCATACAATCAAAATAAGTTTCAAACACGTGCCACACATGTGCCATTTCTTCACTGACCTTTCAAGATGCCATGAGCAAGATTTTCAGGATGCAGTGACTACAGACCTTCTTTGAGGCAACCTGAAGGGATCTTTATTTCCAGAAATTGTTACAGATCTGTCCTCCAGAAACTGGACCCCTGTATGACACACCACATTGCCCACTCAGAATCACACAACATTTGAAAGCTTTGTCTTGCAGGCTTGCTCACCTACAGCATGCTAGAAGGAGAAAGTTCTTATGCAATAAACACGTGTTGTGTTTTCAGGTTTTCATGAACCAGTGAGTATCAGTGCCAGAGATCTCTTGAAACAATGTCCTCTCCCTGACCTTTTAGGCATTCTTGCTAAAACCAGGCACTTCAGATTCTCCATATCTGCTTTTGACATCCTTGAAGTGCTTGACACTGTGCGGGAGGCGTATTTGTAGCTAAGGCTCAGTGATTCATGATATTCACATCAAATGAAGCAAATACAGACTTAAATCCCTACATAATCAACATTTATTGGACAAAAGTGAAAAGAGACAGAAACAGGTGAAAAGACAATTGCCTTTATAGTTCCAGCACTAGCTGGAACTATACGTTTTGATTACTTCCTTCTGCAAGTCATTCATGGGATAATGTTAACACATAGGTCAAAGTGATTTTTGGAAAGGATGTTGCTAGCAACCTTCATATTCAGACATTAGTTAGATGTGACAAATTAACGCATCCAAGTGACCCATAGAGCTCAATCTTAAATAGCAACAGCTTTAGCAGGGACTACTGTTACAGAACCTGAGTACATAAAAAAATTTGCTGGGCAAAGGAAGGACTCCATTCTCTACATTCTGCCATGCGCAGCACCATCAAGCACACAATGATGCTACTCTGCTTAGGATGCAAGAAAGTGCTTCCAAAATGTTTTTTACCATGAATGCTAGCACGGAGATGCCAAAAATCTTTGATGACCAGGTTGTGTAGTCTTCCCACAAACCTTTTCCAGTTTTGATACAATCAAACTGATTTTACATAAGCAACAAGCTGACAAAAAAAGGCAGTACAACTGCTGCAAAGTTGGGGTTCGTACAGACCAGCACTTTCTTTGTGGCATGAAAGGGTAGAGTAGCTTGGTTCAGCTTTTTGCTCAGAGAAGTCTGTCCAGCTGCAGCAGAATTCACTCTGCATTTATTTCCATTTTGCTGGTGAAATAACTCTTCCAGTATTTGGGACAAGGAAGCATCTGAGCCCTTCTCCATGTCTCCCACAGGCTGTCATTGCCAGACCCCCAGCCATGACTCTGTTATGAGGCAGACAAGATCCCACTGGGTGCACTCGGAAAAATTACTGTGCAAGCTTCTATCACACAATTTCATTATTTGCCCCTCACTGTGCTAGGTACTGAATGTATCTGCAGTACAAACAGCTCTCAGGCTGAGCAGCCAAGAAACAATGCACAGATAATTCTCCTTGCTTTTGCAGGCAGAAAAGTTCTGTGATTTGCCCTTATGGCCACACAGTGCTGGGAATTCAGCCCTTCAGTCCTCAGCTGGAAAAAGCATTCTGGCTCCTGCTGCAGATGCCGCTCTGTTTCTGTTCCACTGGAGCACATTAGGCTGACAACCTCCAGTACTACACTGCAGGGGTGCAAGGCTGTGCTGTGTGCCTGTTCAGTCAGGGACAGGCTGATTGTCCTGGAGACAAAATCCCTTTCTGATAGGGGTATAGTCTGGAGGTGAACAAGGCCAATTCCTCACCTGGGCCGGCCAGGCTGCATCCTGAAAGGACTAAACATCCTGCTTTTAGGGAGGAAGGGAGAGGGCAATGTGAGAAGACAGTGTAATCCTTTCAGCTGAGACTCTGCCAGGGATGTTGCTAATTAGCAGAGAGGACGTGTTGTGGCTGGTGAGAGACAGACACGTTCCTTGTTGAGAGACAGTGCCTTCAGCCAACTCTATCTGTGAGACACATACACTGTGAGCTCCCTGATTGTGTTTGCATTGCGGGAGCCATCCCACCAATGCCATCCGAGTCCTTGATGCCTGCTGTGCTGCCTTCAGCCTCGTGTGAAACCCGTGATAGGATTTTGAACAGACCAAAAGTCTTGGTTGTGAATCTTACTTTCACTGTTCTAATGCAATCAAACCTCTTTGTATAGATGTATAGAGTGGCTGTGGCTTCCAGGTCATGGAAGAAGACTGGTACTGGAGCAGCAACTGCATTTTCTAAGCTTGCTTGGGTATCTTAGTGAGAGATGAGTATTGTTTCTGTAGCTAATAGAGGAAATGAGGAGGTATTTTCAGTCTCTGCCAGAAGACAGATCGTAGTCCAGAGCAGTACATATGTACTGCAGTCTAGAAATGTTTCCAGCAAAGACCACTAAATTTAGTCGGTGTCTGGTTTAATTTATACCAAGCTGAATCTGCAAAAGCCCAGTTTGTGGGGTTTTATGTGCTTGTACTTGAGATCAGCAGCTATTCCAGCACCGCTGTACCCAAGGATAGCTGAAATGCACATCAATTAGCTGAGAAGGAACAACAAATGAGGCCCTGTGGCTTTCTGCCATAGATTTTATTCAGATTCCCTGAAAACATAAAAGGAATTATTCATAATTGTGCATCTCTGTGTACCTTCCATTCCGGCTAAGATGCCCTGAATTTCTTCTCAATACTTGAGTACATACATGTGAGGTCAAACCTGCCTTATGGATGGTTTGTCTGGTGTATCCCTGAGACACAGCTAACAGTTCCTGACTAAACCTAGCACAAGCAGTTCAGGAGATGAGCTGAGGCTGATAAAAGCAACAAGCTGATCTCTATGGCATTAGAGATTAAACACATTCAGCTGAACACTAATGCAGCTACCTAAGGCAAGCTATGCTGGGCCAGAACATGCTTTAAGAAATTCTGTATGTACCAACAAAGGCCTTAGCATGACTGAGAGCTGGCACAAAAATGAGAAGAAAAAGGTAGATGCAAGTCTTGTTTACACTGTGCAGACTTTTGTTGAGAAGGGAGGTCAAGGTTTGTTCTTCAGCCTGAGCAGATTCCTCGCCTAAGCTAAGCTGACAAGAGTTGCTATCAGGCCTCTCCTTAAACAGATCGTTAAAAACCTGTAGAGGTGATTATTTTATGAGCAAAGAGGGAAATAACAGAAGCAGAAGGGAACAACAGCAGTGACCTCCAAGGCTTTGTTGGGGAAAGAGGGACAGGCCATGGACAAACAGAGGCCAGCTGCAAGGTGTGTCGTGCCAGGCTGCAGGAAAGGACAGGGTTGCATTAAAGGCCCTCTACATGGGCACAGTGGCTGATCCCAAAACCGTGCCCCTCTCCTCTGCTCTGGCTGCACAGTACCTCCTGTAATTGGCTACAAGCTTTAGAGAATGAAATCCAATTTACCTGTCACAAAGAAGAGCTAGATGAGGCCTCCCCAGAGCGTGGTGGGTAAAGGAGGGCTGCCAGTTCCCATCCCCGAGCTGCTCCCCTCCCGGCCAGATCTGGAGGGAAGGGGGAAGGGGCGCGCAGTGGTGGCAGTAAGTGCAGGAACAATTCACTGGAGAGCCACAGTGCTCTTTGCAGTTTGCCTACTAATTACTATTAATCCCTGGCTTCTTTTTGTGTTCCAAGGAGCGTCTTCAATGTGGCACTGCTTCTTGGGCCTTTCATGTGGCTGGGCCAACCCCTGAACTTTGCCTCCCACCCCCCTCCCCTTTGCTACCTCTCTCTCTCTCCCCCTTTTTCTTTCCCCTTTTTGCTTTTCTGATAGTATTTTCTGTCCATGTTGTGTAAGGCCCTAAATGAATCTTGACTGCCCCTACAGCCGACTGGAGACGCACAAAAGCAGCCCATTCCAGTGGCCACAGAACCATTGTATGTCCTAACAATGCACTAATTGGTGGTGACAATGGTGTGGCTGGGGAGGAAGAAGGGGCCGTGGGGGGACATGAGTCTTTTCCAATCAGTGAGGCGGGTAAATAAAAAGAAGAGTGTGAGGAGCAAGAACCACGCTGTGCTTTGTGCCTCTCCTGCGTGCATGTCCCTGCCAGTCCGCAATGGTTTGTTCCAGGGTTCCCCCTAAATTCCTATGGAGAAGGTTAAAGCAAATAATTTTAATAGGTGTATGTGAAGAGCAAGAGGTGTGAAAACTAATAGGGTGTGAAGAGGAAGAGATGTGAAAACTAATCTCAGTCTCCCAGACTGTCTCACCACCTCAAAGGCTGAAGAGCTCATGTGATGAAGACACTACTGAGATATTCATGGGAAAATATCACACGCAAAACCAAAGGGACACTAGTGCTGCAGCACTCTGCTCTGGGTACATGTCAGAAAGAGTGTTCCTCTCATACTGAACTGAGCTTATAATACCCTTTTTTTTTGCACAAGGACAGTGAGATGCAAAGACAGAGTGTCCTGCAGTGCTCCACTGGGGTAAGAAGTGGTCCTGTTGAGTAGGAGGCTGTGGTGCTGCTGGGAGTAGGGGAACACATCTGGGCCACATCTCCAGCACTAGCTGAGTTGAGGACCAGCGAAGTGGACATCAGGTGCCATGAGACTGAAGCTGTTTATTGCCACTGTGACATGTCCTAGGACTTGGAGGGACCAACTCAGTCTCACACTGAGATTTGGCTGGAGTGAGCTTTTAAGATAAAAATCTGTGACAGGAAACAGCATGGGCAATGCTTCTGAAACAAAAAAAGTATGGAAGGCTCATCCAGTTGCCTATGCTCAAATTTAATTCAGAGAATTGAGAGATATGGGGTCAGATGCTGAAGTGCTCAACCCACTTGTTTTCCAAACGGCTCCCTCAGAGAACAGTCAAGACCAGCAGGTCTGGAGCACTCTGGTTCCTGTCAGGGAAAGCAAGGCAAGCCAAGCTGACAGCAACACTCAAGTTTATGAAGGGCTCTGAAATATTTTCCCCTTGACAGAGGTGCTTCCCTTTTTTGAAACTGGCTGATTTTTGAGCTGGATTGTCCCGAGCAGGGTCAGGAAGCAAGTAACACCCCCACTCCTCCCAGGACAGCTGTGGGACACTTCAGCTAAGTGCTTTGATGGAAAAGAACTACCCTCCTGCATTTGGAAAGAAGCAGGAAAACACCTTCCCATGCAGTGGCATCTAACCAGGGAACAGCTACATAGAAACCACCTCTAGTGGAAAAGCAATACTCCTCTGGGGCAAGACTAACAGGTCACATGTATCACCACAGCTTGGAGAAGAAATCTTACCATAACCTCATGAAGAGCAGAGCTATGAGCAGGGAAGACAAGCAGGAGCTGCAAACCCACAGACAGGCAGGCACTGTGCCTGGATCTAAACTCCCTGGTCTTCTGATTGATTGGGACTGGCATTCAGTTTGGTCCACTACATATGAACATTGAGCTCAGCTGCAAAGTCTGGTCCTGCAGCCAAAATGTTGAGGGGAAGCCTACTCTGAGCCCAGTGTGACGAAACAGAGCTGCCACAGTCCAGAGCAGAAAGCGTGCAAGTCCAGGGTACACTGTGTAGAAACCCTGGGCCACTGGACTCCGGCCCCCATCATGTCATGACCACCCTGAACACAATATTTTCCTTAATGTCATGTTTGCTTTTATATGTCCATGTCAACATTTCTGTGAAACACCAGAGGACAATTCAGTTCAGATACATCCCTGCTCCTGGGAGGAAACCTCACTCCTCTCCATAAATTGCAAGATAGACTTGTCAGCTGCATTAGGCTCCTAAAATTTGGTGGTGGCAATATGCCTTGAGACAAAATCACTAGTTACCTGCTCTAAACATAGTAAACGTGCTGCTTCTGTTTGCCCTCCCCTAGCAGGCATCCACACAACTCCTGCCTGACAGCTATGGAAACATTCCCATGGATTACCACGGGTGCTGGAGGAGGGCCTTATATAGTGAGATTTCTCTGCCTCCCCTTTGCCCTAAGCCCTTCACAGAAGTACTTTATTGTTTTATGACAGCACAGTAACACTAGACATAAATCTCTAAGCACAGCTAACAATGTCAACACTGCGTAAATACCTACAGTTGAGACTCATTTTTATTATGCTTTTGCCCTCTGTTACCTGTTATCACCCAGGGTTAACTCTGTGCCAGATGCACATGCATTTTACAAGGAACCTACCAATTTTATGCACTGCTTACAGCTCATGTCTCTAAACACTGAGAGGCCAGCTTTGGTTCTTTCACTAACTGCAGCTTTCATTAGTGCTTGCTTGTATCTGCTTAAAGGATCAACTGTGCTGTCTGTTAAATCAGAGGCAAATGTTTCTCAGAAGTACAGAGTTCGAGCCAGAACAGGACATTTTGCAATATGTACACAACAAAAAACATTCACTACTGTCACAGGCAATTGTATGCCAATGTCTGATGACAGAACTGTGCTGGGGTCTCCGTTTTTCACCCCTAACCTTTCTCCCATGGGAGTCTGTATCCCCTGCTCTCAGAATTCAGTGTGATTACTTGCAGGGCAAGGCACAATCCAGTGGAGAGACACTCATCATATTTCATGACTTAGTTGCTGCACTTTAGGTACCTGCAGTGTCAATCACAGATTAGATTAACTTATCATCTTTAGTACTATGAAAGCACTTTGGACTGAACTGCTCCATGTACACTGATTAAATCTATTAGCTTCTTACACAGATTCAGTAACTTGCACTTTCGTATTTTTAAACAAAACTTTACTAACAATTCCTTCTTATTCACCTCAAAATAAATCATATTGTACCTACATGATAAACACCTGGAAACTTTCTAGACAGTGAAAGTTCAGCTCTTATCTGACTTGAGTTCCAGATGAGCCTCACAGCTTCATTTCTGGTATCTGAGGCTAATGCCTCAAACTCAGTTATAGAAAATCAAAAGTGACTTACTATAAAGAGCAGATTGACTTTTTAGCATGTTTACAGCCTCAGTGCCAAGTTTTATATTAGTCTATGCTTAAAGTGGTTGGAATTTACTTCTGCTTGCCTTGGAGACTTGTCTGGTTTTACTTGTGACACCTGATTATCTGAGATGCTTTTCACCACCTTTTCATTGTGGTAATACTCAGGCTTCTAGGCAGCACCACTGTTTTGGAGAGTAGTTAAACAGAAACTATTGTAAAGAGACAGTCACACACATCACTCCCCCCCTTCCCCCATTTGGGTTAATCTATTACTGTACTGTAATTGGGATTGTATCAGGCTTATGGAAAAAATGAATTTAAAATAAAAATTGTTTTCTTGAGCGTGGAGCATAGTTCTGGACAAGGAGCTTGTGTTATTTTAGGCAGTGTTTTCAGGGCTTCTTAAACTTGTGGATACTGTCCCTTACTCCCAGAAGAGCAGCTACACTCCAATTCTGCCACCTTTTAGAAGACCAGTCAACTTCCCATATTAAAACAAATACCATCAATTTGGGTCTAAGAGCTAGAAGGGTTTTTAAAAATGAAGTCCTAACCTTTAAGAAATGAGCTAGAGTCTAGTTTGGCATGCCTAGGTGATACGAACCACACCATCACTTATGGGACTTGGTCATAGGAGAGGAACAACTCTGCTGGCTCAACCTATTGTGAAGCATTTAACATGCAACAAGAACAAGAAAGCACAAAATCCAAGACACTGGTTCTTAGACCTAAGGGGTTAGAAGATTTGCCCATGACCTAGTATTCCCAAACACACAAGCTTTTATGGTTATAAAACACTGACTTGTCTCAGCACTATAAGGAGTATGGACCATGAGGAGAACAAAGTGGGTAGACACTCTGTGGGTGCCCATTGGTCCCCCTTGCCCAGCATCAGAAACAAATGCCACTTTGTTCCTGTTTCCCAAGGGCCTGGAAGGGCTGCTGCACATCACAGCCTGACTAGTATTGTCTGTGGCCTGCTGCCTTGAAGGCTAGCTGATAACATAAATGGCTAACAGAACAACCCAATAGGCATGGCTTTTGAAGGTGTGTGTGCAGGAACTAAGAACAAGGTTACCAATGTAAAACTTTATTGGCAGTTAACGCTTCACTGGAGGGCATAGCTTTCACAGAACGACAATGTACATCGACAAAAATCCCACCACTTCAGCTCCTGACTGAAAACCAAGGCAACTGCTCCATGAAACTCTAGCCTCAAGTTGTCCATGACACTATTGAAGTATGTTCTTTCAGCAACTCACTTTGGTGACAGGTCATACACTAACAGAGTGCAAGAGGGAGGCTGTGAAGGGGCAAGGAAGAGAGAGGAAGCTATATTCCTCCCAAGGCTCCCTAGATACCACAGCCTCTGCTCTGTGTGACGCGTTTCCCCAACATCTCTTACAGGGTGAAGTAAGGAGGGGAGGTGGCAGTGGAAGGGAAAGGAGACATTGTAATGGAATTTGTTCACCTTGTAAAGCAAATAAGGAGGAAGAGAAAATCTTGCATATGGTTTTCTCATGCAGCTTGTGTGGTTCTAGTCAAACATTAACTCTGTGCTGGTAGCTGATTTCATCACAGTGATGAAGTTCAAAGGTTCCCGCAGGAGAGAGGATTGATATTCCTGGTGGACTTCTGGTCTTTCTGAGGAGGGGTGGGAGGACAGTGAGGAAGTGATATAGCCTTCTCTTTGAAGGCCACAAGAACATGGGGCTAGGCATGGATTTCTCTGGTGGCTCTCAGGCTGCCACTCAGGCAGTGGATTTAGGCCCGTGGCTCCATGGCTCACTGCTGCAATCCTTGCAGTCACCAAGTCCACAGGTCCAGGGAGCTGCAGAAGTTCCTCATCTGGTGCACTGGAAGAAGCAGCCCAGAAGAGCAGGCATCATGCCTGCTCCTACACCCATCAGCTGGAGAGCCCTTAAAATGCGCACAAAATCCCACCCTTCCAGTCCTTTGGCAGTTCCTTCAATCCAGCTGGAAGATGCTTCTCCCTTCCTTAGGATTCAAGGCCTTGAGCTTGGACCCTTCTGGCAGAGGTCCACATGTCAACAAAGGAGCTGCCTCCCTATGCCCCTCACAGGCTTCCCAAGAGCTGTGTATCCAACAGTCCCTGGGGGTCAGCACCATTAAAAACTTTGGCATTTGTGGCTTTGAAAACACAGAGATTTAACTAGGAATCCAAACCCACAAACCTGAAGCAGTCATTGACAGTACTACCAGACATCTCCTGGCTCAGGAACAGCAAATATAATTTTCTTAGGTTTGGAGGACTTTCACCAGCTGATCAGCATTTTTAAGGAAACTCTTTCAAAGCTTGTCCTGCCCAGGTGCAGTACTCACCAGACAGCCAATTAAAAAGGACCAGTGGCTGGTTTTTTTTAGTGTTTATTGAGAGTTGTCTTTATACACGAGGGACCGGTGCTCTGATGCTGTCGCAAGTAAACCCCAATAAACCCTGCTCAAGTGTCAACAAACAATTCAGCTCACTGAACTTAAATTATAACATTATTACACATCAACAATAAATTAAGACTATTGCCTAATAGTTGCAGATAATTAAAAAAAACCTCTTTGTCAAAAGTAAAAAAAACCCCAAACAATACAAACACAAGAACAATAAAACAGACATAATGATGTTGCAAATAAGTTAACAGAGTAGCACACACATTTAATGCCAAGACCCACTGGAAGTGCTGCAGGTGAGCTGGTGTTGGGGGCGGAAGGCGCAGGCTGCCTCAGGCAGCACCGGCCCCTGTGCCTCGCCACACATGCCTGGCTCTCCCCACCTCCCGGCTGCCTTCGGCTTGCCTGACCTCCAGTTGGAAGCTGCCTTTATCACTTAAAGCCCTTCAAACACACATTTTTGCTCATAAATTCTTACTTTTGCTTAGCTCAAGTACGGATGGGACTGGTATAAGCTAACCTAGTATCAATGCCATTAAAAAATCAGTCTGAAAGCATATTTTAGTTTAAGCAGGATCAACTTTGTAGACAAGTGCATTAGCGAAACTGCAATGCTTCTTCCACCAAAACAATGCTGTGTATTCAAGGATTTAGATTGGTTTAACTCATGGATTAGACATGGATAAATAACTGAGCCACTGACACCTGGGGACATAGATGAGGCCTCATACACTTTGGTCCTAGCATCTTTATGATTTAGATTAATGGCCACCCTAAGGAACGTGGACAAAACTGGCATTTTAAGATACGAGTGGGTGCATACCCGGGCTTTCAAGTAAAGAAGGACTTTGCACACCACCATCCAGGCTGTCTCCTCACTACACCACTGATATGCAGCAAGGGCACTGCCATTGTCAAATGGGATTCCTGCTACTGATGTCGAAAGCGGGTGTAAAAGATCACAGTCAGTATGGACACATGCCCAGGACTGACATACAGTGTAAAAGTTAGCCACATAATGCTAAAATTTAAGCAGGTTAACCCTCTCTGTAAGGTAATGCTGACTAAACCCTGGGTTATCCTTCAGGAAACCAGGCTGCATTAAAGACAAGCTTTGAGAAAATGCCTTAATGTCCACAGCACTGGACCCAGCTGTGCACATGGACAGGGAATACTAGCTGGGAGCCCCTCACCACATGGCACATGCTACCCAATGCTTCCAGGAGCAGCCAAACTGCACATGACCTGACTCCATTCTAATGCCCCATGCTTGCCTTTATATGTACAGCTCCTGAAGTTCTTGCATAAGCACAATTGCCTTTCTGGCTGAAGAAAAGTCCAGCTAGCCTCCAAAATACAGGTAATAAAAACCAACGCCATCTCCATGCCATTCTTTTTCCTATTTCCCTCTGAAAGCATAGACAGTAAATGAGTTTTATGGTCAGCACTCTTAGTAAGATGGAAACTGTCATAAGCAAGGGTTTCAAGCTCCAATGCCTTCACTGTATCACAGCAGAGCATTCCTGAAAAAATTCTTCACTTTTGAAAATGTAAGGCACCAAACTGAGCAAAAGTGAGGAGTTTCCATGCAGCCTGGCATCTTCAGAGCTGGTATATGCAGGTTGTAAAGCTCAGTTCACGAGCTCAGAACAAGTAAACTGATCTACTCAGCTGCCCCTACCACAGAGCATGTGCAGCCACATAAGAGTTTCAATTTAAGCCTATAAGTTAATGAAACAGCAGATTCAATCAGGAAATCCATAATAGGAAGATAGACACTAATATACAGTACTGTAAGGCACTCCTACTGGCAAGGGAAAACTGGAAGGCAAATTATGAAGGAGAAAAATGATCAGACTTGACTAGTTCAAAAGCAACACAATGAGCTATGATGCTCAAAGTGTAGCTGTAAGCTCAGCACCTTGCGAAAAGACAGGGACAGAGACAGTGAGAGAGAGAGGATTGGTTGGCAGCTAAGCAGAAGAGAGAAGATTATGATGATTATTTGATTACATTTACTTTATACAGATCAACAGTTGGCTGCCATTGAGGTCATGACCTTGGGAAGCCCAGGAAACCTAGCGGCTTCTGTTGCTACAGGGAAAAAGCAAAACTGTGCTGCTTCCCCACTTCATTGTAAATAGTCATCCTATGGGTTTTTTTAAAGTCTTTGAGGACATTATCTTCAATCTGTTCTAATACACATAGTATCCTGATGTTAAGAGAAGCTTTGACAAGAGGAGGTCTAGAGGTGCCCTGATGATTCACTCTTAACAAACAGCCCACCAGAGTCTGTGGAGTATTGTGAAAAACTCAAGTTCCTAAACAAAAAGTACCTTCTCTCACTTTCACAGCTGCCAATTCCCATCATCCCAGCAATGAGCTCATACTGGTATGTGCCCAGCCACGATATTATGTCATATCACAAAACCATCATTTTTCATCACCTAAGACAGCAGGAAAAAAAGGCAACAGAAAGATTTCTACATGAGAGGTCCAAATTCTTAATTTTATAGGCTGATAATATTAAATAGAAAAGCTGGATTTTTGTATCCTCTAGTTAGGTCTTTCCTCCCATTAAAGGAAAGCTAGAGGGTTGAGGTAAAGAGAAAAAGAGATTTGAATAAGGATCTCTACAACATTTGAGATTAAAACAATCACGGACTAACTAAAATGAGATGAACAGTTTCCAAGTAGTTATAGGGTGTTGGGTTATAGTCAATCGCAGTGAAGAACCCCATTTCTATACTGATTACAAGTTCTGTACAAGCAAAACCAGTAACTGGATGTACGGATCAATTCTGCTTCCATCAGCTATGAAAGCACCTTCTCTGTGAAGGAGACAAACGGCACATTTTATTCTTGATTCACAATGAAATGCTACTGTTCCTATTTATTTCATGCATGAGTGGGACAAGACTAGGGCTACTAATACATAACTTCATCTCTGTGTGTGAGTAGAATTGTGCAACCTGGAAAGATGCCAGGTACTTTTCCAGCTGATGCCCACTCAGAAGTCTGCAAAGTAGAGCCACGTGCAGGCTATGGGCTGCAGAATGGGAAAGGAGTAGCAGCGGGGACCAGCATGCAGCACTGGTAGTAGAGCAGAGACAACCACGCAAGGGTACAGCATTGTCCAAAATCCAACTCACCTACAGAATGCCAGCTTGAGTCTCCTGCTAGCAGATGGCTCTTGCAGGAAAACTGTCCTTTGTGGGGTGGGGTCTTTTGAAAATTAGTAATGTCAGCAGAAGCTTCAGTTTATTCCCTTGTCTTCCAGTGTTGAAAATGAACAGGGCTTGTTCCTCCTGCATCAGCAGCTTCCAAAGGCAGGATTAAGCCTTTCATTACTCTTACGAAAGGCAGTGACAGAAGACTTTATCTTACCCATTCACCTGGAGTAACTTTTTTTGGATAGGAGCTAGGCATCCCCGAGAGGAAGCATCTTCCACATTACAATCTGCTCCTACAGCTACCGTGACAAGGTATATTACTTTTCCAAAGCAGAAATGAACACATACCCATTTTAGCAACTGGCTTGTTTACCCTGACATTGTATTTTAAAGAAATGGATCTGATCTGCGTTGTACGGTAACCTTTCACATGAAGCTTTGGGTGCTGTCAGCACACAGTAATGACACTCTTGTCCTCTTTGCCGTTAGTAATGGCAGTGGTTCCAGACCCAGGACTAATTCCAGCTGTTTTACCAACAACATTAAATCTTTTTCTGTAAATCTCTGTTAACAAAGAAACTGTTCTGTAATACTGATACAAACTCAGAGTAACTCCATTGCTGCCTATGTTGTTATTCCAGAATTCACCTAGAATATCTAACCACCCTAACGACTGGTACTTTGGAGATTAAGACATCAGTCAAAGTAACTAACAGTTTTCAATGTCTGAACCTTGATTCCTTGACTCCATGGGGTTATTCTTAGAGCACACAAACAGCCTTCTCTAAACTGAGCTGGACATCTACATCTATCTGTAAGGTATCTTAAATACCAGAGCATGATGATTCGAAGAACACCATCTTTTTTTCTTTAATGACTGACCATTATGTTTAGAGCTAATTGAAAATAGTACCTGCCAGATACTGACAGTTTCAGAGCTACTGGCTTTGCCACAGGACTATTTGTAGTGACACATGCTGAAAAATATGGGAGTGTACTGTTTATTCAGCCATTACTACTGCAGTTCCTGTTTGCCTGACTAATTCCACAATACTTCCCCAGTGTTTGCATTTGTGAACATGCAGAGAATTCTTCATGTGGTAATGGACTTGGAAGAAACATTCTGTCTTCAAGGATGACAACTGAAAGCAACTCATTCCACATGAGGAACAGTGAGCTGAGATAGAGACACCACTGTGCAGGGGAAGTATTAATTTTAGTGACAAAGGTGCATGATTCAGGTTTATTAAATATGGGAATCCTTATACTACTTTGCCAAGAACACTGAAAAATTCTTACTTCCAAAGAATCCCACTGAGAGAAGGATGGACTTCTGAAAAAGAAAGGCACTAGTTGTCTAATGTACACAGATATAAATATGCTTTTATATATATAGATAGAGTTGATGAACTCAAATTTGAGAAAGCTCAGACTCAGCTACTTTCCTTGACTGAAGGAACACTTATACTCCAGTACAAGGCAATTCGTTGTAGTATTTTCCCTTTTAATGGAGGCATGATGTACCCTGTTCTTTCATTTAAAATACTTCAGAAATTAGTGAAGTGCTTCAATGACGAATACTGCTTTCTGCCTTGAATACAACAGTCTGCAGATTATATAGGAAGCAAAGATCAGTATTCTGCATTTTTACAAACCTGTTCAAGAGGAGAGGAAAAATACACATGCATGTGACTGGCTTTTTTCACTGGAAAGCATATTTGCTTTCTTTATATAGATGTGTGTGTGTATAAATATGTGAATGCTTTCATATGTATGTAGTACACATACTACTGTAGGGTCTGGAGAAAGTGTTAATAATGTGGACTGGAATGAGGATGATCTCTAAGTACTCACTGGAGGTGAAGCCACATACTGCCAATGACCGCACACATCTCCCCAGTTAAATCCATCACGGACTCCCCTTTCACAATATATGTAATTCACTGTGTTTAATACTTCCCTGTTCCAGGTGTGTGGAGCAGAACTATAACTCGAGGAACTTCACTCTCCACCACAGAAGTCACTGCAGAAGTACAAAATCCCTTACAGCTCACAGAGAGTGGAGGACACAAGTTGCACACGAACAGAGTAAACTAGTGTTTCTCAGTTTTTGAAGTATTTTCTAACTAACATGGGTAAGACTGCTTTCCTAACTATCAGTCTTAACAAGTTCAGGTTGGAGAAACTTTTAAAGTAAACTTCAGAAAATAAACCCAAAACCAATGTGGACACTTAAAATGTCTTCAAACATGAGACTAGCAGGAAGTCAGAACCAACATAACGTTATTGGACATGAGGACATGGCCTCACACAGATCAAGAATAACCAGTGTATAACTCCATGGATTTCAGTGACAGCTTAACCGATACATCCAACCTGAACAAAACCAATAGCAGGTCCCCTACTTATCTGCATATTACCTTCACCGAGGTGGTTAAAAATATATACACACAGCTGAGGGAATTATTCTGTATTTTACGTTTGCAAGCACTCCAAAGAAGGTTTGATGGGAGATACTTTCTTTCCTCAGGGAGGAGGTGATGTCTAAATGCACTGATCTTTTAAAAATAGCTCTGGAAACATGAGGAAAGGAAACCACAGGTCTGCATCAGATGGAGCATGTAGGTTTAAAATCATTGCTGCACTATTGGGTTCTGTGAAACACTTCACCAGAACCTCTGCTAAGGCTAATAATAAATAATACACATAAATAAGTAGATGATTCATCAATTCTAAATGAACACCATAAAAAATAATGGCAGCAAGTATTTTCTGCCTTGAGAAGAAGTCTTCCCCGGAGGTGGAAAAGAAAAAGTTAGGTGCTCAATCAGCTAGTCCTAAAGCATTTCAAATAAACCACATTTTGTATGACAGCTAACGGCTGGACATCAATGCAAAACATAGTTTAGCCACTGGTATTTCAAAGCCAACAGGGCTTTATGGCCACTTTGGCTGCTGCTATTCACAGATGAAGAAGGTCAAATATTATTTTGCAAAAAAAAATCTGCCTGATTAAGCTGAGAAGTTGCTTGAGTTGGCAGCTGGAAAAGGGATTCTCTTCAGGCTGGCCACTGCCTTAAGGAACTCATGTGTTCTGATAAGACAGCTCAAACATGTTGCAAGACTCTTCAAAGTTTTCATCCATATTCAGTCGCCTCCAGAAGGATTTCTGCTTCTTCTGCAATTCTTTTCGCACACACCTGGGACATGGTACAGCCTTCACTTTGCACTCAGAGTGGAAGACAGCACCACAGTTTTCACACCTGCAAACACAAATTAGTGTCAAAAACCAATGACAAAATAGGACCAGAGCATGCAATGGGCTTCACATGAAGTGTTAGCAGTAGACATTTCTTCAAACAGTTCTACCAGCTCAAAGAGCACTATGTTTAAAAGAGTGGAGCTGTAAAAGACACTGGCTTGCCCATACCTCTGCTGGTATAAAGCTACTCAGTATCACTAAAATAAGGTGGCTTGCATCCATTTGCAGTTGCTGAGAATCTGTCCCAGCACTCCTGCTTCACAGAGAGGAGTTTTTAGAAGGATGAATACTTCTTATTTACTAGCATTCAGGTCTACCACAGAATAGACACCAATTTTCTTTTATGAAGGACAACTTTGCTGCTTTGGTTTGTAAAAGAAGAGTGACAATATTAATTTCCATTAAGATATATTTCAGCATTTGTAACAGCCAAGATATGACATTCTCCTCATTGAAGTTCCAGTGGTCAGCTGTCCTGGAAAGAGTAAAGTACATTCCACTTCAAAAGCAGAAGTAACTCCATAAAGTAAAAAATGAAACAGAGGTAGGTGATATTTTCTGCTCTGTGTCCTGTGGAAGATTAGACTAAATCAACACAATTATAGCTTCTGGCACTCAAAGCTGTGCTATTCTGTTCACAAATGTGATATTACAACTTCAAACAAATAACTGCTCAAACAAGATGGATTACTTTGGGGAAACTGAGGAAATGGAGGTAATGCCATAGCAGATCAAACCCCAGTTCCAGATGGCTGTGGAGTAATGAAATGTCTGGTGGTCATGGAGTGGGCTACAACTAAACAGTTGAACACTCTCAGTGCAAATAACTATCTGTAGTGATGAGTTAAATCACTACAGCTTTGTAACCAAATGAAAAAAAAAGATGACAGTGTCAGAGGTGCAAAGTCATAGATTTCAGCTGGATAATCAAATAATAAAAGCAACAAAATATCAAAACAGAAATTTTGAAATAAACATGAGAGGCACTGGCCACCCTGGTGATTTTGTGGGAAGTCTTGAAACACTGCACTTTTCTTTTTCTGCAGCAAATGTACTCAAATGATCATATGAGAATCCAAGTGTCCATTGGTATATCTTTGGTGGGTTTTTTTATTTGTGTGCTCTCAACTTTCTTTGTTGTGGGATTGGGTGTGGTTTCTTTTTCCTTAGAAATAAGTTGCTGTCTTTAATACTGTGAAGAAAATTTGAAAACATGAAGAAAGAACCCACTGAGAAGCCATAAAGCAAATGGTAGCATTTGGTATGCAGTCTGGTAATACTGAGAGAAGCCCATACGCTAATACAATCTGCTTGCTGTATTAGCTGCGTCTGCATCTCACCTGTAACTTTAAAAAAATCATTCCTGGTCCGGCTGCACCTGAAGTTTTATGCATGGGTCCCAACACAGTGTAAACGTTAGTAACTGCAGAGCTTTGAGAATGCTATGCAGAGGTTTAGAGAGGCACATTTCTAGGTAGCATAAACTGGTAAAACTCAAATAACATGCATGGAAAGGAAGATTAAAGAGGCTAAGTATAATGCTGTATATATACTAGCCTCTATGCTCTCTTGCAGTAAAACTTGACTGTTGTTTTTCTAAGTCCAGCTAGTCAGTCTAAATCTGCTTTTGAATCGAGAAACTGGTTCACTCAGAGATGTTTATCATTTCTGTCCTCCAAGAGCGTGTAATGGCCCTGACCCAGTGAACCACATAAACAGATGTTTAGGACTCATATCCCAGTGATTTCCTTGGGATTACTGATCTGCCTACAATTAAGCATGTAGTTACATGCTTGCTGGATTGGGATCTCCATGAACAGATGCGCTAATGGATGAGGGAGAGACAGAGAGGATAGCAGTGTCTTTAAAACTTTACATCATTCTGAACTGACACTAATTGTGATTTTATCAAGCTAATTCTCCGTTGTTAGTCAGCAATTTACATTGCCCTGGAAGCTGCTAGAGGGTAATGATTGATGAGGAGTGTAATTTTGTCCTCTCACATTGTCACTCCCTATGCTCACTCAATATTTCTCCACAATACGCATGAAGGTGACAAAACTGATTAGAAATTTCTGCTGAATTGGATGGAGCAGGAGAGAGGAGACTGCAATGTTGCTCTCTCCAGTCAAAGGCTATCAGCAGAGAAAACAAAGACCGATGGCATTGAAATTAATATGAATTCATTTTTTTTGAAGTAAGGTCAGTGGAAAATAAACAAAAATACCAAACTTCTCTCACATCACTTAGAACCAAAAGAGAGAGAATGTCTGCACTGTTCTTTATTAGAGCTGGTGCAATAGCTCTGACCAGGACTCCCAGTCAGGCACTAACCAGAGGCAGCCAGTGGCACTGTCCGCCATCATGACCATTGGTCATTCTGGTGCCCCCAACCTTGATTAATGCTCTGAAGATCAATTTTCTGCTTTTTCTGGTGAAGAGTGATGTACTCCCAGCCCCAACTGCATGGTGCAGATGACAGGAAAACAGCAGCCTGGAAGAACAGTGCTATGAGTTGGAGAACAAAGTTGACTCTTGTGCTCCTTGGGGACATGTAGGGAGGATACCTGGCTCAGCCTTCACTACATGCTTCTATCCCCTAACTGCTAAAGAAACTCAGTCACTACGGTTGGAGGAGCAATGCTGATCTTGCTCAGCCTTTATGCAAATGGTATGTTACTCTCTTTAAAGTGATGGAGCTAAACTACCACAAACTACCTTCAGCTTTGCTCTTCATCATATCAAATACAGACAGTCTTAACTTACCGTGGAATGTCAACTCACTGCTAGAATTTTTCCAGTTATATCAAAACCCTCACCCAAATTATATTCCTTCCTAGAATATTACAAACAGATTGCTTCTTATGTAATACTGACATTTAATTTTATCTTCACATGCAAGTTTCACAGTTTACTGTCGTTTTCAAGCTTCAGTATCCCAGAATGTTTTTACTTCTCTGGCGAAAAAAACCCACATTTTGTAGTCTATAAAAGGCTCAAATAATAGTTCACTACACTTAGTTATCTGTCCCTTAACCCATGTTGTTGTCACAGGTAACTCACGGTTCAAGTGCTATTTTTGAATCCTGACTTCTCCCTTGGCTAGAGGCCAAAAAGTCCCTGCATCTTTTGTGAGACATCTGTACACTGCTGATAATAAGCTGATGCGTCTGTAGCCATTCAGACCTTTCACGTTCCCTTCTTTAATGAATGACATTGTACTGCAAATCAACAGTTTCTTGCTATTTTTCAAACATTATTTGAAAAATTGGTAAACATCGCATGTTCTTTTCATACAGACTTTCAGTCTTCTAAGGAGGCATCTGAAACAGCCTCATCCCTATTTCAGCGTTTTCTCTCTTTTTTTTTTCTCTTTCCTGACCAACTCAGTTTCTGTTGAGACTATAGGGGGTGTTTTATGCTTTAGGGATGGTTTACTTGTTTGAACACAAGAGTAACAAAAATGCATAGAATTATTCAATCCTCTAAATAATTTCTATTGCACTGAAAAGCATGAGAGAGAAAGGGCAAAGCTCTCCACAGCCAGACAGACATTATAATACTCTTATTATCATGATTACTGGTTACAAATGAAAAGCCTTTCTACATTAAAAACACAAAATAATTCCTTGTATGCTGAGGAAATGCCAGTGTTAGGATCTCCTGCAAAGTCTGGGCATTTGAAACATATACTTAACAATGTTTGGTAAATTGCAAATTCTGGCAAATTATTTTCATGCTTCCCACATGTATTTCATAGGCTTATGGCTCAAGTAATTCTAGACTCTGTACAAGCAATTGATTACACTCCATTTCTCTTCTAAGAGGCCTCAAAGATCTTCCACCTTAGACAGATAAAATAAACCAGGGATTATCAACTGGTGGCCCATTTGTCTCCTGGAAACCTTACAAGCTGACAGACTGACCAGAGTGACCATGTTTGGATGAAGCTGCTGGACCTATGAAGCTTTATTAGGACAGATTCAGTATCATGCTGTACATGGGCTGTACCTGTCTAGCTTCCAGACAAGCAGGGAATCAAAACAGTTCATGGTTATACTGTTCAGCCCTGAAACAAGCAAATGGATGACAGATACACCACCATTCCTACCTCACAAACAGGAGACAAGAGCTGAACTGACTTGCTCAAGGTCAGCCAGAAGCTCTTACAAGAGCTGAGAAGGGCAAAGATCTCCTGTCTCACTGCAGTGCTATATTCACCCAACATCCTTTGTCTTGTAATTTTAGACATTAACTCACATTTTTTCATTAAAAAAACCCCACTTTCTCTGGGTCAGACCTTGTGCACATTTGTTCAGTTGAGCAATTCCTTGAAAGGAATTTCAGTAAGGATTTGATTTAGGTCCGAAGCCTTCATTGACTAAACCTCTTCATTTTTTTTCTTTCCTGCCATGGAGAGTAAAATGAAGATAAAATGGGATTTTCATAATGTTTTCTTAAAATGATGCTATAAATTCACCAAGTATCCAAAATATTAAACCACCTGTAACTTGACAATTAAAAAGATCCCAAGGAACAAACCACAGTAGCTGAAGTAAGCCTTGCCTAGGGATTCCAGCATGATCATCACCCCATGCTATGCACCTGTGCCTGTCTGCAAGTGTTCCTGAATTGCTCAGCTGTGACTATCACAGACGCATCCTTCAAAACTCTCAGAAGCTTCACCAGAACACAAAGAAAAGGGAAATGGACTAGCCTGTGTTCATTTACAACACAGAAAAGCCCCAAAGGCAATCAATGCCTAACATATGTCCAGCAATATTATTACAGTTGCCTAGGAACCAATGCAAGGAGCCTTCCCAGGGACGGATGCCCATGTAGTAAATGAATGGAAAAAACTTGGCACTAATATGACATTGATTTGTCCCTATAAGGAGTTTGTTAAGATAATGTCCATAAGAAGGAACCATATTTATGAGATGGGGAAGTCTATCTTAAAGGAGGAATTTGCATGAGGAAGGAGGAGGAAAAATTAAAAGGCCTGGACTGGCAAGTTGGAAATATCTAGACTGAAGAAGAAGACACAGCAGGGAAGATGCAAAATAGAAATTGGAAGAAAAATGTCTGCCATGGTCAGCCAGTGAGGAAGAGCACAAGGCTGCAATGCAGAAACCTTCCTACTTGAAATAAATATCTGCCTTTAAACCGAACATTCTGACATGAGGCAGGTAAAACCACTCACTAAAGTTAATTCAGTTCCAAAATACAATGCTTGATTAAGAAAAGCAATATATTTCTTCCCTTTCTTTTTATGTATCCTACATAACATTACTCCCTACTCAGCACAGAGAAATATCAGAAGATCTCTGTGGGAAGATTTTGACCAGTTTTGATGGGTTCAGGTGAAATTAAATTATCAAGAGAACTTAACATCTACTTGGGTGACTAATTTTCTTTAAAGAAAGTGCTGAGCAGATAACTTCAGGGTGCTTTGACTCAACTATCAACATCTGATAAACTAGAGTCTTTCAAAAGTTAGGTACTAAACTGCTAGCTGAGTTCAGATGAACTGGGCTTGAGGAAAATGCTGTCCAGCATTAAACCAACTAATCAAAGCAAGAGGGAAAATGATGTACTTTGAGTGATGTCTTTGACCTGTGCTAAGGTATTTTCTGGAAATGCTCTAATATGATGTATTTCAGTCTCTCTGCCTAATATCTATCTTTAACATTCTCCCAAATGCCCAAAGCTGGTTTTGCCCAGTGACACACTGAGTTGTAATCTTGCAAAGACTTTGGCATGCACATAGAGCTAAGCACAGCCTCAGAGCCTTTAGTAAGACTTCTCACTATGTTTAAAGTTAACTCATTCACAAGTCTTATCAGGATGGTGGCCAAAGATTATAGAGGCATCCAAGCTGGTTGATACAGTCAAGCCTGTTCTGTGGCACGTCTATTTTAAACTTAGGTCTTCTGGTTTGTATCTTAAAAGGTCTACAAGTCTTAACTGATCTGCAGAACAAATTAACTTTGCAAAGTGAAAACAGTTTAGCCTTTATAGATGAATACAAACACAAAAGAGCAACTCTTCATGGCTGGTGTGGTGACATACATCTATAGCCACCACATAAAAGACAAGGAATTGGCTAAATAATTCTTGACCAAGAAAGTAGCTTTACCAGCAAAACACAACAAATGGCCTGTGAAAGCAGTCACTCAGATGATGATACACAGGCAAGACCAAAACTGTATTAACTAGGAATCACATAATAATCCTAAGCATAACTATAATTACTTAATTACCGAACTGGACAGAAACCCCTTTTACATGAATAGTTCTATTCTCATTCCAATGGTATTTTTCTCAGTATTCCTTAAGACTTAAAAGTTGTTAACAATTGTTTTAGATTATAAAACAAATGTAGCCACAAATTGCAGACAATAGTAACACTACATGGGTATGTTTCTTGCTTTTTCCTTAGGAGAAGGAAAAAATGTTAATAATGAAATAGTAGTATCAGGATAGCTCTAAGAAGCTAATTTATAACCAGAGATATTAAACTAATTTCACAACACTCATAAAAATAAAATTAGTTACATTATATGATAATTTTATACGTTTATTCACTAAATTTAAGATTGGGCAAATTTAGTCCAAGAAAGAAACAGGAGGTAGATGTTCAGATTGTTTAAGTTGCCAGAGCTCCAGCAAAAGCAGAGCTCTAAGAGTGTACATTAGCTGGCAATTTGCTCCTTGAAATGTGCAATTAACACAAGAGGCTTTAAATATAGTTCTCATGATTTAAAGGCCTTTTAAAAGATGCTGAAATTGTGAAATATAGAAAGAACCCTGATGAACTGTTAAATAAATATGGGTAAGACAGAAAAGATAAAAATAAGGGATCAAACTAACTCAATGAGGCATCCAAAAGGATGAGATGGTTTCTAAGAAATTGGTTAACTACTGAATGACTGCCTCCCAAGAAAAGCCACAGAAAGGAAATATCATTAGAAAGCTTATGACTTTGTGAGCCCACCCTTACATTCTAGGCAGCAAACTGTTGCACTGTATTGTTGAGCAGGATGTAAAGAGCCTGCCAAGCACAGCCCACAGACCCGATAATTAAGTGAGCTGATTGTGTTTGTTTTGGAACCGTTTGCCAACAAAGGAATGTGTCATGCTGATTAGTGAGAGAAGAGTATGTAATATATGTGTATTCAAACCCTGAGGACTGCATAACCCAGGTATTCACTCTGTTTGCTCAAGGACTGACAAAAATTACTCAGGCAAATAACCTGACCAAAGAGAAACTCCAACCCTCAAGAGGAGCCTCTCCTTTTCTCTCAACTGTATCTATCTGAAGAAGACTCATCCTTCATAAATTCCTGCTGAAGACTTCTCGGAAACTGCTGATAATGTTTTGGAGAGAAACAATCTCTCCACCTCAAAGCTGACCTGAGAGATCAGGAAGAAAACAGCCAGCTGAGAACCACCTTCGAATTGTAATAGCCTCAGTGACAGCTGTCACTCTTCTCTCCAAAGAGCAGGAAAGGTCAGGGAGGTAGCCAGAAAAGCAAATGCCAGCTCAACACAGACACACTCCCCTCCACACACAAACAGATTTCATTTTTTAAACATTCAACAGAGTGGTGAAGTTTGCAAAAGCTGTCAAGCACCCACTTCTAAACTAGCTAAGTTTGCTGGTAGAATTGGTAGCATACTCAAAAGTGAATGAGCCACATTCAAAAACAAGAAGGAAAAACATGTTCCTCAGAGCTCAGTTGCTCTTCCCTCCTTAACTCAGCAGCTATAGCCAGGGTACTTGGCAGTATAGTATTGACGACAAAATGTGAATACTGTACTCTAGTCAGCAATTCCAGAAAACCAGGATGAAGAAATGGAATCACAGTCAATTCTCACTGCACATTGTGGCCTCAGAACAGTACAACTTAATCACAAATTTGAGCTGTTTACTCAGAGCTCTGTGTGACTCAGCTAACAAAGAAAGCTGAACACGTGTCACCAGAAATTTCAGGTATAATCTTTGTATGAGCCTTTTGTGACTTGACATTCCATCTCCCATAGGATGCTCTATACATCTACCTGCTTCTGACTAGCCTCCTCACCCTACACTCATAATTGTAGTGATTTGCACACCTACCTCAGAAATGTCTCATCTGTAAGACATGGAAACAAACACAAACCTCCCCTACCTGGCTTTCTCCCTCACTGCTTTGCAGCTGATGGAGCTGCACAGTAAACACATAAGCTCCTCTGTTGGCATGACTTGCCTCCAGCCTGAAGGTGGAAAAGAGCAAAAATATGGAATTGAAATAATTTGGTTAGTTTCACAGAGGTGCAATGTGCACACACAGGTAGTAATTAGATGAGAAAACTAACAAGGAAGGGAAATGGAAAATGCTGAAGATAAAAGCAAGGTTTAGTGAAAAGAAGTACAAAAGGAGTAAACAGAATGACCTCTGACAAAACAAAAAAGAAAAATATTGGAGAACCTTTCATGGTGATTGTGTTTTAATTAAAATCATTAACAAAGACTGCTGTCTTTGGCATAACATCAACCACAACTTCACATTCGGGGCATGTGAACGGAAGTATTTTCTTGCTTCTAATTCTCATAAAAAACAGGAGCTATAACAGCTTCCTTCGGCTTTCATTGAACTACTGAGAAATACCATTTGATTCCAGAAGGTTTTAAACTCTGCAATTGCAAGGTATGTCAGATCTCAGCTGAAGGGCAGAAGAACAATATACACCCAACAATGTTTTTGTGACCAAAAAACCTCTAGACAAATCAAATTAACAGCTATTTCAAGTATATCTGCCTTCCCAAATAGGTTGGCATCAATCTTTCAGGAATATCTTCAGTCACCTTTTATACAGTCTCAACAGATATGTTTTACGTCATCCTACTCTCTCTTTTTTACCTTACCCTACCTTACCTTACCCATGCACTCTAGATACACCCTTTATTGAACACCGTTTATGGAGCTCAGCTGCACACCTTGTTTAGCTTATGCCCACTGATTTGTCAATGCATTTTTTCCAATGAGAGTCTGGAAAAAGAATGTGCAAATATTCTTTGAAACCCAAGTCAGGTTGAAAATTTCCAAAGAGCATTCCTTGGTTACTTGTAATTTAACATCTTTGTGCATGCAAGGGAATCAGATTCCTAATGAAGCCTTTCTAACAGGCTGCTCCTGTTTCCAAAAGTAGCTATTAATTTTTTTTTTCTCTTCAATAGAACACTTTGGAGAACAAATTAAAATGAATGTATTTGAAACAGCCAGAAAAGTACTTATCTATGGAGGAATGCTGTGCTGTCAGACGTACTGCCTTTCTGTTGAGAGGAAAAAAAAAACCTCAAAAACCTCTTTATTCAAAATCCACATTTTTGAAAAAGAGTAGTAACACTGCTGTGTTGCCAAGTCTGCTCTGGTGTCCTGCATTCTGCTTCTAGGTTTTCCATGCAACTCCTGTCCCTGGTCTGGCATCCAGTACTCTATATAATGTGAAATAAATGTTCTTTTGTTTAGCTTAGGACTGGTAAATGCTTATGTTTATTTTGTAGCCACTTGAGAATAACAATGTCTCTAAAAAAAAACCCAAACCAATCTTGGATACATAGACACAGAGGTGTATGCACACAGAAAGCAGCGAATAAGCCACAGCATTTCATGGGGAAAACACTTCAGAATAGATGGTTATTGTTTTATAACAGACAATCCCAGTACAACCAGGGCCCAGTGACATCAGATACTAGAAAGATGTCTGTGATCACTCCTGAGAATTCATTTGGCTTTTCAGGACAATTTGTAAACTCAGAAGAACTTTGGATAAATCACACCATGTGATGCTACTGGGGACTCTTCCTTTTTTGAACAGCCATTCTGAGACTTACAGGGCTTTGCTAAGTAGCTCTTCCCATCTATTTCAAGTCTGCTTGCGGTGGCCTCCCTGCCACAATGTGCATTGGTGGGAATCAGTCCCTAGTTTAAATGACAGGTCACAAGGCTGAGAATCCACAAGGATATGTGGTATGTGACTCAAACACGACTGACATTGCTGTACCTGCTTGTAGAAATGTCCTCAAAGGGGTAAAGGATTTCTCCATTGTTGCAGATCTCACAGATGAAACCCTTTTGACTACAAAGGCTGCAGCTGTACACATGAGAGGTGGCAAACTTGATTACCTTCCCCAAGAAAGGAGCCAGCTTTCCTTCAATAATCTGAAAAGAGAAGACAATATTGAATGACCCTCAAAAAAAATATTACAACTCCCTGAAGGACTGAGAAAATATTTATCAATCCAGAAATGCAGCTAAATGTTGACGGGTAAAAAACCAGCCAAGTTATTTCCAATAATTATACTTCCACGAAAACACAAGTGATAGTAGTAACCAATGAACTGGCAATGATCCAAATGTAAACCCAAATTTACTATCTCTCTGTGAGTGTCTGTACAGCAATAGCATACAAGTTTAACAGTGGTTTTTAAGTACAGAAATGCATTCATATGCTAGCGCAGAAAAAAGTAGAAAAAGAGTGTAAGGCTTCCATATTATTATCAAATTCACAGCTATGGATACTGTCTTACATTGATGATTTTCATTTATTGTTACTTTTTATTTGTATTTGTTCTTTTTCCTAACAAGCACAAGTCTTTTGCGTATTTTTTTTTGTGGAGAGCGCCCCAGCTTTCCTTCTTTGTGTTTCCCATTGAAAACCATTAAAACACAATATTCCACTAATTGCCAAAATGAATAACTTCTCAGATAAAGTCTTAAATAGGAACTATTTTTTTCCCTTCAGTGTCCAGCTCTCAAATTGAGAAGTTCCTCACTGACAGACAATCCTGCTAGACCATTAGAAGTGATTAGCACTCCCTGTGTTGGTGTGAAAAAACAGCCATGCAGTCTAGATTAAACCACTAGCCACAACACTCATCTAAATTTGTGACTTGGTGACAACGCCTCAATAATGGGTGCTATTCAAGAAAAATACGTTCCATTCAGATCAAACTTCCAGAGACTTTAAGGAATTCTGCTGGTGTAAGGAATAATGAAGATGGAATAAGACCCTAAGTGTGTGTTCTTCTCTGCTTGGCTTCCTGTGGTCTGAATGGCAGCTTGCCATATTAGAGACAGAAATGTGTCACAGGATTTGATAGTGACCTCCCAAAAAAAGGAAAAGGAATGCAGTAATTGGTGATTGAAGTCTTGTACAGGGCTGTGCCCTGAAACCTAAGAGCAGGGAGATTTACACTTAAATGTGCCAGATTCAGTCCAGGCACCCTTTCCATAAATATGGCAACACACCACCTGTAATCTGGGTTTAGTGTAAATGAATCTGGGGAAAGCGAGGACCAAGGCAGAGAAGAACAGAGATTTTCTAAGCACTCCTCCCCTACAAAAAGCAGGAAGAAAATAAACTTGTGTTTCCAGGGCAACCACCTGCCCACTAGCTAAGAAAGCAACTACAGAAGGGTACATGTGGAAAAGGAGGTACATAGGTAGCACTGATGCTGACGGCATCGAATGGCACAGGTTGAAACATGCCTCCTCTTGGCTTTCAGCTCTAGCCTGCTAACAACACCTGTAACAATAGGAAGTGTCAATGTTACTGTTAGTACTGCAGATAGAGCATATGTTCATGTTAGAGGAAAAATGTTGTTCTTATTGCACCCTGGTATAGGAAGATCTCCTTCAAACAGAAGATAAACAATGCAGAGACGCTGTTGCATGACATATGAAAATGAAGCCATAGTTCAAGGTGGTGATATTACTAACTTTCCAATAAACAGTCAGAAGCTAGCTCAGCTCCCCTAGGCTAGGGTTTGGTTTCATTTTAAAGGAAGAAATTTTTTGCTTGCAAAAATTTCAGAGTTACAGATTGAAAAAAAAAAAAAATCCACTCCAGAGTTAGAGAGGATATGAAAGCCAAAAAAGTTGGGAGTAGGGGAAAGACAAAAAGCTGATAGTATTCGATAAACTGGAGGAAAGAAATAGTGAAGCCACCCAGCTAGTAACACAGCTACAATCACCTTCCAAAAAGCCACTTAGCACAAACAGATGGAATACACACACATACTCTTCCTGGTTGCTTGGGAAGAGTATAGGAACACCACCAAAGCATGCAGGGAGAAAACTAGGAAGGCCAAAGTCTTTTTGGAATTAAATCTGGCAGAGAAAGTAAAGCAAAAGAAGAAGGGCTTTTTCAAATACATCAGTGGCAAAAGGAAGAATAGAGAGAATGTGAACCTGCTGATGAATAAAGTGGATGACAGAGTATGCAGAGAAGGTGGGTATTACAGTGGGTAATACCCACTGAGGTCTTTGCTTCAGTCTTCACTGTCAAGGCTGGCCCTTGGGAAGCCCAGTCCCTGGAGGACAGTAGGATAGGCTAGAGAATAGAAGAATTTCCCTTGGTGGATGAGGACAGACTTAGAGACCTGTTGGGCAAGCTTAACCTGATGGGATGCACCACGAGTGCTGAGGGAGTACTTATGAGTGCTGAGACTCATGTTATTGCTAAGCCACTCTCCATCATTTTGGAACGATTATGGAGAACAGGCGAGGTGCCTAAGGAAGGAAGGCCAGTGTTACTCCGGTCTTCAAACAGGGCAAGAAAGAGGGCCTGGCAAACTCCAGGCTGGTCAGTCTCACCTCCATCCCTGGAGAGGTAATGGAAAAGCTCATCCTGGATGTCACCACTAAACATATGAAGGAAATGATGGTTATCAAGGGGAGTCAACATGGATTCACCAAGGGGAAATCCTGCTTGACCAACCTGATAGCCTTCTGCGAGTGCATAACTGGCTGGCTAGACGACACTATCTCCCATTACACTCTCATAGAAAAGCTGAGGCAGTGTAGATTGGATGAGTGGACGGTGAGGTGGATCGAGAGCTGGCTGAATGACAGAGCCCAGAGGGTGGTGATCAATGGCACAGAATCCAGAGGCTTGTGGCCAGTGGAGTTCCATAGGAATTGGTTCTGGGGCCAGTCTTGTTCAACATCTTCATCAACGTCCTGGATGAGGGGATAGAGCGTACCCTCAGCAAATTCCCTGATGACACCAAACTGAGAGGACTGGCTGATTCACCAGAGGCTATGCCATCATTCAGCGAGATCTTGACCAGCTTGAGAGTTGGGCAGAGAGGAACCTCATGAGGTTCAACAAAGACAAGTGCAGAGTCTCTGGGAAGGAACAACCACCAGTACAGGCTGGGGATTGACCTGCTGGAGAGAAGCTCTGCAGAGAGAGACCTGGGAGTCCTGATTGATTATAATAAACTGAACATGAGCCAGCAATGTGCCCTCTTGGCCAAGAAGGCCAATGGCATCCTGGGATGCATCAAGAAGAGTGTGGCCCGCAGGTCAAGGGAGGTTCTCCTCCCTCTCTACTCTGCTCTGGTGAGGCCTCATCTGGAGTTCTGTGTCCAGTTCTGGGCTCCTCAGCTCAAGAGAGACAGAGAATTTCTGGAGAGAGTCCAGCGCAGGGCCACTGAGATGATGAGGGGACTGGAGCATCTTTCTTGTGAGGAAAGGCTGCAGGAACTGGGGCTGTTAGCCTACAGGAGATTGCAGGGGGACCTCATTAATATTTACAAGTATTTGAAAGGTGTATGTCAAAGAATGGGGTGGCACTTTTTTCTGTAATACCCAGTGACAGGACTAAGGGTAATGGAAAGAAGGTGGAACACAAAAAGTTGTGCTTAAGCATAAGGAAAACCTACTTTACTGTGAGGGTGAGGGAGCCCTGGCACAGGCTGCCCACAGAGGGTGTGGAGTCTCCTTCTCTGGAGGTTTCCAAAACCCACCTGGACGTGTTCCTGTGTGACCTGATCTTGGTGAACCAGCTTGAGCATGGGAGTTGGACTGGATGATGTCTAGAGGTCCCTTCCAACTCCTACCATTTTATGATTCTCTGATTTTGTGACACAGATAATAAATAAACTACAATACACACATACTTTCCAAAGCATTTTCATACTACAGTAATCACTTCTGTCATGTTAAATGAGCTCAGTTTAAAATGTCAGGCTGAAGACAGAACTGCAAACAAACTCTCTTAGACTGTACTAAACTCACTGTCAGCAAGGACTTAAAAGTCTATGAATTCAGATCACGTTTTATATAATGTAATAAACAAAATTAACATGATCTATTACCTTCCTAATTACCAGGAATGACTTAAGTCTGTACAAAGCACAAAATTTTCCTGTGCTGGAAAGCTAGCAATGTAAGCAAGACAGACAGAGTGGGCAGCCTCCCTTGAGGAGTAGCTGTTTTTTGTCCATATTTTTTAATTTATTTGTATGGCTTGTCATAGCACAGTGGATTGGCTTGTAACTCTGGCCACTGCTGACACACAATGAAGATGGTATCTTCAAAGAGCCATGCATGACAATTTTTCAGTGAATTATAAGCCATTTTATTGGAGTATTACAGGAGGAAGACAAAATGCAACATCAAACTGTTACCACTGTTTTTAGCATCTGTAAATTTTGTGTAATTTTGTTTCATCAGAGATCTCAAGGCCATGCACAGGGTATGCCTTTTCCTTACAGCCTTCTCTCATTTGTGTTTGTAGTAGTAAGAATAAAATTCTCATCTCCATTGTAGTGGTTTTGGCCTGGGCCAGGTTTTTCAGTAGCAGGGGGGCTAGAGAGGTGGCTTCTTTATAACAGAGTTGCCAGAAGCTTCCTCTGTAGCTGACAGGATTAGGGCCAGTTTTAAGCTGGACCCTGCACCTGACCCAGGCCTGGACAATTAGTGGTGGAGGTAACACCTCTGTGAATAACAGGTTTGAGAATAAGTTGTTGTGCAGTTGCAGAACTGCAGCAGCAACAGGGAGAGAGAATGTGAAAACATCTGTGCAGACACCAAGGTCAGTGCAGAAGGAGGGGGAGGAGGGTGCCTAGGCAATGAGAAGAAGGCTCCCCTGTGATATGTGCTGAGGGCCATGGTGGAGCCATGGAAGTGGAGGGGTGGGGGGAGGTGTTTTAAGATGGTTTTATTTCTTGTCTCCCTGCTTTTATTTGTTTCTTTAATAAATCAAACCTTTTCCTCCCTGAGTCTGTTTTACCCGTGACACTAATTGCCGAGTTTGATCTCTTTGTCCTTATCTCAGCTCACAAGCCGTTTGTTATATTCCTCTCTCTCCTGTCGAGTTTAGGAGGGGGAGTAATATTATGACTGGGTGGATACTGGGCTAAACCACCACACCATTTATCCTAGCAAGCAAAAAAAATATTTCATCTTGCTGTTCCCAAGAGGGGTTTCATGGTAACACTTCCCCAGTGAGTGCTTTATGGCTTGGGAAAAGGAGTGTATTACACGTGATCAAAGGTGTCAAAACTTCTCCTGTGACTAAGGACTCTCTTGTGACAGCTGGAGACCCTGGGTCAGCCAGTTTAAACGTCCCAGAACGACAATGGCAGACTCCCAGGATGTTCTCTCCACTGAGCCTGGAATCTTGAGTTTCAAAGAAACATAAGCAATTGAAGAACAGAAGTGTGTTAAACACATGTAATACATTATCCAGTATCATGGAAATCACAGGCGAGAGCCAGGAAGGAAGACCTCAAGAAGACACTTTGGCAGAGTCTGTAACATCTGTGTTGTTCTCTACAGCTGCATCTGTTACTAAAGCCTTTCAGTGATGGAGACTCCACAGCCTCTGTAGAGCGTAACCCAACACATGTCTGTTCTCACTGTTTGAGTCACTCCTAAGCTTTGACCCAAACTTTTCCAAAGGACATTTCTGTTTACAAAATAAGCTTATAAAATAAGTTTACAAAATAGAGAAACTGTGAAATCACATACTATGAGCTACAGAACTGTCTATCACATTTCATATGAAATGTGGAAATTTAGCACAAAACTAGGTTAAGATCACACCAAAGGAACAGAAAACAAAAATTTTACCATTGACTTATCTCTATGACATAATACAGACTCAACAAGTACCTGCAAAGGCTATAAAATATATTCCTGCCTCTTAAAAAAGAGAAGAAGAAATAAAGCTTAAAACAAGATTTTGCTGAGTTCAGATTCTCTTCTACCTACAGCATGTAAAAAGCAAGGTCTGTTTTCTAACTCAAATTCTTTGTAGTGTGAGCAATTCTTTTGTTGCCCAAAATTAAGGCTGAAATGTGACTGGTGGCATCCTGGTCATCAATTGATGGTGTAATGCAGCTTTCTCTTCCTAAACTGGTCCCATCCCAAAAGGATTCTGGACATGGGGCCACGCTCTTTACAGTTTAGTTTACCACTGCTGCACCTGCAATACATTGGGGTATGCTGCTTGGTGACAATCGGAGGAAAATACTTGTGTGTTTGGAGGCCCAAAGCAAATTATGCCTCTGAATAGCCCCAGCATTCAGATCAGAATCACTGTACACCTCTGTGGATCTGGAAAAACACTTCTCTAAGCTACCAGAGGACACAAAGCCACGGTTTTGCATACTGCAGTCCCAAACTTTATGTCTCACATGAGAAGTTGTTTAAGAATACACACCCACATGTACACAGATAAAAGATGGGCCCTGCCATCACAATTTAAACCAACAAAACAAACACTGCTTCTGACACTAACTGCCACATACTTCCCACTCTAAATGGGACAAAATGTGTTTTGCAAGAGCCCTCATACAGGCTCCCAGCTCACATTGCAGAGAGCATCTCTGTGGCAGAGCTCAGGCTGCAGGTGCTGGGGAGGGGAGAGGAGAAGCCAGGGAGAGCCATCAGGAACAGCAACCCATCCCATTTCCAGACTCCTGCCCCTAGCTGAAGAAAGCTGAGGTGTTATTTGCAAGCGACAGGGCAAGGCAGATTTCTCTGTATCCGTGGGAGAAACTAAAGGGGTACATAGTATCCAAAAACACGCTAAAGGGGTGTTGGGACAATTATTTTAGCTGATCTCCAGAACAGAAGCTTTTCATACAAGTCAAAATTATGAATAAAGGTAAATCAGATGTTTTTCTCTGTATATCTTTGTGCTACTGTTCAGTTGAGTAATGGTTTATAAATCCAAAGAAATAACTATGCTCTGTATGAGTGAGGTGGAGGGGAAATATGGGGATTGGCAAATGCTAGCAGGCAAGTCAATGTTGCCAATGGCTGTGAGAGCCTTGGGCTGACAGAAGACACATGCACTCAGTTATGTTTTTGCTGATTCAGTAGGAAGATGGAAGACATGAAAAGCAGCAGTGGTTATGATACAAGTTGAAATCCTTTTGGATATGTCACATTAATATGATCATGAGCGCAATGTGTGTTAAGTCAAAGTTTAATTACTTGTCAGGAGAGCTGCTGGCCCCCAGAGGTTTCCTGATCCTTCTATCTAAAGACTGAAAGTTACTCATAGTCCCCTCAGTCTATCAAGGTGAGAAACAAGCAGGCAGCCAACTGTCTCCAGAGAACAAGAACTGGGAAGGGCATAGTACACAGGCAGAGAAATCCTCCTCAGTGACCCACTATGTACACATTGGCTGTTGCCCACAATCAGCTTCCACGAGCAGCATGGGGACTCCCACTAGCATCCCTGTGCCCTACCTTTGCAACACATTTGTGAGCCCACAATGCTGCCCTTCACCAGAGGAGAGACAGTCTTGCCTACAATGCATGTTGAGGTACAGTTCTGTCCTGACCCCATCCCTCAACTGAGAATTCCAGTCTGAGCAGTAGAAGTCCAACTGCTACTAGAAGTCCAACTCTGAAGGCCCCTGCTCCCTAGCCCTAGCCTTGCCCTCAAACCTCCTCCTCCCATGCAGAACAGGACAGGGTATCCAAAATCCCAGCCCATTACACACAGCAGAGAGAAGTCAAATAATTCTGTTGTTCCTTTTCAGCCAACAAAGACTCCTTGTTTGAGAACATACTTACCTGCGTGAAGGAGGGTTGCACAAACTAGTTCAATGGGAGAGCAATGTAGTGAGCCCAGTGTTGCAATATATATGCTTTCATATTAAAAGCCAAACTAGAAAAGTGGCCAATGTAGCAGTGGCAGAACTTACTACATCTGTTGAAAGTTCTAACCCAGAGAGATGGCAACCTAAACTCATAGCTTGTAACAACTTTCTGGTTGGAAAACAGAACAAAAGGAAAAAAATGCACAAAATTCCCCCTAACACAAATTTAGAGTTTATCCCAGTCTCTGACAGTTGTTCAGATTAGAAAAGATATAACAGAAGCCTCTGGCTGGGTGTCACTGAAAAACAATCAAATATTGACTATACAAGGTAAGAATAGAAGTTCCCTCCAAACTCAGTCTGAGTTATTCCCAAAGAGGTAATATTACAAGGGCTTTACAGGGAACTAGAGGAAGGATATGTAGAAACAGAAGGAAAAATGCGTCAGCTGTAACCCACTATCACTTCAAGTAATGCCTCTGTAGCCTTCTGCCCGCCTATTAGATCAAGTCTACAGAAACACTCAGTACTCAGAAAGACTTTGCATCACGACCACATAAATCATGATTGAAATTTATCAGACATCATGAACTTTCTGGACAGGAGAGAAGAAACAGTACAGTTTTCTAACATTTCTCTGAGCTGTGAGTGTTTTGAGGACAGGGCTCCTGTCAGCAATGCTTGCTAAACAGTAAAAGGTGAGCAGTAAGAGTTCTATTCCTGCAGGAGTCTATGTTGGGAATTTGAGTGAGGGTCATCAAATTAAATCTCCTACCGTGTCTGTGCATTTTTTACCAACATTTACCATGCAGCAGATGTTTACATAAAATGGAGATCATAAACACCCTTGATCAGCCACATCAGGACTGTCAAGACAGGCGCTAAAAGGGAATATAGCTCGACAAGCTTTCAGATACACTGTTCTGCTCAATGTGAGTGCCAAGTTTTAGAAGTCCAAATTCTGAAGTGTCACATCAAGGTTTCTAGATTAAAATAATTGTTAGATTAAATTTGCTAGTCTGAGTAATTTCCAACATGTGATAATGAAAGTAAAATCAGAAGCAGTTAAAACATTTCTTTTTCTTAAATTAAGATCCAAGATAATGGAGAATCAACAGATGAAGGATATTTTAACAGAAACTATCCAGAATCTAAGAAAAGGAAGAGAAATCTACCCATGTGTATATTCATCCAGCTCTGACACAAGGGACAGCAAACAAACAGGCATCATGTAGCAGCATGACCAGGAACATTGTCACTTTGCTGTGGCTTAGTGTCCTGATAATAAGCACTGAGAGAGCAGCTAGAAATGTCCTCAACTCTCCTGAATCCTCAGACTTGGACCTGTAATTTCCTCATGTATCAGATGTACAGGAGGAAACTGTCTTTATCATCCTTATATCTGTTGCTATTGCTGTGCTTAACAGTCTCACAACCAGGGTTTAGTATTCCAGGTAAAGTGGTGAAATTACTGTAAAACTCAGGTTCTGTACCACTGCCACTGTGAGACAAGCTAAATTTGCCAAGTGGCTTTGTGACGCCGCCCTTGTAAATCAGCTTGTTAATCATAGAGGTGATTAAGTTGTTTTATAAGCCAACAGGGAAGCAGCAACATTAACTACTTATGTAGGAGCTGGTGTATTTCTCTGCAGATAACATTTATTAGAGGTACTCTCTTTAAAGACACAGGTTTGCCTCATAACCTTCTGGAGCACAGAGCAATCTGTTCCACTTAATCCTCCAGTCTGATTTACAAGTGACACCTGGAGGGGATGGGTTAAGTGATATGAAATCCCTAAAACACCTTGAGCTACAGGTTCGAATCTCAACTGGATTGTCACGGCCTCTCCTCCTCACAGAACAAAATTTATTATTATTTCTCAAGGCCAGACGCACACTTGGCTCTATCTGAGAGACAGACACAGACAGAATTTGTCAGGAGGCACTGACGCAATGCTGAAGAGACATGAAAAGACCAAGAGGCACTGAGAAAAATAGAAGGGGTGGGTAGACATAAAGCTCATTCACCATCCCCAATTATATACATTGAAGGGATAGAAAGTACTTTAATTATTGGGATTAGTGTCACAAGCATGTCTGGCAGAATGAAGCTATCTGAAGGAGCAGTCAACAGTCATGCAAGGCTTCCCAAGGTCCTCTAAAGATAAGGTTTCTGCCTCTTCCTGGTTGGCTTCTTTCTACTTCTCCAAAAACAAATAGTGTGAATCAAGCCTTTTGCTAATGAGCTTAGAGGTAAGCTCCAGCTTTGCCTAGACTTCAGAGTACTTCCTCCATTGAATGAAAGGGAAACTAAAATCTGAACAGGTCAGCTTGGATTCACCACTGTGCTCACTAACCTCCAGATTCCATTGGTGGAAGCTTTGTGGAGGAGGACTAAACAGTAACCTTTCTTCACCTCCAGGACTGATGAGAAATATGTATTTGAAATAATTATCAATGATTTAAGAAAACAGAGCTAGAAGAAACACCTCTAGAAATCTCCAGTTACTCCTCATACTGTGGCACAACCTTAAATATTTCCCACCACAGAGATCTCTCAGTTCTCCAGTGCTCAAAACAGCTGGAGAATTGTTCTTAATGTCTGTCTCAGCTGTCTTTTGCTGCAGTCAACTATCTTCCTTTCACTTTCTACTTCGTATCCTTACATGGCACAATCTGTTTCAGAAACCATTTTCTGACATATTCTCTTCTCTGTCACAGGTGATCTCTGTCACAAGCTAGGAGGGGCAGAAATAGATTAGGGTGCAGGAAAGCTGCTTTACCCACTTGCTAAACTGGAGAACAAGCAGGTATTTTTCACGCTCATTAAGCATGGAGATTGGTCACTAAAGAACAAAGGGTAAATGGAATCTCTGCCTCACAATAGATTTCAGCAGTGGAGGGATTTCTGCGATGAAAATACTGACTTCTAGACAAGTATGTTACAATATGCTTGCCAGCTGCAGAGAAAAGAAAGGGCAAACATACTCCCTGGCTGAGAAATTCCTTGTCATTTATATCTAGGGAACAGACAATGCTCGTAGACTGATAATTTCCTTTAGGAGATTTTTCTCTTCTGTTCACCAGATTCTTAACACTGTGAATTCTTGTTACAATTTCAATGCACAATTAATCTTTAGTTCAGAGGAAAAGGAAATGGAAGAAGGAAGGATGATCATGAGGTAAAAGCCCTAGGGAGGCAGATATCTGCTCTGACCCATCTTTTGTGCAATACACTGGTCTGGTCAGCTTTCCTTGCTCCATTTTGACTCCCAGTTTTCTCTTTCAGATTGCCTGCCTTGTTTATTTAAATTGCAAGTGACTTAAGGAAAGAATGATTTCTCAATATTTATGTGCACATACACTAGAACCAGTCACTGTAATTGCATTGCTGTACAACAAATTTTAAAAGAACACAGCCGAAACTTCAGGAGAGCCTCATCTTTTGTTGCTACAGCCATGCCATGGGCCACAATCCGAGCTTCTGACAGTAAGGGTGATACTACCCAATCCTCTCTCTTCTCTCCCCTTTACAGCCTTTGCAGGCCTCCAGCTGTCCCAAAGGGCTGTTGAGCCCATGGTATGGGTGGCAACAGGGCAGACAGGAGCAGGTGAGGCCAGGGACTCTGTTCATCCACTGCTGACACCAGTACAAGGTACAGGTTCTGACACACTCAACACTATTTTTCCATCACTGGCCTTGACATAGACAAAGCAGTGCTGTGCAGCCACACATTGTGCTGTGCTAACTCATCATCTCACAGGGCAGAGGACATCCTGAAAGGAATCCTGGCAATAAACACTGCAAAGGACAAAAAAACCTCACAAAACTGACCACCAAATAAATCAAACTAAAGCAAAAAATGTGTGAGGATTTGATCACAAGCTCCCTTTTAATTTCTGTGCACCAGACAGTCCACACTGATAGCAAAGTCATTTGCTGTTCATGGTCATCCCAAAACAGGCCACTCACCATGTTGCACTTCAATTTCAAGGGATATTCCACAAATTAGCCACTAACTGTTATAGGCACTGGGAAGAGAAGGGACAACAAAACAAGGTCAAGAGCAAATACTGCTAATCTGTGACAAGTACATATAGGCAGGGGGCAAAGTGAAGACAGAGTTTTACATTGGTTGGGGGACAAAAACAAACTGGTGACAGTCTAAGTGAATTTATAGTAGGGGGCAGAGAGGATGACAAGGTCCTTCCAAGCCTCCCCCACTCCTCTCATGGAAAGGAAGAAAAGCCTGAAATATCTGGTCTCTGGGTGCAAGCTGACGCAAGTGAGAAAGAAATGGAATTGTCTCAGTATAAACAATACGCCCGGAAGTCACTTGTGCCAGCTCCCCAGCCAGCCCTCAACAAGACTCCAGCCCCACAGCTTCTGCCTTCACAATGTTTCGGTTGTGTTTGCTCCTTTCTCCTACCCCAAGGTTTCCAGGCAGCTACATGTCAATTTTATAACACCCCAAGTCCTCCTAATCTTGTTGTAGGGATGAATTATAGGTTAAGAAACAGATCTAAGCAAAGGTTAAAGGCTGTTTTAATCAAACAAGGTTGAAAGAGTATGAGGAATTTGGCTAGCAGAGAATAGAAAGCACTTTCCTTAGCTTAAAAACAGATGTGACTCTATAAATATACAGAAAAGCAAATATGCATTCAGGCAGAGAGTATATATGTGCTGCTTTTTTTTTTTTTTAAGCTGAAGCTGTCAGTTGCATGCAGAGATATTAACTGGCTCTACATGCCCACTGAGTAAGACGTTACTTCATGAATGATATAAAAAAAAAATTAGAAATTTTCCTGCCTCGCAAAGGACTGGATCAGGGCATTTTTAAGGAGGAGTGCTCTGAAGGATTTTAGAACAAGAAAGCAACAGACAAAGAAAACAGAGTTACTCTGAAAAAACTCTGTGAGTACAAAGCATATATATTTTTCAATGATTTAAAAATTTTTCTTCCCTCATCAAAGCAGGTAACCCTGAAACACTATTTTGTTTCCTCAGGCAATTTGGTTTCTTGGGATGTTCTTTCTTGAGGTGTGCCCAACTGCCTTTCCTTTATAGACATTTTATGTGAAGTACACATTGGGTTAGAGCCCAATCTTTCACACTGCTAACCCTGATCTCCAGCACTGTGCCTTTCATTCTGTACAGCCAAAACAGAACAGAAGAAACCTGGTTAGCACAAAACTCTAGAAAAAGGAGTAGCTTATATTGCTGCCGTCTCTTCTAAGGGCTGAAAAAAATCAAAGTATTTCTGCAGATCTCAACTTGGACACTCCTGTGAGTCACTGGCACCACTACTGGGTTGTTTTAAACAGTTTCATTCTAAAAAGCCACACTTAGCTCAAGCAATCTAGACAACACATTCACATAGAAAACATGTATACTACATGTATTTAACAAGCCTCGCTGAAAACTGTTTTGACATCATGCAAAAAACAGTCTTGTTATTAAAACTGTTAACAATCTTTCTGTATCTCAACACTTTGTCCAAGACTTTAACACACCTAACTCAATCTTCCTGGCTGTCACTTGCCAAAATGCTCCTGGCCAACTCTTCCCCCGTGAGTCTGGCCGACTGTGCCATACTCTCCACCTGACCATGAGCCATTCTCAATGACAGCAACTCCCTTCCCCAGTAAAGCTGCGGTAAAAAGGAAACGCCAGTAAGATCATTGCTATTAACCACTAATTGTAAGCAGAGCTGTCAGCACTTTGGGGAATTATACACACACCTGGATTATCAGCTATTTTGAAGTTTCCTGTTCTGCTGAAAGGCAGCTCAGTGCTAGCAAACTCCAGGGAGTGACAGAAAGGAGTGACAAAGGAGCCATAGCCACAGGAAAGTATACAAGCTGTTTAATTGCAGTTTTGCTATCAGACCTTTTAATATTTATGGAAATGTGTATTAACTGTTTTTCCCATCCTAAGACTATTTTCATATTCTTCTGCTAATGCAGTTACTACAGTCACACAGGCACAAGTTGTAAAGGAAGGATGGAAAGATGGCTATTTGCACGATGTTGTTATGGAACTACGTAAATGTGCATCTTGGACAAGTACAAAATTACCTAAGTGCCTCACAATCTTAATGTATTGAAATTGGACAACATATTTAAAACAGAACTGATAGACTACATCTCCAAAATGTTGTTTTCCCTCTTTTGAACTTAATTGTGATTAGGATGTCTATTTTAAACACATACATAGTAAAATGAGATCCATTTTACCTTAATCCTATTAGAAATTACTTGTCCTGTGTGTCAGAGAAAGCCTGCAGCAGAGCTGGAAAGAGAGTTCAGATCTCAGGTGCCACAGGATGGGAAGTGAACCACCGTACAAATTAACAATGCCTCTCACCTCCCTACACAATCGTCTGTTCCTGTCTACCTCCTAGCAAATATTTAAGAGCAGGGGCTGTACATGACATGTCAGTTAAAACCCACCATTGTTTTAAACCGGATCTGCTCTGAGCAATGTCATAAAACCTGTGGTAAATTGAACGCTGGAAGAAATGTGCAAGAGGACTTGCCTGTCTGTCACATATGCTGTGTCAACCCTTGCCACAGCAGCATTTTGCTGCACTTGTTAAGCACAGTGAACTCCCACAGAGAACTGTGACAGACAAATCTTCAGCTATCTCAGCATAACCAGGCCTGCCAAACCCTAATTCTCCTAATTTGACACCTCCTGCCCCTCAAGCAAAAAAAGGGCTTGCCTAAACTTAAAAGGATCTGCTGGTACAGCTACATGGGTAAACCGCTTTGGTAAATAAAAGTTTAAGCTGATACAGCTTATATTAAATCACTGAATGAAACAAATGACAGCAGAACACTTTCTCATTGATATAACTGAGTTTGCACTAATTCTTTTACAGGTATGGCTATATGCATGAAGAGCAGAGTGTAGTGTGGGTATTTGTCATGCACCTACCTCAGTAATACTTCTAAAACCAGAGCAAATCCAAAGTATGCTAGCTAAAGCCAAGTTTTGTCAATCAATATAGCCACATGAACACTACCGGCTTTCACAAGCACCAACCTTTCTGTGCATGAATGAATAGGAACTGGTGGGCAATGACACCATCACTGATGGGCTTGGAAGTCATCAGGCTGTGTGTTATAAATCTAAGCTGTGCATTTCTCATTAATTGTATGAGGACTGAGCGATCAGAAAAGAAAAGAAACCACAGCAAGTAAACAGCAAAAAAGAGTCCATATCTCCTTGCAGTCTTTGCTATTGTTGACATCCATGAAACAATTAATCTAAATCAACCTAAAGTCTTGCGTATGCAAAAATGCTAGAAAGAGCAGCTTCAATCTCCTCGGTCCCAGTCTAGGAAAATACAGGGAGGATCCAAATTTGCCGTTGGAAAAGGAGGTGTGAATAAAGTACAACTGGGGTTAAAAGCTGGGAAAAGTGAATGAGACCTAACCATTTCCTTGTTCTTTGAAGGCTTCCTAATCCTGATCTAACAATATACTAGGCTCAAATTAGAAGGAACTAATGTTTCATTGAAGTTTATTTTTATTCTCCACATTTTTGTTAAGGAACCTTATGTGTGCAAAAACTTTAACAGAAACAAATTTTCATACTGAGAATGCTTCTGTTAGACCAACTGTTCACCTAGTCCAAAACCCTATCAGACACTGTGATCAGTACTAAATACGTCAGAGGAAGACGAAATCACTGATCTGTCTGTCAACAGGGAAGACACATTCCTAATTCCCTCAGTAAATAATACATCCATCATGAAATTTTATCATCTCTTTATTTTATGTAGTGTTACTGTGGACATTCTCATTATGGACACTTAATCCTCTCAAAGATGATAAACTTCTGTCCTCAGTAATACTACTGTGGAATTTAGTATTTCCATTAAGGATTTTCAATGCCTATTTCAGATTCACTCTATGACCTGTGCCATATTATTTTTGGGAAGAGGGCTCTCCTGTTCATCCTTTCTTTCTACTGTTCTTCACATTCCTTGTAGGTTCATCTATAGGTAGATAGTCACGAAAGCTGATCTGAAGTAAATGGATATTTTAATTAAATTTTAACAGATTAGTTTATCTTCAATGTTAAAATAGATAAATTATACTACATTAAATCCCTGTATGGACATACACATTCAGAATGAAAATGGCCTTAATACAATTTAGCTTACTTTGCTTCCAAAGTAAATGGAGATAAACCAAATAAAAGCCACTTAGGTTTTGAATAACAATATTTACACAGTGATTCAATGTAATTCAACTAATAATTTTCAATTCTCATATTTTGTCACTTCCATTATTTTTCCTGATTGTTCCTCTGTTTAAGTCTTCAAATCATCACCTTTTTAAATCCATCTCACTCACAATTTCTAGCCTTGACATCCAGCCATTTTTTTGCCATTACGTGAATCCTTTTTATTTTACCATATCTTCTGGAGGTAGTATAATCAAGACAAAATAATTGCCATGATTAAGAGTGTTTCTACAATAAAAATCCTTACTGCAATAATCTTTGTACATGTGAAGCTGTTCAGCAAAAAACTGCCAAAACAACAAAAAAACCCAAACAGGAAAGGCTGTGTGGGTTAAGCACCTGAATTTTGAGCTCATCACAATAACCACTTCAAGTCTTTTACTTTAAAAGCTCTGATTAACATGGAATCTAGTGAAAGTGGTAATAACTATTTTTCCTAAGAAATGCAAGAGTCTTGTCTGAGTCAGCTTCTGTCCAAAAACATTTAACACTCCTAAAATCTGTCAGTCTCACCAAAAGCAGTCTGATAGTCACAAAAAAAAAAAGGATAGTTTTCAAATTCAGCTTTCATGAACTGTGCTCACATCTCCACAAAATCACTGATACATCCATTAGTAATGTCAGCAGAGAGCAGAGTTCACACCTCCAATAGGTTTAAGGTGAATTACCTTGGACTGTGATTGCACCATCAAGGACTTTACTGCACATAAGTAAGAGTAACCCATTTTTTCAGTGTACTATGACTGCTAAAACCATAAATTTCAAGAGTGAGTACTTGCTTCCTAACAACTGGAAGTTCCTCCTTTCAAAGCTTTAATTGATTGGAATAGCCCTGCATAAACTGGCTAACAGAGATGCAGTGGTGTTATGGGTGACGCAAGGCAGATTATGTGACACAGGGCAGATTATCCTCTGGGCAGATGATGCAAGGGAGGGTTGGAAAGGGGCAGAACAGGCAAGATGTCACACTTTGCGTTTTTGCTTGTTAAATCTGAATGCACCTAGTCAGTTATCTCATCTGCTAACACCTCCAAGGACAACAATGACAAGAGGATTCTAAGAATATGTATCCCATAGGAATGTGCACAGATAGGCTTGCTGTAAACTTTAATTTAGGCCCTGGGGTCTTGGTTTCAAGTGAAACTTTGCAGGGGCACATGTGTGCATCTGTGTTTACTTTAAATAAACATGGTCATACAAATAAAGACCATCAGTTGCTGCTTCTTTGGTTGAAGATCAGGCCTATTCACATCTGCATTACGAGCATTTGTTAATGAATAAAGTATTAAAAAAACTACTACCCCACCAAGATTTGGCGAGTTTCTAAAATTAAGAACATTTTGTTTACATTTTTTTCCACTCTGCTTTTAACCTCAAAGTTAAGGTCTCCCCCAGTGGAGCCCTGTCCAAATGGATCCAAGTGACAACCAAACCATCAGATAGCTCCACGCATGGACTCTGCCACATCCATAAGGTCTAGGCATGGATCTCTGTTAATCTTGGAACAAGATTTAAATTAAATTTAATTTTAAAATGGTATTATATGCTGCTTCATCTACTGGTAAAAAGGCATTTCAACATTTTTTCACTTAAGAACAGACACTTATACCACATTTTTTAAATTCAGCTCCTTGGTAGGAAATGCCTCATGTTTTCTATGATCTTTAAAAGAGAACTTGGCTAGGAATCAAATCAGAATTGAGCTGGGACTAACCAGAGTAAAGGTTGCTTATATCTGCAGATTACCCCTCTCTGCTTTCCTAATTCACTCACCATGCCTTATCTTTCCATTAATCTTTAATAAACCTTTTAGTTAATTCCCCAAACACATGCAATCTACATGACAGCAGGATACAGTGCAAAAGCAGCCCATGGTTACGAGGAAATCGGAAGCAGAGGAACCAAAAGGAGGGGAAACTTTTAGGATTAAAAAACACCAAAACTGCAGGTCAGTAGAAAATTATGAGCAGCCAGGAGAGAGAGGAGTCAGTGGCTGCTGTAAGGGTATTATTGTTTCTCTGGCTGTTGGATTAATTTTCTTAATGGAACCCTCCTCCCCTTTCCACTCTGGTTCCACTTTGACAAAAACAGACAATCCAATTTAAAACTTGGAGCCTCTGAAATGTGGAAAACCCTTTCCAGGCTGACAACAAGGATAAAGATAGATTAAAAGGTAAATGCAATTTAACCCACCCCAGCAGAAATGGTAATAAAATTATGTTGCCTCTAAATATGATAAGTTTGGGGTTGAGGCCCTCAGGGGAAGAAAAGGTGTCTTGCAAACACAAACACAAAGAAATATGCTAAAGGGAACTGCTAAATCAAGGGATGAATTGCGACTTCTACCCTCCCTCCCTCCCACTGAGTGCTTGATAAGCTGCTGATTGCTTCTAAAACATTTACTACCAATGTTATGAACTGATTAAGCAGCTTACAAAGTACTGGGGGCTAACAGACAGGCCCACCAGGGATACTGCAGCTCTGGAGTTAAGTAGCTTGCTTTTTTGTGGATTGATTATTAAATATGAGATAGCAGAACATGCTGAAAAGATGTGGAAACACTTTTAGACCTCAGATGACTGGCCTTTTTATTTTATATATGGAATCATTTCTATCTCATGACTTCCCCAGCCAACAAAAGCCGTGTTTCCTGCAGTTCTGTAGTCTCCAGCTGTGAAGGGTGTCTGAAACACTTCCATTCAAACATGTCAACTGAACATCCAGAAATGACTATGTCTTTTCCTGCAGAAAAGACACTACTAGTAAAGGAAGTAGCTTAAAATAATGTGGTTTACAGATCACTGACAATAGCATCAGGGCATGAACACAGATATGTCCAGGTCAGCTTGCGCATCTTACCTCATTGCGTCTTCCAGTTTGCACCTGAGCTCTGCAGCACATTTACCTTAGATTCCCTATTCTCTTTTTGCAGCTCTTTGTGCCAAATTCTTCTTGTTTAATCTGGTACATAATAAAATTCTGCTGTTCAGGCAGATGTACTACAAGGTGCTTGCTCAGCTCAATCAGTACCAAGGCAAAGACAAGTTTTGCTGGCACATCACCTGTCCTGTGGTCATATCTGTCATAGTAACACTGCATGATTTAATTTTGTGTAGCAGGCTTGCTGAGCTTTTGTGCTTTGGTGTTTTTCATTTTTCCTGTCTTGAAGTAATGCCTAGTAGACTTAAATTTCTAGTAGACTAAACTCCCCAATAACTATTCTTTCAAGCAAAGAAATAAATACTACTTGTAACCTGTAGTTACAAATGAGCCTACATTGATCAGACAAAAAAATTGCCATAACAAAGTCCTCTTTCCAGACTACAGTTTTCTTTCTCAGCCTCTTTCCAGATACATTTCCACACTGAAACTCTAAGCATTCTCTCTCTCATCCCTGACCAATGTCCCTGTTAAACCATTTTAATATTTAAACTATAATTTATACTTAAAACTACATTTTATATTAAATAATTATGATGAGATGCATCTAAGAGTGCTGAGGGAGCTGGCTGATGTTGCTGCTAAGCCACTCTCCATCATTTTCGAACGATTATGGAGGACAGGCGAGGTGCCTGAGGAAGGAAGGCCAGTGTTACTCCGGTCTTCAAACAGGGCAGGAAGGATGACCCAGGAAACTCCAGGCTGGTCAGTCTCACCTCCATCCCTGGAGAGGTAATGGAAAAGCTCATCCTGGATGTCATCACTAAACATATGAAGGAAAAGATGGTTGTCAGGGGGAGTCAACATGGATTCACCAAGGGGAAATCCTGTTTGACCAACCTGATAGTCTTCTATGGGAGTATAACTGGCTGGCTAGATGAGGGGAGAGCAGCGGATGTCATCTGCCCTGACTTCAGCAAGGCTTTTGACACTGTCTCCCATAACATCCTCATCAGAAAGCTCAAATAGTGAGGCTTGGATGAGTGGACGGTGAGGTGGACTGAGAGCTGGCTCAATGACAGAGCCCAGAGGGTGGTGATCAACAAGGCACAGAATCCAGTTGGAGGCTTGTGGCCAGTGGAGTTCCACAGGGGTTGGTTCTGGGGACAGTCTTGTTCAAAATTTTCATCAATGAACTGGACAAGGAGACAGAGTGTACACTCAGCAAGTTCCCTGATGACACCACACTGGAGGACTGGCTGATTCCCCAGAAGGCTGTGCTGCCATTCAGCAGGACCTCGACCGGCTTGAGAGTTGGGCAGAGAGGAACCTCATGAGGTTCAACAAAGATAAGTGCATAGTCCAGCATCTGGGAAGGAACAACCCCATGCACCAGGACAGGCTGGGGGTCGAACTGCTGAAAAGCAGCTCTGCAGAGAGAGACCTGGGAGTCTTGATTGATAATAAGCTAAAAATAAGCCAGGAATGTGCCCTTGTGTCCAAGAAGGCCAATGACAGCCTGGAATGCATCAAGAAGAGTGTGGCCAACAGGTCAAGGGAGGTTCTCCTCCCTCTCTACTCTGTTCTGGTGAGGCCTCCTCTGGAGTTAGTTCTGTGTCCAGTTCTGGGCTCCCCAGATTAAGAGAGACAGAGAACTGCTGGAGAGAGTCCAGCGCAGGGCCACCAAGATGATGAGGGGACTGGAACATCTTCCTTATAAGGAAAGGCTGCAGGAACTGGGGCTGTTTAGTCTAGAGGAGACTGAGGGGAGATCTTATGAACATTTGCAAATCTAAATGGTGGGTGTCAGGAGGTTGGGACATCACTTTTTTCTGTTGTAGCTAGCAACAGGACAAGGGGTAATAAAAAGTTCCACTTAACTATAAGAAAAAACTATTTCACTGTGAGGGTGAAGGAGCAGTGGAACAGGCTGCCCAGAGAGGCTGTGGAGTCTCCTTCCTTGGAGGTCTTCTAGACCCTCCTGGACACGTTCCTATGCGACCTGATCTAGGTGGATCTGCTTCTGCAGGGGAGTTAGACTAGATGATGTCTAGAGGTCTCTTCCAACCCTACCATTCTATGATTCTATGATTTTAAGCTGGAACACAAAAAGTTGCATTTAAACATAAGGAAAAACTATTTTACTGTGAGGGTGATGGAGCCCTGGCACAGGCTGCCCAGGGAGGGTGTGGAGTCTCCTTCCTTGGAGGTCTTCAAGACCTGTCTGGAGGCGTTCCTGTGTGACCTGATCTAGGTGGATCTGCTGTAGCAAACAGGTTGGACTAGATGATCTCTAGAGGCCCTTTCCAATCCCTGCCATTCTGTGATTCTGTGAATTTCTATTAAAGTAATAGATTGGTTTCACATATACTAATTTTAAATATATTAATATTTAAACATAAATTATTAATTAATAATAATTCTATTTTATTTAAACCTGGAAGTAAAGCTATTTATGCTAGAAGGAGGAATGTAGAACTAGCACTGAAGACAAGAATGGGATTGATATGTAAGAGGTAGAATTAGCTGAAGAAACTTACCTGCTGAAGGTCTGCGAGAGAATAAAGATGGATGTGCTGGAGAAGATACTCTCTGGGAAAGATCCTGGAAAAGAGAAAAAATTGTGTTTCACACCTTTTTACTGGGAAACTAAAAGATTTTTGTCTCCTCCTCAGACAACTGAAGAACAATGGTGCAAGCAATGGGGCTTGTAAGAAACTGGAATGGTGTCACCCTGTCAGCACCAGTTACTTTTACAACATTCCTCATGGGCACAATTCCACAGTAAGAATGAATGTTGTGCCAATGTCATTCTCCAACTGTCAAGTAAGCATATACTATGACATTTACAGCTATTGAAAGCTCATCTTGAGCAAAGAGGTGTTCCTTTAAACAATTAATCCAGTAATAAAAACAAATAGCTCATGCTACACATTAAAAGTATTTCTTGTGGTTTCTAGTACAAGATTCCTGGTATGCTAGAAAACTGTAATACATAATTTCAGATGTGATTTATGGTTTTCTAACTGAAATAACTATATCGCGAAAAAAGATGATACTGTTCTTCCAACAACAAGGTGATTGATATCACTTCCTTTTTGCATACAGAAATAGCTGTATTAGCATAGACATTATAATGACTTATTTGAGAAAGAGGTATTTTCCTTACATAAACCAAGGTCTCAGGCAAGAACATTGATTATCCACTGAAAGTAAAGCTAAATTACAGACACCTGAACAGAGAAGACATGTTATAATTAGAGTGACTTGCACTAAAATGGAAAACTCAATTAAAGTAACACTAACACTACAGAGAAAAATGGACCTTGCAAAGCTAAGTGGATATTAGCAAGGAAAATTTGAAAACCTATGTACCTGCCATAAAGATGTCAGAAAAACTGTATCTAATTTAAGTGTCTGTCTTTGTGTGCACACACAGAGAAACAACCAGTCGGACAGCTTTATTTTTCATCCACACAGAATAAATATAACACCATGCTAAGGTATCAGGAGGAGCAGAGAATCACATCACTCTTGCCAAAAAAAGCAACCAAACAACTAAAACTTGCAACTATTTTCACGACATGTAAGAGAAGAAATTGCAAACTCAGTTCCCACATCACAATAATGTAGTTCTAAGGCAATATAGAAATTAGACTCTTGATATTATTAAAGGCATGAACAAAAGCTCTGACACACACTGATTTGTAATTACAGAATCACAAAATCTTAAGGGCTGAAAGGGATCTCAAAAGATCATCTAGTCCAACTGCCCTGCTAGAGCAGGACCACCTAGAGTAGGTCACACAGGAACTTGTCCAGGTGGGTTTTCTACTCAGAGAAGGAAACTCCACAATGCATTTGGGCAGCCTGTTCCAGTGCTCCATCACCCTCACAGTGAAGAAATTGATGGTAGAACTGAATGGTGAAAAACAGAATGATCATTGAATACTCTCAAAAAAACAAAGATACTGAACGGTTGACATGAGCTCACGTGATCATGATATGAGACTGATAAGAAAGTACATAGGAACTCAAAGAAGAGATATTAGAAGCTGCAACAACATAATTAGCTAAAACATAAAGCAGCAGAGATGGTACCAATTGTATCTTTGACAGAACACATAATCTAAGAAATAACGGAAGCATCTCGATTCATCCTACTCCATTAGTTGTGTAAACTGATGCTTTGAAAGCTGTCTTGGAGGGGCTAGGACTTTCCACTGTTGTTAAGGTGAATGGTACTAAGTCTCATACTCCTTTTGTATTTTTCAAAAAAACACAAGTGACTGCAAGCAAGGCACTGACAGTTGGGCACTGCCAACCTTCTGGCACTCTTGTGTGACTGACTGCGCCATTGCTCCTTCTGACTCACCAGGCATGGCCATGGTACCTGCCTAATTCTCAGCTGCAGTCTTACTGGGATACTGCATTTTCCCCTTTCAGTTCTGTAAGCTTTACCATCACTCCTATCAAGAGGTGAACATGTTTCAGTGGCTCAGCTTCATCACACCTTCATTTGGCACAACAATAAAAAACACTAGAAAACACCCAAAATCCAGGTATCAGTCAACACATGACACTGGGATTCCTCATTTGCACATAGATTTATTAGAACTGGTTGCTAAGGAGTCAACTCTGAAGAGCACTTTAAAACCATCAGTATTTTTCATCTCTGACAGAATTTCTTTCATTAACGTTTCCCCATCACCCTCTCCTGATCACACAGGCAGGCTCTAAACAGCACAGCAGCTTTGCCAGGAACTGTGTTATTTGCTGATGCCCTTACAGCATGCTGCTAAGGAAAATGATTAGCTAATGAAAGATTTCCTTTTTCAGGAAATAGCCCAAATGGGTCGTAAGGCAGAACTGTCAACAACTAATATCAATGACTAATACCATGTTCTCCTGCCTTCAAGGACTATATTTTATTTTCTGCAAGTTCTAACTCATAGAATCACAGAACCATAGAATGGTAGGGGTTGGAAGAGGCCTCTAGAGATCATCTGGTTCAAATCCCCTGCTAAAGTAGGTTCACCAAGATCAGGTCACACAGGAACGCACCCAGGTGGGTTTTGAAAACCTCCAGAGAAGGAGGCTTCATACCCTCTCTGGGCAGTGTGTGCCAGGGCTCCTTCACCTGAACAGTGAAACAGTTTTTCCTTATATTTAAATGCAACTTTTTGTGTTCCAGCTTCTTTACATTACCCCTTGTCCTGTCAGTAGATACAACAGAAAAACAGGATGCCCCAACCTCCTGACATCCACTATTTAGATATTTGTAAATATTAATGAGATCC
>WBNH01003874.1:56615-76405 GCA_013401255.1 Urocolius indicus
TGCCCAACTCTCAAGTCGGTCGAGGTCCTGCTGAATGGCAGCACAGCCTTCTGGGGAATCAGCCAGTCCTCCCAGTTTGGTGTCATCAGGGAACTTGCTGAGGGTACACTCTGTCTCCTCATCCAGGTCCTTGATGGATGATGTTGAACAAGACTGTCCCCAGAACCGATTCCTGTGGAACTCCACTGGCCACAGGCCTCCAACTGGATTCTGTGCCTTGTTTATCACCTTTGAGGTTTCTGATGAGCATGTTATGGGAGACTGTGTCACAAGTCAAGGTAGATGACATCCACTGCTCCAGCCAGTTATGCCCTCATAGAAGGCTATCAGGTTGATCAAACTGGACCTACCTGATATCCTTCTATGAGGGCATAACTCCTAATAATAAATGTGCAAATGAAAAGCAAACTCATGATTGATGGACTTTTTTTGTCAGCGGAGGTCTCAGCCAGCACAGGTCCTGTTGACAGTCACCCTTTCTCTGTACCTGTCCCCCTCCCTGAGATATGTTAGTCTGCTCTAGCAGCTCGGCAGAGCCAGCATCCAACACTTTTCGTCCCTTCTAAATCTATTTTCAGGAAAAGAAGTAGCACTGCCCTCTCAGTCTCATGCAAGACACACACACACTCCCAGTACTCATGTGAGGGGAGTGCTTATTTCCATTGCTATGGAAACTGAGGCATTAAAAAATTCTCAGTAAATAAGGCTGGTCCAGCTTCAGGTTTACAGTCCTTCTGTGGAGTAAAAAAAAAATCACAATTTGATTGTGGTAGGCCACAGAAAAACAGCTGTGCAGCCATCGCTCATGTGTACATGGCATTTACAAATTTTCTTATGAAGCAACCAGATCAGCTCCTTTATGGTTCCCAATACATGCAAGGATGCAAAACACTCCCTCAACACCTGCCCACATCTCCAAAGGTGGAGAAGACACAGCTCTGAAACCACTGAAATTGCCTGAAAGTAGGCAGCTCAGTCACTGGTCTTTTAAAATATAAATGATGTGCCCTCACCTGACCTGTGGTGAGCTGAGTAGCTGTTTCAGAAACACATCTTGCTGTGCTGTATGTTTGCAATTAAGATCTACTCCAGAAAACTTCCATTAGTCCCATTCAGAAAGAAAAATCAAAACACACCAGTTCTGTCACTCTGCTGGCTCAGGAACAAGAGTGTAAGAGGCACCAGAATATCTCAACGTATTTTAAATAACTCAAATACATTTTCAAAAAATCTCATCATAAAATGCAAGCAAATGAGACCAAGTAGTCCAGTGAGCAATAAAATGACAGCCAGTTTCCAATGGCTGTCTTGTCTGCACTCATTCTCTGATCCTAATGGGGTAATGGCCTACATAAAATCTTTTTCAGTAGGGGGCACGCAGGACTAATTCAGAGCCTCTTACTTCTCTACCCAGACCTTTTCTCTCACATAACTAGTAGTAACACAACGTCTTTGCCACCTCCATCCCTCTGTGAACTGCAAATGAAACTGGACAAAGGAAGCCAAAGCCAGAATACAGCAGGCGAGATGAGACCATACCACTGCATTAGCATTCACAAAGCACTACTTGGCATCCAAATTAAACTGAAATCACATTCATGTCTAAAAATCTAACTCAGACCACAGAGCAGGCTAAGATAACTACACTTAGAAAAATTTCACTTGAAAATACATATATAGTGTCTGCATCAGATGGAGCTTTGACCACGCTTGGGTTAATACAAGGCCTTGATCAAAACAGATGAAAACATGTGCTTGCATTTTTCTCCCTTGATATAAAGGTCCTTTACAAACACCAAATGGGGAATCTCTGATAAGTTATTGAAAGCAAAATAAAAGATGTCAGGTTTGTAAGTCCTTTGATTGATATGCTATAAAGAACTGGTTTCTTTCTTTTTTTCAGAAGTTAGTCAATTAAAAGTATTCAATAAACAGTGTCCTTTCAGTCAAATCTTAACACAGAAAAAAACCTGGAGTGAGCTACACAGAGGTGAAACCCAAGATGTTAAGATTCATCACAATAAAAACTCAAACCTCTGCTGCTTCAGAATGTGACCTGTGACCCTTAAGAGGCAAATGGTATCGAGTGCACATCCCACTAAAAGCACCTCCTAAGCTTTCACAGTCTGGAAACTCCCATACCAGTTTCACCATCAATACAAAACAGAACAGTTGTGAGTCACAGGATTGCTTTGCTGTAAACCCTGGCTACCAGTCAGGGTTAAGCCTGTACTGAACAAACCAAGTTCAATGCTAACCAGAACTCCAGCTTTGCCAGTTTTAGTGAACAATGAAATTCAAAGTCCTACCGGTTAAAGGTCTCTACGTTTCTTTATTGTTATATGCTACAAATAAAACAAATCAATGCAAGCAGGAAAAAACCCCACCGAGACTTTCCATCCAACTAAAAGAGATAACTCAACGTTCTCGATTTGGGATTATTATTCTGTTTTGTTTGGTACTTTGCAATCTGAAGCATAACCTTCAGGCAAGACAGAACCAGAATTTCATCCATTCCTTTTTGGATGATGTTATCAGGTAAGTATTTGCATAAACAAAGGTTATCTTTTAGTATCCTCATGCAAACAGAACCACTGATAAGAGTTTGCTTTTTGCATTTGGACAAAGTGTGTAGTCATGGTGCTTTGTTAGCACCAAGTAATTGCTCTGCATTTAAAGTCTGTTTATCATCAGCTTTGGTAATTTTTCTTCAGTGGTTTAAATACTCTGACAGCTCTGCTAAAGCTACAACCAATTAATCTGCTCGACTCTGACACTATAACCAAAGCACAACCATGATAAGCAGAGAGAACTCTTCTTTTTACAGGCAATCAAAAGAAATCTAGTTAGCTAGCAGGTGGGCACAACCAAGTCTCTTTTGCACCAGAAAGCCTGTTGCCATTTCGGAGTGGAGAGGGGAGGCTGGCACCACGATTTCATGTGCCAGCCAGAAAGGGCTTGTTTGCCCAGGTTGCAAAGGGTATGAGTGAGCTGTGACTCAGGGAGACGCAGCCGCGCCTGCCGAGTGCTCCACTGCCCGCATCTGCCCCGACGCAGGAAGCGACAGGTTTTTTTTTTTCAAATTCCATGGGTTTGGCTAAAGAAGCATTTGTGAAACAGTTCACAAATGTATGTTGTGAGGTATGAACATTCTTCTGGGTACGTTCTGGGAGCAGCCATTCTTAAATATCTTCAGCCCATGCAGCCAGGAAGCATCCCTATGTTAAAATTGTTACTCCTACCATTGATCAGCAATCTTGACCCAGTATATAAACTTGCAACTAAAATGTAGTACACTAGCTTCCTCTCCTCTGTGGCTACTTGAGCAAGGTTATAGTAACGTTGTAAAAGACAAGAATTACTACAGGTCAAACTCAGTACTAACTCAGTTCACTAAAACTGAGAATTAGAGGCACCCATTTTCATTTTGAAATCAAACTTAGATCCCTCCCACCAAATAATTTGAAATGAAGAATATGTTCTCTTGTCAGGCACTTCTGAGCCCCTGCAGTTTGCCACTGGAATTCTGATATAAAAACACAGGATAAAAATGACACAAGTTGTATTTAATGTGGTGTTCACATCTAGTAGGAACATTTTTAAAATCATTATGGGTTTTTAAAGCAATCTAGTCTCAAAAGGTGAATGGAAATTACCATTTTGAAAAGTGTCTAATATTACACATCTATTTGATGAGCAGATGCAGGTCTTCTGGAAAACTTATATATACTCTGGCATGCTCCTCAGCTGGATGTGTACTGGCTTGTGCTTTTAATTTTCCCTTGGCTTGAACAGACAGCCTGGCACACATCTTGTTGCTCTAGCTGTTTGTTACCCCTAGCTGAATCGGAAGCTCAAAGTCTACCTTACCTCAATCCCCTACACTTTCAGACAAATGCTTTTTAAGACATTAACTTGAAAGGACTCTGCATGCATAGTCACTTCTTCAAAAACACACAAGCACTGACGCAAGGTGGTCTGTTAGCAAGATCTCCATCAACGGGCATGCATTATTTGGCTATTGCAATGACTATGTGCATGCAGCATCTAAACAAACCAACAAATGGCTCTTGCATACTTCTCTGCCACTATTTTCTCACCTTTCCTCACTTTGGAGTGTTGTTTGGTCTTAAACATTGGATCATCTCAGGATATTCAGATTATCCTTTTTGAATGAGTTTCTCTGTCACTCTTTTTCCAGTCACCCCAATTTTCTTCTATTGGTCTTACTGTGAAATCAGAGTCTTGGGTGATACGAAACCACATCCTTCTGCTCCTTTCCTGCTCAAACTTTCTTTGTGCAGTCTGCTTTCATGAGTTGTGTTTTTGTTCTCCGGCTCTGTGTTTTTCCACTCTCCAAATGGCCTACCCATTGCAAAGAAAATGGAAAAACCGGTCTCCTTTGACAATCTTGACACGACTTAATGACCTTCTGTTGTACTTGGTCTGAAAGATGACATAGCCCCAGCTTCACATATGTGAGGTATTTGGTGGTATAGTGATTGCATAAGATCAATCAGGATTCCTGTAACGTGTTTAGACAGGTTCCCCACTTGCCACACAAATACCTTGAAAGTAAATCTACTCCTGTGTCAGAAGTGATATGTCTAAGGCCTCACTGTAGGGACTGACAGGATTGTTCAGCATAACTGAATTTGGGCTTGTTTCGCATCGTGCTGACAGACCGGCAAGCTCAGCCAGGACCACACATTTGCGGCACTGGAGCTGTACCTTTAACATCCTGCAATAGCAAGCTCTGATTTGGCCTTCCTGTAAGATGATAAATAATGCATCCAGCACTGGCGTTTCGGTAGTGTAAAACTGATGTATCGCTGTTCTGGAGCTGATAGACAGATGGCATCAGACAGAGATGAGTAACAAGAGGGAAATTTTTCCATAAAGTTTCTCATCACCAAGAAGACCTGCTCACAGAGCAAAGGCACTGCAATGAGCACTACTGTATGGAGGAAAGTGCTGCAGAACATGTGCCTTGTGTCTTTGTCATCTGTCTAATATATCTGGGCTAGTAACACCTGAACTGCAAGTTCAGGTGCACAGCTGAGAGAGCAGAAAGCCCAGAGAGAGCTCCAAGGTTGACCTGCATTAGCCTGCCCTACAGTAGACATGGAGGTCACCAAAGATTTCCCCAAAAAATTATTCTGATAGTTTGTTGACCTTTAACCATGACAAGAGCAAAGGAAAAGAGGCTGTGGCATATGGACACAATGTTAGTGTGTCTTATGTCTAGAAATAAAAGGAAGAAAGCAAAACCAGAACAAGCTTCAGACATTAACCTCAATATTTAACAGACTCTAATGTTCTTACTCTTTCCCAGCTATCAACTTTATTTATGCCATCTTGTTTGCCTCTGACACTCATTCATCCTTCATCTGCAGGCAGAGATGAGATCTGTACAACTCCACTTGTACAATTCTATGTTGGCTCTAGTTTCAGACTTTTATGCTTCTGCCTGAATAGCATCCACACAAGTAAAGCAATCAAAACAAGCAAGAACTTGTTGAGTAAAGACATTTGAGGTCAATTATGCCTGTTGCAATACTGAGGTGACAGCCACGGCAAGCTCGGCATAACAAGGTCCCTTGTAAAACAGGGAACTCAGCAACAGGCTCGGAGTCTCAGCTGGCTAATCTCACTGCTGGTATGCACCGGTGGAGGGCATTATTTCTCCTCCCAGACAAGTCCAAATTACTTTCTTTTTTTTCCCCTCTAAAAAGAGCTTAGAATCCAGTGAAGCAATAGGTGAGAACAAATCACTATCACTGATGAAGATCACTTTTATTGTGAGCCTTCCAGCTACATTTAGGATTTCTTGTAATTCTTCTCTATTATTTTTGTCCCTTTTTCTTCCTTTCTTTCTACTTAGGCACTTGCTTCTTCAAAGTTCATAGTATGGTTCAGCCCTGAGTTCTCTGCTAGATGCCAAGTTTCAAAGCTCCCAAAGTACCTACCTATCTGTGCACACCAAGCATTAAAAATAACATTTCCACATTTAAGCCAACTGGGTCCTGAGCTAACCTGCTTTATAGTCATCTGGAATTCTTCAGAAAAAGTGACTTGTAAGCATTGTAAACAGTTTTGTCTTCCCAGAGGACACCAAGAGTTTCCACCTTCATTACCATTTTCATTTTGAGATCTGGGTTGAAGAGCAAGATATATATTTAAAGAAGATGATAATGCAAATAGTATTAATAAAAGAAACCTCAGAGTTATCTGCTTTTCCCTAATAAGGCAGGCACTATCAGTGTCCCAAAGGCAGCAAGGTGCCAATACAATTAATCAGTCTGTTTTTAGTTCTCCTTAGACAGCAATAGTAATAGTTTGTTTCAGTCTGTTTATATGTGTCTGACAGGTCTTTGAGATGCTATGTTCACTTTCTTGTGATTAATAGTTATTCACATACTAAGGTGAAAAACAAGAAGAAAAAGAATGTTTTTAAATCAGGACAGATAACTGGATTCTCTCCTCTAGCCTTTCATTTCTAACTAGGAAATAGCACTAAATTTAGGAATGTTGTCTCACCCTATTATTTAAACTCTTCCTTTTCTTGCAACTTGCCCATGTGATGAGCCAAAGGGAAATTTAAATCACTTATTTTCTTAATTTACTTTTCATCTGTGCTCTATAAAGCCATCACATTGATAGTGAATGTCTGCACACTGTGACACTACATGCAGAAAGCAAAGTCACTGGGACCAGTTTTGAGAAAGGAATAACTCTTTCTGAGAAAAGAACTCTTTCTTTCCATCTCTGCAAACCTCTGAAATCTGAGACAAGCTGAGCACAAAACCCACCCCAACAGAGACTTCACACACTAAGGAGCTGGGATTCTTAAGGTGTGTTTTGTACATTCCTTCAGTGTCTTTTATAGCACTTTTAACAAGTCATACCAAACTGGAGATACTTCCCTAGTAAAAAAGCAAGCCCTTGAGCTGAGGTCCTCCTCTCCAACACGGAGAGCTTTAACTGGAGACAGTATGAAGGAACCTTTAGATAAGAAAAAGGAATATTTAGAATATTCTCCAGTTTCTGCTTCTGTCCTTCTGGGTGGTTTGTTTTGATATAAGGAAATTTTTCCTCTCTCCTCCCTGTCCCCAAAAGAGACCATGCACACATTTCTGTCCAATTCTCTCTTCTCTGCATTTCCTCACCACTTGTCATCTCTCCTTTATGGAGGCAGGTTTTTGGGCTCCTTCTTTGTCCTGGTTTCTTTGTTAACTCTTAATTTCCTGAGATCCTTTCCCTCTTTGAATCTCCTCCTTCTTCTGGCTTTCCCTTATCCCTTTGTGTCTAGTCCATTGATTTCTCTGCTTAGGCCTCCTTTGATCTCTCTTCTTTCAATCTCTTACCCAAGTCCATTCAGTCTTGTGCCTCCTCCTGTCTATTTTAATCAAGGCATTCTTTTCTTCAGCGTTAATCAGAAAGCAAAATTTCTCTTCTGCATTTTTCCGAACAACAGCCTTCACAAATCTTACTCTCGTTTTAGTTTTATTGCAGTTGGAGAGGATAGCATAGGAAAATTATTGTAACTGAATACCAAAACAGCTCTGCAAGACAATACCATCCTCTAGAATAACAGAAAAATACTCCGAACTTCTAAAATGCTATAAGATGCCCTATTAAATAATAGTAATTGAGCAGTAACAAACACATATTAATACACAGTGAGTTTGACACAAGTAGTGGCCTCTAGAAACCTTTCACTATATCTTTCCCTTAGTTGTTCTAGGTAGTTCATCAAAGCTATGACAAAGGTTATACACCAAATAGCAGAGAGCCTCACTCCTTATACCTGGGATAAAGACACCAGAGCAGCCCCCTCTCCCTCCCAGAGAACTCAAGTCCCCATCCCTAAAATACCATGTTCAAAATACAGTCAGTGCTGTCATCTGCCTTCTTGCCCTTTGGCAGCCCACAATTTCAAAGCAGTGGCTTTCCTATTTGTGGTCTTGGCTTACAAACTTGGGAGATACAAATGTTTACAGATGCATGTACTATTAGGCCAGTTGCACGGGTCTGGAGCCACTCAAGTCACAGTATGGTATAGGCGGAGGCACATTCCCATCTCTTTTTGAGACCCACAGCAAAAGTAACTTGGCTTGATTGAAGTCACAACTGTGGCTTGATGGTTTTGTGAATTTTTAGCTTGTTAGAAAAATGCAGTAGCAGCTGAATGACTAAGATACTACTGTTTCCACCATAGAAAACTAAAAATGAAACACCTTCTGCTGTGCGGTGACCATGTGTTTTTCAATAAACAAAACAGCACAGCCATGACATATATGGAAAACATAGTGGTTTAGAAAGAGCACAGCTGCTGTGGTGTCACATAAATCACATGCTGGGTTATGTTCCACGGACTGCATCTGGCCTCTGCCTTTGTGTGAGGAATCACATCACTGAACAGGGCAGAAGCACTGGACAGGTGGTTGACTCTGGACTCTCTCATGCTTTGCCATACTGTGAGGTATTTCAAAGATCCCAACAGAGGCTACCCCACTAAAATGCCATGCTGAGGAGCATGAGGTATCACATCTGACTGAAAATACTCATGGCCTGAGGAGGAGTAAAAGATGCTCACACCAAAATGTGTGACTCTTGGGCAAAAACAGTTGTCAAGAGCAACTTCAGATATTCGGACCCTATAAAACCATTTTCTTTGGCAGCAGACAACCCAGCTGCCCAGGGATGTCAGATAGATGCACAGCATCTTTCTAAATGGGTAACACCTTCAGAACTGGACTGGGGAGGTGAGGGAGGGGTGGAGGGGAGGTAGGGGAATGAGAAAAGCAACATGACCAGGAAACTACATCCTTGTCCTGTACATTGTCTGTGATTCTTACCTTCTACGCAGATCTTCAGCCACTGCTGCTCTGCAGCTGAACAAATAGGCTCGGAGAGATTTTAGCTGCTGTCTCAGTCGGACAACAGTTGCCAGGGGTTCAGCATGCTTATATAACATGGGATTTTCCTGCTGTATATCAATCAATGGCTCCTCATAAACATATTCCAGAAACTCTTTGGCTTGCTTTGATACCTGAAAAATAAAGTAACCAGTTCAGCTGGGCTTTCCTCCCAATTCTTTTTAAGCAGAATTTCCCCTTTGTGACCTGTCAGCTATTCTCTGCATCTGAAAACTTACTCTCTTATCAACTACAGAAGAAGACAGAGCTGAGGGAGATCCAATTGTCTCTGCTTATATCCAAGTCAAGCTTCATCAAGTCCATTAAAGTTGAGTGTATGAGATAATTGCTTCTTTACCCGAAGCACAGGTAAAGTATAGGTTTTGCAGCCACATGTTTTCATAGCAGGGTAAAATATTTTACTAGATTTTTTCAAGTCTAAAAGCTGATTATCAAGTTTCTTTGCTGTTAATATTGTTCTGTTTGTTTGACATTTTCTTTTTTGGCAAGAAGGAAACGATTAGGTAAGTGCCAAACTACAACATCAGAAAAGGAAACATACATTGCAAACCCAATGACAGTGTACAGAGTATAGAACTCTAGTGTAAAGTACTATCCCTGTTTGTTTCTTGCTCAGACAGTGTGGTTAAAAACATATAAAAAGAAAATAATCAAAAACATATCCATTAAGTTGTTGTGGGTTTTAAAATACTGATACATAAAGATGATTTTTACTTGTATTATTCACTCCCAGTGTTTCATCTTCAAGAAATTCTTTTATGCCATTTTCATGATAGCACTCTGTTCTATCTCCACCTGCAAAGAGCTACTATAATCTTGATAAATTAATGGAACTTTTGTTCCCACTAGAAAAGATACTCCCGTTTCTAAGGTGAGAAGGCCAAATTCCCTCACATTCTTTATTTCTGCATTTTATCACAGCTGGAAAAGAGAAGATGGGATTATCTGAAATGAGCTGGAAATCGCCTGAAACTGTACTACAGAAATACTATTCTTTCCACAATTCAATTAGTCCCCCTAGACCTTTACACCACTGTTTACACTGAGTCAAGGAAGGGATGAATTAGGCTAAAAATTGGCAAAGAGGCACACCATACTCTCTTTAGATTCAGGATGATATTTTCCTTCTGATGCTGTAAGGTAGGAAGTAGGTAAAAGCAATGTATAAGTAGTAAATATTATCACTTCTAAAACCAGAACAAGTTCCTAAGCTACAGAAGTCAGTAGGTATTTGCAGAGAATGTCAGCCCCAAATGTAACCTTTCTACAATGCCTAACAAAAATATAAGAAATAATGACAAGGCTAGCTTTCTAATCAATAACTACCCATATAATACATTGTGTAATTCTAAGTGTAGCAGAACTTAACTTCATGGGTTCCCCGGGCCCTGCAGCTGTACTAAATATCTCATCTATTCTTATTAAACATCTCACTAACTTATTTGCTTTCCTGTTTTGTTTTTTTTTTTTTAAATAAATAATGCACATACAAGGAGTTGTACTGTCTGAATGGAAGCAGAGGTAACATGCTGCGTAAGGAGCAGCACAGGCAACTTGGATTTTGTAGAACAAAACTCTACAAATTCCAAATATGTCAACTTTTCTAACACTAGCCATGGTGATGTTTTATTAGACATGCTAACTACAGTGCACAAAACAGACTGCAGTTAAGCCACCTGCTTTTACAATCATCAAACTATTTGGCTGTAACATCTCAACAATCCCCCGATAACCACTGTTTCTATAATAAATAGTATTATTATTCCACTAATGGGCAAATTAAGCTATATATTCAGTGATACTCTAAGAAGCACATGAATGAATGCTTGGTACAACAACTAGCACCTCCTACCAGGAGGACCTGGTGCCCAGTGTTCTTTGTAGGCTTGCTTCCTTGCTTTAAACCTTTGATGAAGGTCCAGGCTCCTCATCCACCTGCCCTACTGTCTCAGGAACCAGAGGGTGATTACTGTGTAAGTACTACACACATACCTCTGCACACTTGTACCCTGGGTGAGGCAAACTTCCTGAGGCTGCAATGTTGAGCATACAGAAGCAAACCAAAAGCCAGAATCAGGGTCACCTGAGTGACTCTGTAATACATGAGCACTACGATGACAAAGTATTACTGCGCGGCTCTGGTGCTGCATGGTTTGAATGCAGCCTTTGAAGGAAGAGCAAAGCAAACCTTTTTCTTTCCTTACTGATGTGACACACCTGTGCAGTGCTGATTGTAGGAAAAGTAGCTTTGCCCGGCATCACTGGCTGATAGGTAGGCAGCAGCTAACTCTGCATGCCTGACACAGGCACACAGATCACACAAAACTTTCACTCACATTGCCCATCACAGCAATAGTTACAAGAAGCTGAAATGCAGTGTTCTAATGGGAAGAGGTCAGCAGTCACAATAATTCAGCTTGCTACCACCCAACATTCTAGTTCATCTACTCGCATACTCACAGTTCCCCAGTTTTACTGGGCAGGCTAGACAATTCTATTAAATATTAATAATNATTATTTATAAATATATAAATATAATAAATTCTATTAAATAAGCCAGAAGGAATGAAAACATGCAAAGTGTAACAGGGTTTTATCTTTAAATGTCACACAAGAATAGTTGTGAAGACTTCCAGTTCTTTCTCTTCTACAGGCTGGAAACTTACAAGTCAGAATTCAATTTATCAGAATCCTGCCTCCCTTGAAGCCTTTTGGCACAGGGAGCTCATTTCTTGCTGTTTGTCTGGCATACTGCACAGGCTGAGAGCCACCCAAACCAAACTGCAATACTTACTGGTTTTTGTGTGCAAAAAGGGAAAGCAGTTGGCCTAAGTAAAAGGGAGAAAGGATGCTCACAAGATTGTGAGAAGGGAAAAGAAACAAACATGTGAAAAACACAAATATGAAAACAGTAAGCACACAAGGAATGTGAACCTGGTGACTGAACTGCTGCTTTGGTTATGACAGAAGAAACATGTCTAACTGCCAAGTCCTCTCAAGAAGCTTTTACTGCAGTTAAGGAGATTTTGTTTTTCCTACCTATGTGCTTTCAGGTGTTAAGTTCATTGTTCTTTTTCAAGATGAGACATATGAGATGAGACAACTTTTCAGATTTCTGCCACTGTTATTTTTTTTCATTATCTGTCTTGCCAAATGCAGGCAAGAACCTCTAGAGCTATTTGCAAAACTTAGTTTATTGATGCAATAGTTTAGTTTACAGTTGCTGTTCCGATGAAAAATAAAAGAGAAATATGTCCGACTACATTGTATCATCATGTTCATTTCCTAGAGTACCTTGGTGATTGTTTTGAGAGACAGACAGAACAGACCCCATAATATCCCTGGCAGAGGCAGGGAAAAGGTGGCAGTGGGAAAGAGTGTGGGTTTTCAAACTCTTCATTCACTTTGGTTCCATTTGTTGGACCAACAGGCACATTTTGGACTGTGTGAAACACAGCAGCTTTTGAAGACTGAAGCCCTATTGTAGCCCTATTTCAGTTCTAACCATCAAATATGGTATGTGCTTATGTCCTGCAGAATCTCTCTGGGGTATGCTGTGTGTCTGGCCAGGACCAAGTCACCCACTGCTCAGGCATTGCTGTGCTATCTGTGAGGGGCAGGGCTGTGCAGTTAGGAGAAGCTCTGTTGTTTAGCTTTATTTTGGGATGTTGCTGCACAGCTTTGTGTGGACACACTGGCCAATTATGGAAGGTGAAATGCTGACAAAATAAGTGGTCTTACTTTGAAAATGAGCTTATTACCATGATCACCTCAAGGAAGTGGGACAAGATACCTGTCTTTGCCAAATCAGGACATTTAATCAATACACTACTAAGGAATCATGCAGTTTCATTATACCTGTTAAGTGCAGTGGCTAGCACTAAGATGCCTTTTAGACTATATAAAAGAAACAAACAGCAGATTTTATTTCTGAATGCAGAAAGGAGATGTCAATATAAAAGTGCAGGCAATGTGTGCTTTACCTCAGAGAAGTACTGCTTTAGTTCCCTGGAACTATAGCAGGGACAAAAAAACAAAAGCACATGTGAATTGAACAGAAAGAATTACAAAAGTAACAACAATTATTTGTTATTTTAATGCTATACATGAGCAGGATAGAGTTCAGGAGATCCAGCCAGTGATCTCAGCTCAACTGTCACATTGCCACTGTGGTTCACAATGTTCTCCCTTAGGATCTGCTCTAGTAGATGGGGATGCTGCAGCATTTTCCTACCTAAGGGATAGTGTTCCTTTCTTAAATCCACCTCTCTGAGCACTTTGGCATAAAGACTGTTGAAGTACCTGCACACAATTTGCTTATATTCCCAAGCCACCTCATAGGTTCATCTACAAAAAGTGCAAATTGATGACTGCTCACTATTACAGTGAGATTACAATAGATGATCTTTTCAGTGAATAGTTAAGACTGAAATTCCCATGTCTTTTTGTGCCACAGCTGCCTGTACCAAGACCACAGGAAACAGAGCATAGAGCATAGTTTGTACCTTTGCAGGTTTAAAAAACAAATTTTTATTTTCTTGGCGGTATTACTGCCAGCTTGATATGAGATCTTTGCCTTACCATCCTCTTGGCCCATATCAGGGCTACCTACACTACCATAGTATAGTAAGTTTACTCCTTGGTAAATGCATCTAAATGAAGAATACTTAAATACTTATTCCTAATTTCTAGGAAAGGAAAGGAGTTTTGCCTCCAAACATAGGAGCTTTGTAACTTACGAATCTTGCATTTCATGGCATAAGACTATCATTTTCCAGATGGCAGGCTCTGGTTACCTTTTAATAATTCCCCCATCTAACAAATTTCTACTTCAAGAGAGCTACTTTTCCTCTAATAGAGCTTTTACTGGTTGGTGTTTTTGGTTTTTTTCCCTTTTCAAATAGCCCATAATAATAATATTCGCAGACACAAAACATCAAACAGCCTCTCCTAACAGTGGCTGCTAAGTCTGAAGCTCTAGTATGGTCTGGACTCCTTATGAGTTTGTTATTGTTTCCGTATATGCTCACCGAGATTGTAAAATAACACTGCTACCATGTTTGCTGTCATAATGCTTTCAGGCATGTAATCAGTTGCCCCTATCTAGCAACTGGCCACTGAGGCAACAGCAAACAGCAGAGCTCAGAAGTTTTAGAACAGCTGCTTGCGTGGCAAGTGAACAACTTTACAATTTTCTCTTTATGTTAATTTTGGCTGTCTGGTCCAAAGAAGTCTATAGCAATGTCCTTCTAGGACATAGTGGGCCTTGCAAACATCATGTCTGAGTTGGTGTAGGACTAGATGATCTTTCGAGGTCCCTTCCAACCCTTAAGATTCTGTGATTCTGTGAGTATGACAGTTTCCTGTGGTGGCTTTCACAATTTAGCATCTGTCACCAAGCAGTGTCAACCCACAGTCCCTCACGAAACAGGTGTTCCTCAAGGGCCCAATAACTGCAAAGATTAGGGCTAAAAGAGAGGTTTCAGTGTTCCGTCCCTCTCTGTCTCTTGAACAACCAGACACACGATGCTGGAAAAAATGCCACCAAGAAAGAGGAGCATGGCTGCTCCTGTGGAGGAATGCCTTAGGCCTGGCTGAGGAGACTATGAGAAAATATCTGTCTTGTTGAGAGTGTGTGGATCATTCTGGCAAGAGGGACAAAGAAGACAACATTAGCAGACAATGCCTGTAACCTTAAACGTGTTGCAATGTCTGCATTTCTGTCTAAGAAGCAACTCATTTCACTTTCTAGCAAGCCAATCTGCAGGGAGATTACCTTGTATTTGGAAGTGTCCCAGTTATGAACCAGCCGTGCAGGGATGAGGAAGCTGTCATCCACATGGCAAGTGCTGCAGTAATACCATCCACTGTAGCTACACACTTTGGCTTTCCCATTGGATAAGCCTATGGAGCGCTGACAGCCTGAAGAAGAGAGAGGGGAAAAAGTCTGCATTTGTACACCATGCCACAGGTACATATTCAAAGTGCAATAAGAAAAGTAATTATTCTCTCATCTAAGATCCTTTTTGAATTTCAGTAACTTATTTTACCAATGAGCCATTTCTCATTCCTTAAAAAATATAATAATAAATATCAGTATTCTTGAACTAGCGCTGAGCAAGCATACACTAACTTGGGCATCTATGAGAGTTCAGAGAGCAAACGGCACTTGGCACTTTTCAAGAAACAAAGGCAGAAGACCAACTTTGAGAAGACCAACTGGGCATTTAAAAGGCATAGCTACCTGAAAACCATGACCTGAAGCTTAGACAGAGAACACCAAACTACAGAAGCACTGTATGTTTGTTTCAGATAGCTCCCATTTTCCCACAGCAGAATGGGAACTGGCTGCCTGGAGGAGCACAAGTCAGCTCCTGCTGCCAGCTAGGAGAGATGCTGATTTGGCAGGTAGGATTAGGCCACAGAATTAGCACAGCCAAGACAAACCATAGTCAGACCATGAACAGTAACTGCAAGGAGCAGTCACACTGAGAATGAGTAGTCCTTGGCTAGCATCAGTGACACCGCTCAGTTTCCTGCAGGTTTTTTTTTCCTTATGATTAGATTACCCTGTGTCTTACAAGGTCTGAGGTCTGCCTGATACTTTTTTCACAGCTGGATCTCTTGCCTCTTCCCATGCTTTCTTGTGTGGAATCCATGGGGCAAAAACAATGTATTCAAAAGCTGCTGTGTTTGTTGGAAAGAACTAATGCAGAGCTCTCCTTCACCTGACCACCTGCTTTCACAAAACACACAGAAACTCAATCTATTTGACACTTCTGTCTTTCTTTCAACTGCATCTAAAACAAGCCAACAGGTTCATATAATACAGAGTGAAGGGTTGAAGACAGACAACACAGTCACGTTACATAGCCTGCTCAGGAAACAAGGCTAAAAACATTTGGATAAGATACAATGAGATGTCTGTGGTTGTTATTAACACCTCTTTGAGATGCCACACATGCTAATATTTCTGCTTCTCCTTCAAATGCTAGTATCCTTGTATGACATATACAGCTACAGACACAATTACCACTAGAGCTCCACTCCAGCATGTACTGTATGCTCTGCTGGACCTGGTTAGTAAAGCTGACTAGCAGAATCCTTGTACATCACTTTTATGGCAAACATACTGGTTAAACAGAGTTTTTCAGGCAGCAGTTAATTCACTGAGTGGTTTTATCAGTACAACTGATTTTGTTTAGAGTAATTATGTAATTCCTCCCACTGAAAGCATCTTTTTTTTTGCAAATAGAAGTTATCCAGATTGAAGCAAAGATTGCAGCTCAACTACTCTAGGCATAAATCAAACTCCTCCTTGTCCCCATTAGCTCATGTCCCCTCTGCTTGCATTAGAATAATTGGAACAAGCCAACCAACACCACTAGTTTACTTCCTCCTCTTCCACCCTTCAGAGCCATTTGGGCCCTGATTCTTGGCAGTACACACTATCAAGTGAGTCGGTGTAGGACATGTCCTGTTTTCATCTCTCCTTTTTTTTTTAACAGTGAGGATATATAGGTTCTTTAAAAAGTCAAATATATAAACAAGTCAGTCGATGAAAGAGATACTTATGTTAATGTCTCCTCCTTTATCATGCATAAGATCAGAGCATAAGTATAAATAAATATCTTCAGTGGTATAATTCAACATACATAGTGCAAAAATGCAATCTCATCATAGCTAATAATCAAACAGATTACCTACACACTATTATCATTGTAGAAATATTTTTTGTATAGTAAATATTGGAAATTTATTTGCAAAACAATATTTTTAGGGCAGAAAGAATGAAAGTATGCCTTCTGTAAAGGTAAAGTCAATTCAAGTAATTCAGGAGTGTGTTACAAAAAAAGATGACCTATGACTGTCGCTTGGGACCAGAACTCAGATGGCAACAACTTCATATTTCCCCAAGTGCAAAGCACATATTTTCCCATATTTCTTTTCTCGTTCTTTTCTTTTTTTAAATAAAAAAGCAGTTTCACAATTAGTCAGTTAAAAGAATTTCTGTGCAGTCCTGCTCCACTGTGCTGTTATGGATGAAGTCAGTAGGCATATCTGGAAGCATGCGAAGTATCAATGCTGTGTAGTATATACATAGCTATTCTTTCAGTTTTTCAAATGCATTCATACATAAGGGTGAAGGTTTTGAACAGCTGATGAGACACGAAATACCAGTCCTGTTTACCTGACATGACATTTGCCTGATTAGTAGCCCTGGAAGATGCTTGCAGAAGATACTCTCACTGTTGAGATGGAGTCCATATTTTTAAAAGCACAAGAGAGGTAAATCTTGCCCCTCTGTAAAGGAAACAGAGAAGTAGTTGCTTCTGGTTTTGTTCTCACTGAAATGCATTGAAGCATTCATTTTTACACCTCAGTTGGCTGCAGATTTAGCTTTTGTTACAAACGGCCATCACCTCATGTCAGATGGAACAGAGGCTGGTAAATGACCTGTAGTATTTATTTTCTAGCTCAATGTGATTAGACCAGCTAATGAAGTACTAGTGGTAAAGCTGTGTCTGTGTGAGACTGAAATTTCCTAACTCAATGCCATCCAAACCTTTATAAACGTTCTTCACTGGCCAACACTCACTTGTCTGGGGGATAAAGATGGGATAGGACACACTGATTTCACCTGCCACTGTGCACTCCCTGCCATTCCATAGGCTACTAATTCATGTTAGTGCCCTAATTCCTATCTGTTACACTAAAGGAAAGAATAAGCTAAACTCCAATTTGAAATGTCATCATCCTAAACTAAAACGTTTGTGGTTGAGAAGCCACCATTCTAAGCCTAATTCCTTGCAACCTCCTACAGTCAGTAACTCATTCCATCTCATGGAGAGAGTTTCCTCAGGAGAGGAATGACAAAGCACAGAAGTGTTTGGGAGGCTTCCCTCCTCATCCTTATGTCCAATCCATACTAACTGAAGGTTTCTGGGGTGAGTAAGGTTGCAGCAAGGCTTCCTTAAGCCTTTCCCTTAAGGAAGGGTGGTTTTATATACAGGAGAAAGTGGAAGAAGTTCCTACCCAAGCAGCATGCTTTGCTTTGTTCCTTATTCCAGCCTTTCTTTGAAATATTTGTTTCCTTGTTCCTCAGAAACACATTTTTACAGGGAGTATTGCTCAGTCCTCTTCATATCCTCAAGTAAGTCATATTCTGCAAAGCTATAGAACGTTGTAAGTTTGTGGTATTTTAGATGTGCATGTGGCACTGGCACCTACCTTACATTTTCCTTTACCTTACAAGGTTTGCTGTTTGAGAGTCACCATCTTTTCCATTCCTATCTGTTGTGATTCATAATGATGCCTATTTCTACGATCTTTTCAAATCAAGTTATCAAAGCACTGATTTTCTTTGATGTTACACAGTTCAAAGTGATGTAGTGTGACAAACATATTTCTGTGGCCCAGACCACTTATGCTACTTCATTTTTTTAAGATGGAAAAAAATAGAGCAAGAGTGAGAGAGAAAGAAGAGGAGGAAGGAATAGCTTGTGGCTTAATGCCCTTGGAAATCCTGCACCCGGACTTTCGGGTACTTAAACTTGTCATCATGTTTACCAGAAGCAAAGCTAATACTGATTCCTGGCCTTAAACTCTTGAGCACCCCTCCCTGCAAAATGGTCAGATGCAGCTCACCACCTCAGAGACTGACAACACAACTCGACAAATAGTTCAGGATAGGGGAAGGGACCATTTAATGTTTGCAGAAAAACACTTACTTGCCTATAGCTAGAGAAAGCACCTTGCACAGGATGGAGGAAAGAGCAGCACAACTTTCACCAAGCCTCTCTCACCTATTTCTAATGCACACACAGAGTATTATCCAGATAACATCTGTACAAAGGTCTGACAAACCCTGAGCCTAGAGCAAGAAGAATACTATGATATTTACTATTACTCTAAATCATCCCTACCTAAAGGATGTTATAGACCAAGCTACAGAAGGAAGAAGAGTAGCTGTAGGTTACTGTTAGCAAAGTGAGAGAAGGAGTAATTCCAAACCTTTCATCACAGAAAATATAACAAAACAACCTTGGAATCAAGCAAAGAAAATAGGGGTTAGAAAAAATAGCAGCAAGAAAGTACTGCTGGGCACAGATGAACCTCTCTCAACAACATGTCTGTGAGCAGAGTAGGAATACCAACATCAAGAGGCTCATCTCCAAGTGATAAGACTTTGGGAAGGAAGTAGAGGAAGATAGGGTTAAAAAGTCATAACACATTTCTCTCCAAGTAAGGTGTGGTGAGAATAACATGAAGGAGGAATTCAAGACACCTAAATACAACTCCTCTTCTGCAAAGCGTGGAAATCAACAGTTCTGCCACTTTCGGGGTGTTGCATACTCTTACGGTCAAGAAAGACATACACAACTGTTCTTTTTTATCCAGATAATCCTTTCATAAAAGATTGAAGTAGCTCATGAAACAGACCAAACTAGAATTAAGTACACAATTGTTTTCCTTATTCAATAAAGTTCCTTGCTCAGTATCAGGAAAAAGCAACTCCCTCGTGATTGTGTACTATAATTTAATCTGTGACAGATTAGCTTAGAAGCTAACTCATTTAGAAACAACATACAATATTGTGGTGGTTTAGGCCAATATCCACCCAGTCATAATATTACTCCCCCTCCTAAGCTGGACAGGAGAGAGAGAGAGAGAGGAATATAACAAACTGCTTGGGAGCTGAGATAAGGACGGAGAGATCAAACTCGGCAATTAGCGTCACGGGCAAAACAGACTCAACTTAGGGAGCAAAAAAGGTTTGATTTATTAAGAAACAATAAAAGCAGGGAGACGAGAAATAAAACCGTCTTAAAACACCTCCCCCCACCC
>WBNH01003874.1:81375-101936 GCA_013401255.1 Urocolius indicus
TTTATGTTTTAGTTAGTATTAAATTATTTTCTGTTTTCTTCCCCAAGCCGAGTAGCCTGCTCTGTTTTGTCCTGCACCTTAAGCGGCAATTAAGCTCTCCCTGCCCTTTAGCAATCCTTAAGTCTTCGGTACTTGAAGCTAATCGTGGTCTTTTGTTCCCTGATGGGCCTAAACCACGACATTTCCCAAACAAGAGCTGCCCCATGGCAAAGCACTGTGGACCTTGTGTTTTGAAACAATGTAGGTCCATTGCAAATGAAGTACATCTTGCTACACAAATTCAAGTCACTCTTGTCTGGAAACCTCCCTCCTCTTCCCAAAAAGTCAGTGGTCTTGTTTTGACATTGTGTATTTTCCAAATAACAATTTAGACATGGACGATGGGTTTTTTTCTCCTCATCTGGTTTTGGCTACCAAAACCAAAACATTTAGAAATATCACTGTTAGAAGTGGAAGTTTTACTTTTGAATCAATAGAAACAGGGCCTGAAAGTCACACACAAGAGTGGAAGATTGTTGTTTAAAGTGAAGATACTTAAACAATAAAACCTTAACAGTGCAAAACACATTCTCAGGGGATTTTACAACCTCAAATACAGGGAAGGCAAAGAGCTGCTCAAGTCGTAGAACAACAAGATCAATTGAAATGAAACCAAGTACAATATATATACAGAACTTAGCACAACTCTAAAAGCCCAGGACTGGTGAAAACAAATGTCATTTGGAACTAAAAATGTTACAGTAGTGCTGACAATCTTCCCAAAGATCTTCTGGTATGTTGTCATTCTGCTATATTTGCTAAGATTTGTCTCCTAGTATTTTTATTTCAGTGACATACTACAAACAGGTGCTGGGTGTGATAACAGTTCACCAAGTATTCGCCAAACCGAAGGAAGAGGCATCCATGCTTTTCAGCTATCTGGCTTTAAGAAGTTTTAACTATATGGCTTTTTGAGAAGTTGAATAAAGTCAACATCACATCTGCTTAATTTTTTTTTCACTTTTTTTTTGAAACAACTTTTGCTGACTTGCAAGCTATTAGGGAAATATTTTCTTTTCTTTGAGGTGGAAAAAGAAGGGAACTTGACATTTACTGCAGTAGGAAGGCTGGTTTCAGCAGTGAGCTAGAGCAGAGGCATGTTGCACTGGACTGTCCTCCATCTACACACGTGATCACAGAACTAGAGGCAGAATGACTCCTTGAAAGCCAAAAGCTTTCCACCTGCTGCGAAATTTGACAGAGCTGCAAGCTCAGGAAATAGCCCATTTACTAACCTTGGCCTCTCTGCATCTAATGTTCGGCTCAGACAGCCGAGTCAATGGAGCCCTAATAGCAGTATTTATCCTTTGGCAACTGAAATGACACAGAGAAAGCAGGGACGAAAATACAGAAGGCAACCCACAAAAGAATCAAGGAAAGCCACTCGGGCAACTAAAGGGGTGTAGTGAACACTTTGCAGAGGGCTGCAACTCCCACATCCATTAGGACTTGCTGTCCAAGCTGGCAGACACAACTGACTTCTCTGAAAAAATGTTTGTGTTAATGAGGGATAGGGATAGAATAAAAAAAAAAAAAGGTGGAGAGAGGACAAAAACCCCATGATCTATGCAAAAACAGGAGGAAAGGGCAGAGGCTGTCTTCCTCAATGGAAACATGAAGGCACATGCCAATGCAATAGCAATAGTGAAGGGCATCTGAGGACACAGGCCCCTTAAAGACTTCCAGGAGAATTTTCTAACTTTTTTTTTATAGTAGGGTTTGAAGTGACGTTTAGAGATCATCTAGTCCAAGCCCCTGCAGAATCAGGTCAACCTAGATCAGGTCACATAGGAACATGTCCAGGTGGGTCTTGAAGACCTCCAAGGAAGGANGAGTCCTCTTGAGCTGAGGAGCCCAGAACTAAACACAGGATGCCAGATGAGGCCTCACCAGGGCAGAGGAAAGGAGAAGGAAAACCTCTCTTGACCTGCTGGCCACACTCGATGCATCCCAGGATGCCATTGACCTTGTTGGCCATGAGGGCACATTCCTCCAGAAGAAATGCCTGCATTTCCCCAGGAGCCCACAGACACCCCAAGAGGGAGATAGGACAGCCACTGGAATACTACCAGCCAGCTACCACGATCTGAAAGATGTTGTACTTGCCAAAACATATTTTGACAGAAGACACATCATCCTAGATGATGAACTGTATCATGAACAGTTTGGAGATTTCTCTTGAATCCAGATCAAATAAAGACAAAAAATAACACCACACATCCTTCCAACAGATCATCAGGTCCCTCCAAAGTCTCATCTGTGCAGATCAACAGTCACAAACGCCCCAAACACTTCCCACGGGAACACTTCTGTACCCAGTAACAAGAAGATCAAGCCTGCTGTTATATGAACATGCAAAGGACAGAGAAAGCTGTCATTCTAGTGCTAGCATATTCTAGTTAACTAGTTCCAAAATGTATTGCTGTTCCAAGCCAAAGATATGAAGAATGGCATCAAAGACAAAAGTGTTTATAAAAAACTTGGCACTCCATTGGTAATCAGTGGCATACTTGCTCATTTTTGGAATTTATAAGAAATAATGCCCTGCCTTCCATAGTAAGACAGTTAGAACTGTGAGGAAAAGCTTTTTTATCTGCTAATCAAGCAAAAGAAAACTTTTTTCAATCTGCCCTTCTGATTCTAGTGTATCAATAGTGTATCAATAGTTTGTCCCTGCTGCCCAGTGACTACATCTGATACCACTGCCTTGGTGTATATCAAGTGTTGAAAGGTGCTAGTCAGACTCCATGACAAACTTGTCAATAGCAAGGCACAGACATTCACATCCTTCCCTACCTGTTTGTGAGAGTCAGCTGTTTGTCTGGGAGTAGTCCCTTGAAAAGCTTTATCTGAGAAAAGGAAAGAGGGAAGCAGAGGGCATTTCAAATGGAGGGGAAAAAATCGGGGAGGGGAACCCCACAAAGTCTGCAAAGAGAAAATAAAAAAAAAATATCCTGTCCCCATCAGATCCTCCCAACAACCTTCTTTTTCAGAGGTTCATTGTCAATCAATTAGCCAAGGCAGCAAGGGTCTGTAGGAAGGGAGGTAGCTCAAGAGACAATAGTCTGCCCTGTTGTATTACTATTTAATCACTTTTCCTAAATAAATAAAGCAGCCCTGAGGTGCTGTCACGTCAAGGGAATTTATAACAAAAAAACCCTTTATTTTTCATTGGTCATTACTGTTCCTTCCCTCCCACCCCTGCAGGACTAGAGAGGGTTATTACTGTAGCCTTAAGTTCTATCTTTGTGTTGCTTGCCTTTGATTCCCACTCGGACCTTGCCACTTCTGGCACTAATTTGTCAGGCCGAACAAAGGAGGGATTTGTACCTCCTGTAAGGTCTCAATTAGGAAAGGCTTCTGCTGTATTATGTGCCATTGGGACAGGACACAAAGACGGTAATTACAGAAATTTGCACTAAATGGCTTAAGAATTCACAGCAAAACTTTTCTTCCTCCCCCCTCTTCATCTTTTTCCAAGCTTACTCTTCCCAGCAGCTCTGGGGAAAACGCCCTCTCAATGCCTGCAAGCTGTAATTACCAACAGCAGGCCCCTTAGGTTAAACAGCAGCCCATGCCAGGGAACAGTACAAACTGCCTTCAGAGAGCAAGGTACAAGGTGAGTCTCAGCTTGCTGGTGTGCCTCCGAAGTTTCCCTAGCACATACTTTTCTGAGACAGATAAGTTTCCTCAGTTTCTCCCAGTTATAATTATAGCTATTCATTTCTTTGTGCCGTGGTAACAGCTCCAAGTTCCAGCCAGCTCTCAAAGACTGGATCTAAAGGTCTGAGGCACACAACAAAGGGTCCACTCCTACAGTAGCTGCTGTGCATTCTCATCCTCTGGTGCAGGGAATCCCAGGGGTTGCTTCTCACAGAGTCTCCACAAGCCACATTTCTCTGCACAAGAAAGTTTAGCTTTTCAAGCTACAAAGGGACCACAGGAGCCCTGGTAATGGTGCATATGTAACAGAGAAAAGACTCCCTGCAATCCTGACACAGTCAGAGCACCATACTTCTGTGGGGAATACGAGTGAGTGCAGAGGAATCACCCCATGTTTGGGAGAGGAAATCCACCTATTTCCACATGAAAGTCTGCTCCCATATTATGTAATGCAAGACTAAAATCTATTTCATGTTGGAGATGTGTTTTGTTGCCATCCCAGGGCCTGATCCTGCTTTTCAGGAGGTCACCAGAAATGTTCACTTGAAACTCTCCTGGACCTCAGTCAGATGGTGAAGCAAAATTTCAAAATTGTCTTCTCCCGAGTTTTGAATTTAAAGAAAAATAGGAGAAAGGAATAATTTTTTAATTTAATTAATTTAAATTAAATATTAAAAGGAGGCTGTTAATTCTGCTGTCCTCTTGAGTGTCGCAAGGCTATCTGCGGGGTAACACACTGGGCTGGATCCATCTTGTGGATACTTATTTGACTCCCCCACCTCAGGAGGCAGCACCTTCACAGCTCCCATAACAAAAGAGAGACATCCTTCAGAATAGCTGTTTCTGATATAACTGACAATTTCTGAGTAACTATGGGTAGCTAGAGAGTATTTTGCCACAAAGTGTCAAATTTGCTCCACAAAGGTGCCCTTGCCAAAATAAAAGGACAATGAACTGCATGCACACGAGTCCTCTCTATTTTCATGTCATTTCCAAACTGGATAAAATCATGAACTTGCTTAGGACTAGAGTCAGGAGTCAAATGAACTGAAATTTGCAATTAGATGCAGACGCTTAAGGTCATGTTTTCATCCCTGCCTCAAGGGAAGAACTGGGTAGATGAGCTCATGCTTGAACTTCAGTGCTAGAGCACATGTCCCCAAATGATGTGTTTCAGTGAAGTACACATTTTCAGGAATCTCCCCAGAAGGCCCAGAGCTGAAATTGAGTTCCAAAAACAACTTGGAGGAGACACAGTAATAAAAGGAAACCAAAGTGCTCAAAGGTGGAAAATTGCATCATATCCAGAATTCAAATCCCTTTGATTATGGACCATTTTTCCAGCATCCTGAATCAAGAAAACAGCTCAGCCACCCTGTAAGGCAGCCCTGGCCCATATAGTGCTGTATGTGTAGAATCTAACATTTCAGCACTGCTCATCAAATGCAGGTGAACCTCTGAATACCCTACAGGCTTTTCTCCACCTTTTACAGAGAGCAAAGAAAGGCTAACACACCAAAATGAACATGGCCACATGAGAGGCAGGGAATGGCTGTGTGCTGCTAAAACACACACAAATTCTTCCAAGCGATTTTCTTTCCCTGCAGCAGGAGAGAGGGTACAGATGCTACAGCTTGGTTGCTTACCTGCACACTTGAAACTTTGAGCTGTGAGCCCTCTCTCTAGAGACAGCGTGGTCAGGATGCTCAGGAAGCTGGTGGTCACAGACTGGCGCTTGTTCTTATGGAGATCATTTCCAAAGGGTTGATCTCCAGGTCTGGTCCTAAGTGTAACCTGTGGGTTCTGAGTTAAACTTCTAGTAGTACTGGCTGCTGCTCTCAGTGCCTCCATCCACTCCTGGGCCCTCTGCCGGGTCTCTGCACGCAGGCAAAGGACATCTTGAGGAAAAATGACCTGAAAGCAAGAGTCATAGCCATCCTGAGTATCTGTCTGGACTGAAAAGCAGACATCGACATTGTAGCTCAGCAGAGGATCTTCATCAAGCCTACCCGGTTGAAATGCCATGAGATAAGACCTGTTCAAGACAAAAGTAAATGCTTTCCAGTTATTCTGGACAGTTAACCTATAAAGAGTCCCTGACTTGAGAATATTTTGGTACTCTTTAGTGTTTTCAGTCAAATTCATGGATAGGAAGAGCTCCGTAGGCTTCTCCAACAATCCACTGGTTTGAGAAAGGTCACTATTATCTTCTGGCTTTGGCACATTCTCCAGCTTCTTCTGCTGCCTTGTGAAAGCAGGCACAGAAGCACGCACCGCTTGCCAGAGTTTCTGTCCCCAGTCCAAAGCCTCCCATGCGGACTCTGCCTTGAGCTGTAGCTGTGAGTTGTCTGACAGGACAGTGTCCACCACCTTGGTTTCAATGCAACCGCTAACAGTGACCCTTTGAAAATGCAGGAGCGGATACACGGTGGTAAGATTCTGGTTGCCACTGCTGTCCAAGCAAAACAGGTACAGTTTGTACAAGGAGAGCTCAGCGTAACAGGTTTGCCAGCAGCTGTCATTGTCTCTTCTAATTTCTAAGTATCCCTTCTTCAGAATGTTTGGAAACCTTGGCTTGTGTTCTGGAGGAAACAAAATTAGAATGTTACCATTAATTCTTTTTAAATGATTGTGTCAAATTGCTACATCATTCTGGCTTATCTAGCTCTCCTACCCACAGATGATATACCTTGAGGGTAGGATCACAGATATAGCCTTCACCCAATAGTTTATAATGATCAAAAATAAATACTAACTCTAGATTGAAGGCAGTGAGGAAACAGCACTTTTTTACCCAGAGGGACCAAAACACTTTACAAAAAGGGGATCAGGAAACACAGGAAGATAAGAAAGCAATTTCCCTGAAATTAGCTAGGAGAACACTGACAGAGCAACAAAACACTGCAAGTCTCCCAGAACATAGTCCAGAAGAGTACAATATGGAACGGAGAACTGTGCCCAATGACAGTTTCTTACCACATTTCAGCACAACCGGTGACTAGAATGTTTTGCACAACATTGATTACTACAGAGGAGCTCTGCTGATTTACCAGGCTCAGGACCATCAGACGTGCAAAAATGAGAAGCATGAGGCTGTGCAGTCTCAAACACATATATCTAAACACCTCAGCACTTCAGGTGCTTCAGTGCAGACCCTTTCACAAACCCTTTCACAAACCTCAGCCCAAGGTGAAACCAAGGGGAACTTTCTTCATTCCCAGAAAACCATGTATGAGTTGCTCCAAGCACCAAAGTGGTATGGATTTAAAAGAAATTAACTAAAGCATTTCTGAGTTTAAAAAAAAGTTTCAGTGCAAAATTCATTCCAAACTGATTTGCACCACTTCAGTCACCATTAATTACATGTAAACGTTGTATTTTCACCTTGGGCTAGACAAGTGGCTCTATGCAATTTTTACTGGTTCCTGTATAAAGTCAGTGGCTTTTACTCTTACATTATAACATCAAGGTTAATACTTGGCACTGCAAAACAACCCAGCCCTGCGGAACAAATTCTGGATCCCAACTGGCTTGTACTTCACCTTTCCAGTAAGGGTACCTGTGATGGGTCTTGAGTTAAAACAGTGGCAGACTTAACAGACACAATTGAAAAGTTTTCTGCTTCCAGTTGTCCCATTTCCCTTGGAGACTGCTGCTCCTGAAGCAGGAGCAAGGCAGCCATCTGGGAACAGCTCCTCATCCACTGCCCAGCACAATTAGGTCAAAACAAAATCAGCATCAATTAACATTAACATGCAGTGTTACAAACCACAGTAGTACAGGAGCTGTTTTACTTGTGGTTTCTGCCCTCAGGCTGATAACTTTTGAAAGAGGGATAGAGTAAAGAGCTGGAGGCAAAAAATATTTTCAACATCTCCCTTAACCAGTTATTTCTCATGGTAACAGGCCACACAAGTTTTAAACGCCATCACCTCTGAGTACACCTAGGCCTTCAACACAGAGCTAAGAGAACAGATGCATCTGGGCTAACAAAGCTTGGAAATGCAGCAAGAATAAACCTATATAGAGGTTACCACATCCTGATCTGTACTGGGCTTAGCAGCTAACACAGCCAGGATTGCTGGACAAGCTGCTCTCGCTATCCCAGGCTCATGGATGCATCTCTCCATCCTCCCAGGGCACAAGGAGAGTCAGGGACTGCGAGCATATGAGCGACTGAGTTACTGCCCAAGGGTCTTCTGATTCCAATTAGTGAAAAAGCAGAACTTGAGCTGTAACCTACAGTCTAAGGAGTTGCTTCCATCCTTGGCTGAAAGCACTTCTGTAGTTGGTTGAAAGAGTTTTGTGTATACGTAGGAGGATTCAGGATAGCAAGAGTGTAAAAGCTATGGCTAACTTTAGTGAAGACCAGCTTTAAGGATTTGTAAGGATTAAGCAGACAAGTTGCAGTTAAACTTAATGATCATCCATGGGAATTAATTGTTTTATACACTTAATGTGAGCAAGCAAACCTCATGGGGTTAAAAAAATGGGGTAAGAATGCTACCTCCCATCCACATTAACAAAAAGGAAGCATTTCTTGCCAGTTCAGATTTAACTTCCCCACATCTTGCACACACTCAGAATGAAGCCTGTGTTTAACACCACATTCAAAGCACTCTACACTTTACCTAAAAAGACTTCCTGCACGTATGACTAAAATCATAACAACAATTTTAAAACTGCTGCTTTGGCACTAGGTCTCAAAAGGCGGAAAAGAAATCAATATAACTGTACCTTGCAGACAAATAAGCTACTCGAGTGTTTCAGCTAAATATGAAAACTGAAAGCCTAGTCTAAAACTCAAAATGGTGCAGAAAAAGCACACTTCTGTAGCCTAAATGGATAGCTAACACACACACATATTAAAAGAGAACCAATTTTGTTCCCTATACATCTCTGGTCCTGACATTCATTAGTATTTCTGTGCTAACTCAAAAGCCATTAATTTCTCAGAAACCCACGCTAATCCCTTTGTAGTGCAGATAATGGGTAGCCATTCTAGACTCATCTTCCCTTTCTATTAATCCAATCAGGGAGGCAGCTCTTCTGCAGCTACAAATGCAATCTCTCTCGATTCCATCAAGTACAGATGACAGTTCAAGCTTCTCCTTAATAAGACAACTCGTAACCTTCCCCCAGCCACCCCCTCCTTCATCTGCACACAGGTTTGCTTGTCTTTTGTTGAGTTACAGAAAGCTATCTCTCCCTGCTTTTTGAAGAAGCAATCCCTCTCCCTTCTTCACCCCACTCCTTCCCTTCAAGCTCCTATGAATCAGTTCTACTGTTTCTCACTCTAATTGGGACAGATTCAGCAGCCAACTTGATTAAAATTCAAATGCTTTGTACTGTTTAGGTCAGGGCACTAGATGCTGGCAGAGATGGGCTGAATCCTTATGCTACACAACACACACACTCCTTAGAATCCTCTGCTAATTTATCTCCTCAACATGTGGTGCTCCACTCAGAGAGCAAATGCTACCATTTCTCCACTCACCTTACAAGCAGAAACTGCAACTCCTTTCTTCCTGACAAAGATGGGGAGAGTAAACTGAGGGAGGATAAAAGAAAAGGGAAATAATCACAGTAAATGGCCTATGTCTGAGTCACTTGAAGTTATAATTTCAAGGGAAGAGCAGAAAGAAGGCTGAGAGAAACAAGGAGAGATACAGTAGCTGAGGACAGGGCAACGTCTTCCTCAGCATCTCTCCTCTCCTTTGGGAAGTGCCTACTCATCCTGGCTAGGAACCACGAACCAAGCACACTCCTACCCTTCTCCACACTTGTGGGCAGTTGGTGCAACCCGCATCAGCAGGAGAAGGTGTTCAAATGTTGTCTCAGATGTCCAGAAGACATATGCTCCTGAACAATTGACATGTCCCTACCGGTATGGCAGGAAAACTTACCCTGCTTTTCACCACCAAAGCATTTCTGATGAAAACTTGGAAAAGAGCAGAAGCAGAGATGTCTAGTTTCTGAGGGGTCTGTCTCTTCAGGTGGCACTTGACTCTGGAGTCTCTAATGCTTAGTAAGAGATGAGCACAAATTACAGGGTTTTGTCAACAGTCCTCCTCTCTGACTTCTACAGAACTTAGTAGATGCCTTGAGGGCCTAAAAGACTCTCAAATAAGGCTGGGCCAATCGCTTGTTTGGTGGGGTTTGCTAGATCAAGGACAAACTGTGCTTCAGGCAGTGTGACTCGGATCCACAAAGTCCACTTCCCTCCTACTTAAAAATAAAGTCTTTTCTTCACAGTTATTTTCCCATCTGACTCTGCAGGTATAGCTCTTTCAGGCAAGTATATTTGATTTTGCTTGCTCATGAAATAATGGCATTGATATTTAGCCACAAATTTTCAGCAGATGCCTGTCCTGGTGCCAAACCTGTCTTCTTCTCCAAGAGTCACCTCTTATCAAGAAACCACTACAGCAATGGGACCTGTAGCTAGGTAGATGTCTGCATTAAATTTATATAGAGAAACAGCATCTCTCCCCACCAGAAGGACATTCACTCTTTTTAATCTTCTTTGTGCTTAAGGAAAGCAAAACCTGCTTTGAAAATGTTAAACTTGCAAACTCTTAATTTTAGATTCATGCATTGCTAGTGAGGTTGGCTTCACTGTTCCACCAAAAATAAGCTCCCCACTGAATGAACTGTCTAAACAGTTGAACCAAGAACCTGAACAAATTACTATTTGTGTCTTTCCCTTCAGGTGTGGCATTGTATGAGAAACACGCAAGAAACTCTGCTGAAAAACATACAAGAAACTCTAAAGGATCCCGGCTGCCCAGCCACTCCATCCAACCCTTTTTGCTCCTCTGCAGCAAGTTCAACATTTATATAATGTTTGCTGAGCAGATCACCAGTACCCTGTGCATGCTGACAGCACCTCTGTGAAGGGGGCAGTAGAGAATGAGGACTCAACTCTGGCAGAGACAGAAGTATAAAAAGTTCAAAGAGATGGTTACCTACTACCAGCTAGAAGATGCATAAAACAGCAACACTTGCAAGAGAAGTGAGAATACAAACCAAATACGTACTTGCTGATTTTTTAATAAATTCATTTAATTTAGTTTTAAAAAGAAGGAAGAAAGGGTACAAAATGACTGTCAAAGCACAAAAATAGGGTCAGTTCACATTAGGAGAGTTAGCTGACACCACTAAGGGAATGATAGCAACTAACCTGAAAATTCAGTTATGAAAGTCTTCACATCACTGGAAGCAATCAGCACTGCCCTAGGAGATGAAAACTCTGTTCATTAGATTTATGAAGTGTTGTAACTCCAGAGCAAAAATCTCCATAAAGAACAACTCTCCCAACCAGAACAGCTTCACAACCAAACTCATTAGTGCTGTTTACTGTAAACCTCCTGCACTGTGAATTTATCCATCTACATGAGCATGAGCCACTCCCATTGTCTCCCATTGCACTCCCCTCTCCATCACTCTGCACCCTCCCACAGCCTCCCAGGCAAGGAGTGGAGGAGGTACACTGCCCAGCCTAGGGCCCTCCACTGCTGCTGCTCTCTGCCAGTCCCTCATGCCCCTTCCAGTTCGGAGAGTGCTCAAGCCTAAGAAACAACTCGGAGCAAGTTGGCAGGGAACAAGTGCTACATTGCCCAAATTAGCCAAGGGGGCTAGTGGGAAAGCACCATCCAGCAGATGAGTTTAAATCAGATGATCCATACTTCCCTTTATCTCGGGCAAAGCACCTCATCTCTCTTTGTCCCTGCCTCCTCCCATCATTCTTACTGCATGGTGTATTTAAACTGTAATCTCCTGGGAGAAGGGGTTATCTCTTGCTAGATGCACAGAGAGCACCTGGCACTGCTAGACTCTCGCAGTGGAGGCCATCCAACTTACATTCTACCTCTAATAACATTTTTGCCTCCTCACATCTTAAAATGCCCCAAATCTCTGCAGTACAGCTACCTCTTTCTTGACCGTCTTTTAATACTGAAAATAAGCGGCCACAAGGAGAGCATCAGTTCTCTAAGTGGCTTGATACCTCTGGGATTATTTCCAAGTGGTTTGAGGATTCCTGCTCTCCAGATGGGAAGGTGAGAAGTGTTATTTCCACACATCTGCCTCTCATATGGCAGCACCAGTATCTTCTGCACACCACAGATCTATAATGTTCTATCATGCCAGTGGCAATTAATGGCCTGTTAGACTGCTCTCTCTGTGTAGCTTCTAGGAACAAAAAAAAAAGTGCACAAGCATCACAAAAATCACAAATGGCAATTAGGCTTCAGAAATCTCCTTGGTAGGTGGGTTAGGAGCTAGGTTTTAGCTGGCCATCACAGGAAAAGTGTGAAGGCTGCATGTAAAATCTTCACTATTTCACAACTCTCAGGATTTCCCATCCAGCAGCTCTCTTGCACACCTTCTCATTCCAGCTGTCTTTGCAGCTCTTCCCTGAGGAGGACAACAGTGGCAACTGATGGCACCGCTGTCCACTGCTCTGTGACCCACCAGCACAAACCTGCTCAGGACACTGAGCACTGCATAAGCCAACATCACAGGCACAGAGCCAGTATCAGCCACCACTACTGCTGCTGAAGGTGAGGATATCTGGCAAACAAAGAAAACACCCTGACATGATGTCTATGTGGTTGCCAGAATCAAGGAAAGCAGCACTGTAAAATGACTCCTCAGAACTCAAGAATCCTCAGTCCCCAGCCTGTGAATCAGTGGTATGTTGCTCAGGAGTACAGATTTAGATGTATTTCTATAAAAACACTAGAAATGTATGTACTATGTGTAAAAGAGCTATAAGAAGAGGGCTCAAGTCTCTCTTGAAACATCTCCTGCACAAATACTGAGTACAAGATCATACCTTCAACACTGTCCCAAACAATGGCTACACTCCCAGCTAGATTAAAAACAATGTGAAGGAGAGAGATTTTTTTTAACCAGTCAGTCAAAAGAAGGCGGTGAAATCCTGGCCTCAACCAGACACAGTAGAATTTGGGCCTGTTGGCTAGTTTTCTCTGATGCCATGCCACAATGCTGCCAACACCCTGTGGGCTCAGCTTCCTGAGAAGAACATATACTGCCAAAATCAACAGGGCTGGCACAGTATCTCCATAGCTGCTTGTTGGAGAGAGGCACAAGATGTCAGCCTTCTACAGCAGACAGTTTGTCAGTGTGCAGGTGCTCAGCACAATGGCAGCTCTGGAGTTCCTCAAGCTCACGGGCACAGCAGGCAAACAAAATAGCTACCCAGGAAAACTACTATAGTACCCACACTCTTGGGAGCGGCTCTGAATGAAAACGTACCCATGACTATCAGAGATAACTGCTCACACATTGTTTTAATAATCTAAGCAAGCTTTCACTACATATTACAGAAGCAGCATTCTCCCTTTGTTTGCCAGGCCACATTCCCAGAAATACAAAAGTTTGCCTTGAATTTGCTTACAACTTTTGTCTTTGCTAGCTGCACTTACCACCTGACACTGCTATGCAGCACAAACAGTGCTTACTTCTAGCACACTAGCTGTTCTGTCAAGGAGATACTGTCCCAAAAGGCACAGCTTCGTTTCAGATCCTTTTCTTTCACAGCACATGGAAAGGATCCAGTTTCATTTTATTTGTATTATAAAAAAAGCAAGCAGCTGGAACAGATAAGCTCATAGTAATAAATTTACTATGAAGATAAGGGAAAAATATTGTGACGAGTTAATCTGTGCAGCAAGTCATCCCAGCCTCAGAGCACTGTGAGACCTCTGCAGGCTCCAGAGGGAAGTCCTTCACCACAGAGGAGACTGGCAGGAGAGGCTGAAGTTGTTACTTTCACATGCATTTGTTTAACCTGTTCTAAAGCCCCAGAAAGGGATGTCTCCACAGGCTGCAGCCACTATGACCTCTTCACTACGACCCAGTGCAGTAGCTTTTAGCCAACCTTAAACCATATTTTTCTGGTCTTTTGTGGAGAATAATTAGCAGTACCAGATAAAAATATCTGCAACACCTACTTTCTTGCCTTTGCTTTTCTCTTCTCACCTCAGCTCGCAGTAGCAGTAAACTCTATGGCAGACTCTTGTAAACACCAAGGGAAGAAATACCACAGCCATCTCCTAAAACCTGTACGGCAGGTGAATAGAATAGGTTAAGGAAACAGGTTAAAAGAGAGCATTTTCAGACAACGGAAGTTCTCCTTCCTCAAAGAAAGTTCCCCTGCCTTCAAACAGCCCATGCAGAAAGGCTCTTGCAGAGCACACAGCAAGCACTACTTGTCAGTGCTTGGACCATAGCAAAAAAAAAAAAAAAAAGAAAAAAAAGAAAGAAAGGTACAATGCCTTGTACCTTTGCAAAATGCAACAGAAAAAGTATGCTGAGCACCTCAGAGGCACTGACTCTTACTGGGCTACAGGTGAGTGCTGGGGGAGGTTGTTCAGCCAATTTTAATAATCCACTTCTTTCCTTTGCTGAGTTCACCTCAAGATCCCGGAACTTGACGATACCTAGTCTCTTCTGTAAAAAGCATTTTTGAAGAGATCTATGCTGATGGCAGCACTAAGTACAGCAATGGGACTTGTTCCTGAGACCACAGGGAAACTGTGGAACAAATGGGCTATATGATACCTGGTACTATTGCAGACAGTCTAAAACCAGTTTTCGTTCTGGAAATCTCTCTAATTCTGGTTTTCTTAAGAATGCTAACATTGCTGTACTTCACAAAACTACTTTATAGATGTGAGGTCTTCATGGCTGTAACTTGTAGCTACAAACCATTTAATGTGAAATCATAATGATAAAGAGTATACCACATTCTAACACAGTTTGATCACATTTTCTACATGGAGAAAAACTTCATTGGAATAACTCATTTAAGCAGTGCAAGTGCCTGCTGAGCAGCTGGAAAGAGTACAACTGAACTTCACTGCTACTACCAAAGCAGCACACCTTGGGTACACACTCTGATAGTGTGCCTGAATCCTGGACACACGGAGCTTAAGGAATTCCATGGTTTGACCCAACTGCACAGAGCATGCTTTTTGTCTTTTCCTCTCATGGTTATATCACAGAAGGTTTTTCATCAAGTCATTGTGACACTGAAGTCCTACTATAGACTTGCTTCTGGATACGGCAAGGGTTGTATATATTTCTGTATACAAACACAGAGAAACATACATATTTAGGCATCTGCTTTTCATGCTCAAGAGTAGATGATTTATCTCTAAAATCTAACTCAAAAGTCTTGGTTTAACCCTAAATGGGCTACCTATTTGTAACCAGACTCATTCCACCATGCACATACACATGCTCTCACAACTCTTTGATTTTTAAATTCCTTTGTTAAATCGTGCCCTTTTATTTAGGTTATAAAATCTTTTGTGGCACAAACTCCTTTTCTTTTCCACAAGTGATTAGTCCACTTCTGGCATTTACAAAACACATCATGGAAATGGAGACACTGGGTCAGTGTTTCCAAAGACGAGAGCACAAACTTTTCCAGTGCAGTTCCTGAGAGAGGAAAAAGTATCACTTGGTGAAACACTGCTTCATACAGCTCAGTGGAGAAGCCTGCCTCAATCTGACAAGACGACTTCCCGTACCCTATACAAAGCTAGCAGAGACGCCTTAACACTGACATGCACAAATTGCATGCTTGAGGTTCTGTCAATGGTTTATGGACCGAATAGCCAGCATTTCTTCAAGACACAGAGCAGAGGTCTCCGACCTCACAGGAAAGCTTTGCATGCCCTCTTCTTAATAGCTGCTCTTTAACTTTTATGAAAACTGACTTTGTTGGCATCTACCACTCTCCCAATAGCTTTAGCATTCAACGTTTTTCATTTGGGAAAATCAGGTAAGTAAATGGTCAGAAATACACAACAATTAAATTTTTTTTTCCTGAGTCAAACTGAACAAAATAGAAGTCAAAAGTAAAACAAGCTTAGTGTTTCAAACTAGAAAAGGAACAGAAGTCAACATGGGTTTAAGAACTTTTCCTCAAGCAGGCAAATAGGCAGAGCTATATTAAAAGATAACAGAGTTGTGCTGATTTCTGTCCTCTTAAGGGATACCACACGGTTGTCTTTTGGGAGTTTTGTTTGATTTTTTTTCCAACATGCAGCTCCACTTTCAAGATAACTATAAAAAACAACTAAGAAAGTCCTCGTAGCAACAGAAACAATAAAGCATCAGCACAAACCTGTGTTTCCTTGGATGTCTTCTCCCTTGGCTATCGCCAGGTAAGACAGCAGAGTGCAGTTATTGTCCTGACCAGGCGCAGGTGGCTGCTGCAGAGAGGTGCCCGTGAAAACCACTCCCCAGTTTACATGGCTGATATCAGAGCGTGACCTGTTGTGGCCTGGCTTGAATGTGGAGGCTTCCTCATTCTGCACCAGGATGTCGTTCACCGAGCGAGGCCTGTCTCTTCTCCGCTGGCAGATACTGAAGATGTTAAAAGCTGGAGTCTCCCCTTCCCCTGCCCAAACAAGGTTGTCAGCAGCTGTTCCCCTCTGCACCACACACTGGTCTTTGGCAGCGAATGTTGTCTGAGCTTTGGTTTCCAAGAGGCCATTTTTGCAATGATCCCAGATGAGGCTACTTTTGGCTAAGGAGGTGACATTCCTTAGATTCCTGGTCTCTGCTATCTGATCAGATACCTCATGTCCCATCAGTTCAGGGACCTCCTGCACACAGTACACCTCAGAAGGCTCTGCAACCTTTTCAGGCTTAGTATCAAAACTATTGAAAAAGTCTTCAGTCACTTCCAAGGCAGGACTAATGTCATCAACTTCAAGAGCCTCCATATCCCGTGCTGCCAGTAAGCCTGGGGTGTCGCGATGCCTTAAGGAGATACCACATCAATACCAGAGAAAGAGCTGCTTCACCTCTGTCCCTGGGACACCATAAACTTAGAAGTGGCGGGGCAAATACATTCTCTAACCTTAGTGGTAGAAAGGAATCAAACCAAGGTTTCTTCAGGTGGGAGACTTAACATCTCCTGATCAAGTGCGCTACAGCTCCTCTATGAAATAAGCTCATGGTGATGTACAGTTCCTGTAAAGCAAAGCAAAACTTCACATCAGTAAAGTCCTTTTCCCACATAAGCATGTTTAACCACATCACTCCTTCCACAGGCCCCTTTATTTTACTTTCTCCCTCGTTTGGCACCAACATTATTATGTATGACGAACCTCTTTGGAGTTTCTGTTGTTTAGAGCAACAGGATGGGGCACCAGATAAAGTGGAACCAAGGTGATTCCATTTAATAAGTAAGTTTTGGAAAGCTGCACCAGGAGGGAATACTGACTAACATCACAAACACAGCCACCTCGGGAATGCATAGTACGGGTTCCCTTGAGGCAGTAAGAAAAAGTTAAGGAAAGAAAAGTAAAATAGGCCAATCAGCCTCAAATAGTTAGCCCTTCTTTCCCAGATTGCTTGTACTCCAAATTTGAGGAGACCAAGGTGTGTTTTACAGCAGCTACTTTGCCTACTTGCCTGCACAAACAGAACCATGATATCTGATCAATGTTACTAGGTTGCTGCAGGGTACTGCACATAGAATTTCTCTCTAGAATACCACTGGGAATTTAAGTGAAACCATGTGACAACCTAGGCCCCAGAAAGACAATGCATCCTACCAGCAGAACAAAGTAAACCATATACTGTATCACCACAAATCTGCAGATCATTACTTCCAAGCCATTGACTCATGGGGCAAAATTTAAGAATAGCCAAGGCCAGTACTACCAAAGAGCTGTATTGATGCAGCTGAGTTCACACCTGAGAGGAGGAATAAAGGAGAGGGGTGCAATAAGGAGGTGTCTTACTGCTGCCTTCTGTCACATCAAGCCTGCTGCATTCTAACCTCCTCCTCTTGAAGCTCCATCCACAGTGCTGCCATGCTTAAGGAAAGTCCATAGTAGTTATGTTTACATGGGGGCAATCAGTCAAATGTGTACAAATTCTTGGAAGCTGGAGACTGGGCATTCGTGCTAGCAGGGGAACAGAAATCACAGAACCTACAGCACAAACATGCAAAACAGTCTGAAATCACAGAGCTATATGGCAACTTTGACCATAGTAGCTCAAGTCCTAGAAGCAGCAAAGCTCCACTAGCTTAAAGCTCTGCCTGGATTAATACACTCAGAACTAATTAGCCTGGGCAGGGCTGATAATTAGCGGCTCATTAGCTTGTGAATACTGCTGAAGTGCTACCAGGACCCATGAAGATTTACACTTAGCAGGAAAAAACTTCTATTAAAAAGCATCAAACACAGACAATACTTCTATTTAAGGTTGGGTGGTTTTTTTTTAAATCCAGAACAGTCTATTTGCCTAACTTCCATTAGCAAAGTCGTTTAAAAAGGCACCCTTTCCTTCCAGAGGAAGGAGGCCAGCAGCTCCCCGAAAAGGGAGCACAAAATCACATAGCACAAACCAAGCTCCCTCTGCCATCACTCTCTGGCATTGTCTCACCCCTGCCTCAGTTATGGCCAGCCATGACACAGTCGTGTTCAAAAGCAGCAGCTCACCCTTCCTCCTAACAGATCAGTGGTTCAGATCATGAACTCTGCAAACACACTCCAGTAAATAACCAAAGCAATAAATACTCACATAACTCTGGAAATGTCAAGAGTTTACACTGGGATCTTTCTCCCCCTTATTTCTTTACAGGGATTCACTTGCCTCACTGTGAACCAGGACTAGGACCAGCTTCAGCATGTAAGTGCAGAGTCAGACACCGAAGGTAGAGCCAGAACCACAACCACAGGGCTGAACAAAACAGATTTGGAGTAGTTTTGAATCAGAACAGCATGGAAACAGTCTCTTTGCAAAGCTGTGCACTTGTGCCAATTGACAGCAGTGGGAAATAAAGTCACCCTGGGCACATTTCCATTGTCAGACTAATGCAGCATGGAGTTCAGCCTTGAAGCTCAAGACTCTTGCCAGCAAAGCCAGAACATGGTTCTGTTCCCTGGTACCTTAGAGCTTCAGAACAAAGGACATGATGTGGTGCAACCTGTTTACTTATTCTATGTTCTTCTACAGCATGTCTTTAAAGCAAGAATGATATTTTGTTGAACACACCCAGCACTAACATAATCATAAGCCAACAGTGAAAGCTATAGGTGGCCTATTCAAAGATGCTGCTTCACAGGGGTTGGCAGTGCATATAGCCTTGCTCTCACTCAAGGGACTGGAGTAATATCACTCCAGACGGGCTTGTGACATGCCACTGAAGTATTTCAGCAGCAGCAGATGCAATGTTGCTCTGTTCCTTATTTAAAAAAACATTAAGAAAGGTGGAAAGCAAGGGGGGAAAAATTACACTTAGGTTTAACAGGTTAATTTTGAAATTATGGAGGCTTCATGTGGCTGCATGTTTCTCTGGATCCTGTGAGACTGGAGCTATCTAGTGTTATGCAGCCAAGTGTAGTGATTTCAAACTACAAAGTGAACTCATAGCCAGCAAGATGCTGAATCACAAGGTCATGAGAAGATAATAGGCCCCTGCATCACACAGTTCACAAGTTGCAGCACTCATACCTTCCCAACTACTCTGTTTGTCCTGCTCAATATAGATGTGAAAGGTGACTTCAACAGTGGCAGGCTCATTCCTTCCTATGTTGCCAAGAACCAACTTAGATCAAAGAAAGAGTTGTGCCAGTAATTCTCACTAGTGCTGGGATTCTGCAATCACATGTCCTCCATAAACACAATTTGGCATTTTCTGCCAGAAGCACTCAATAAAAATTGAATTCAGGCTTCTGCACAGAAGGAAAACAAACTTTGATACAGCAGTTAACAGCTCCATCACAATCTCCTCCAGGAGGGAAAGCAGGGGAAATCACTTCCTTCACATGAAAGGGGAAAAATATGCAAACAATAGGAGAGGATGAACTCGTTTTTAAATTACTATAAAATCCATTGTCTTAAGTATTTGTTTCTTGGAAACACCTGAAATTTTCCCAAGACGTTCAGCCTCATGCAATGAATACAAAAGGAACAGAGAAGCATCAGTACAAACTACTAAAGAGTGCCAAATTTATAGCTAACTGTAAGTGAGGATTTGTTAAGGGAAGCAGAAACCTAACAGTTCATCCAGGTCCTTGGGAACTAGTCTTACTGAAAAAAAAAAAAAAAAAGGGTGAGGGAACGTGGCACTTGCCAAAAACTGCTGAATGTGGCATACTTGCCAAAAACTGCTGGACACAGGGCTGCAGGAGCTGAAAAATATGTTTTTCTGTGTGTCTGTCTAGCGCAGAGCTTTCATCTACGAACGTGCAGCAGTCAAATAATTAATGTGCACTTAAACATGACTAATATCTTTACTCTGATGAGCTTTACAGTGGCCACATTATTCATATGGCTACAGTAAACAGCAAGGATTGCTGGCCATTCCTCCTGAAACACAAAAGTTCAGCTTAGTCAGCTTCTCTTAGAGAAGCCACAAGGACTCAACCTAGGTGACAGCACAGTCTGAAAGCACAGAAAAGTCATGGAGGGCAAATGCCCAGGAACTTAGACTGGAAGAGGCCATTTAACCTCCTGACGTGCTTTGCTGGATGCCCAGGGAAAACACTCAGGCACTGCATGACAAAAAAAAAAAGATGGAAAAGGTGAAGGTAGAAAGCAATCCTATGGATGATACATACCACCACAATGGGCACTTGCTGTGTACTCCCAGATTACATGTTACATTCAGGACTGTTCACTCTAGCTCAGGCAGGAGAGAAAGATAGAGCCACCATGCGCTTAGGAACCAAGGACTGAAAAGATTCATTTAGCTCAGCAAGTCACACAAAACGTATACATATTAAAAAAAGTACCTTTCAGTTTGGTTTCTTAAGGAAATAGGGTCTGTGCCAATGTCATGGTTTGACACAACAGCC
>WBNH01003875.1:1990-77817 GCA_013401255.1 Urocolius indicus
AGCTAGTAAAGGATTTGGACCAAATCTCATATGAGGAATAGCTCATAGAGAGATCTGGTGCTGTTTAGCCTGGAGAAAAGAAGGCTGAGGGGAGACCTTATCGCTCTCTACAACTACCTGAAAGGAAGTTGTAGCGAGGTGGGGGTTAGTCTGTCTTCCCTGGTAACATGCAATAGAACAAGAGGAAACGGCCTCAAGTTTCACTAGGAAAGGTTCAGACTGGATATGAAGAGACGTTTTTTTACTGAAGGGATTATCAGGCATCGGAATGGGCTGCCCAGTGAAGCTGTGGAGTCACCATCCCTGGAGGCGTTTAAGAGATATTTGGATGTTGCACTTAAGGAAATGGTCTAGTGGTTGATAGGGCTGGGACAGAGGCTGTACGTGATGATCTTAAAGGTCTCTTCCAGCCAAAATGATTTTATGATTCTATAATTCTAAATGCTAAAGTTATTCCTCAGCAACAACACAATGAAAACTCTGGAAGAGTAGTATTGTCAGAAATATTGCTGAAAGAAGAACAAGGTTGACTCTCTTAGAAAGAGATGTATTCAAATGACTTTCAAGACCAGAACCATAAATCTAACTGAAGAGTGCCTTGTTTTTGATCAAACACAAGTTCTATTTTTTTGTCTGCTTCTTTATATTGGATGTAGTGAAAAGTGAGACTACAGCATGACCACTTACAAATATCTTTTTAAAAGAGATGAGAACTTTCTTTTTAACACCAATAAAAACTGCCAAAATTACTTAGGAAATATAAAAGGAATCAAAGATTTGCAAAATCAAGTGGCATCTCTGGCTTCAATGCACTTGTCATTAGACCCTGGTTTTGAAGTCTGCAGAAACTCAGTGATTATAGAATTTAAATGTTACAGAACACTGTTTTGTGATTATACACCCTTCAACTATGCAAGCAGCTTCTGCGTATCTTGCTGTGAGTTTACATGGAATAAGGAGAAGACTATGTTTCCTTAATGGCACAATGATCATATTATTAACAGGTAACATTAAAAAAGTTATTTTTTTTACTCTCAAAAGCATGTTTGAGTCAGATAGCCCCTGTGCTTATAAGAGAAATTACTGGAAATAGAGGCTGTAGTTGATGTAATATGAAAACAATATGAAATTGAAATATCAAAATGAAATAACATTCAACATTTAAGAAATACTGCCCCTATCTCTTCTCATGCTTTAGCATTAGGAAATTACTACTTTCAAAGGAAACTCTGAGTTACTATCTGCTGCTTTATTCAAAATCTACTGCAGCTCCAGAAATTTCTTAATTTCTTTAGTTTCCCCTGTGCTTTTTTCAATCTCTCAAAATTATTCCAGCAAAGACAAGTTCATCATCATAGTGATTTATCTTCACAATTAACTCAAATTGAAACTGATATCTCATACACGGTAAAAGTAGAGATTTTGAACTGCTATTAAATGAATATGTTAAAAAAATATTTTGTAAAAATGCCAAATCAATCCTTAATCTTCTTTGTATCTACTTACCATATTTAATACCATAAATCCAAAAGATGTGCCAAAAGACATATAAAGCCTTAGAAAGATTGGCATGCTTGAGAGCCACATGAGTTTAAATAATCTCCTTATATCCCTAAATAAGTGGAAACAGTATTCAGACCAGTCAAAGTGCAGCTTCACAGAGCAAAGACATTGGACTTAACTGCAAGGGAGTCCCAGGGCAAGAAGGATTGTTTTGATTAATCTAGACTGGAAAATCTTAAAATTCCACAAAGACATTTTATTAAAATAATAATAATCTTGGAGAGGGAGAGGACGGAATTTTTGTTGGCTGTCCAGGTTTAGGACATTTTTCAGACCTCTAAAAAGTTAAAATAGTCAAGTTTAAGCATTATCACCTAATCTACATTTCATTTAACTGGAACAAATATTTTTAAAGTATTAGAAAGAGTAAACAACTATTATTTTAATTTTTCTCTCCTATCAAAGGATAGAGTTCCCATGCTAAATAACCAATTACTGGCTAAGGTGTTTAAGAATGAAAAATAAAAGTAATAACAATAATAAAAACTCTTGCTAAGTTAATTGCAAACGTCTGTATTCTGATGTGTTTCAGTTCTTCAAAACTTTGACAAGAAAAAATATTCAAAGAACTAACACTTTCAGGCATGAATTTGCACTCCGAAACAGTCAAAACAATTTAAAATATTATTTTCAAATTTTTAGCAAAACAAAATATGGCAACAAATTGTAGTACTGTTACAACTGTTCTTTTCAGTATTTTAAATAAAAGTTTTTGAAGAGGCCAGGGGATTCAGGCATTAGAAATTGTGCATTTTGCAAAACCAAAATAGAGTAGAAACAAAGCAATGTGTAGCAGACATCACTCACTGAAACAGGCTGACATCTGGCTGTCTTTTCATTCAACTGAGCAGAGTAATAGTTATGCTATGTAATGTCCTACTTATTCTTTTCCTGAATTAACATTTAGTTACATGACGTAGCGCACCTTTAAAAGGAGATTGATATTTACTCATTCCATAGTATCCTACAAGCCGAGAGTTATCATACTCTTTCGAGATGTGAAAGAGCAACGTTCAGGTCTTTGCTATAAATCAAGTGTAAAGAGTTTTGGTCCCAACACTTCAGCACAGCAGATGATAAGCAACTTTACAGTCTATGAGTGGACGTAACCACCATCTCCTCCAAATTTTTCGTGAATTATATTGAAATCAGATAGTGAATCCAGCTGTCTCTTTACATATTTCTTGATTTAAATTTGTTTCACTTTGTTCTGTTAAGATCTTAATTCATTGGTGAAAAGCATTGGAGATCACCATAAAACAATTTTAAAACACATTGCGCAAGCTTATTGAAGAATAAATGGTTACACAGAGCCATTAATAAGAACTAACACTTTTAAGGAATTACATGGATTGACAGATGAGTGGTACATGTGTGAGGGCTGGCTATTCCTGAATAAGTCTGATGATTAAGATCATCATCATGAGGTTAGTAAGTCGCAGTTAGTTTAATCTCAGACAACAACTAAGCACCATGCAACTGCTTACTCACACAAACATCCCCTCCCACTAGGATGGGGAAATGAACTGGGAAAAAAAAGCAAAACATCTGAGAAGAGATAAAACTAGTTTAATGATTAATAATAGTGATGATAATAATAGAGTATTAACAATATATTAATACTTTAGTAATAAAAATAGTAACAAAAAAGGAAAAATAACAAAAAGAGAGATAAAGCGAAAAAACCACCACAAGTGGTTCACAATGCAATTGCTCACCACATGCTGACCAAGCCCCAAGCAGCAATTTGCTCTTCTGCCCTCCCTAACCAATTTCAATCCAGTTTACGTACTGGGCATGACATTCTGTGGTATTGAATAGCCCTTGGGCTAGTTCAAATCTACTATCCTGGCCATGCTCCCTTCCAGTTTCTTGTGCACCTCCAGCCCACTTGCTGGTGGGGTGAGTGAGACGCAGAAAAGGTCTATGATTCTATGACTCTATGAATACTCAATGAATCCCTCTGTAATCAACACCATTTTCAGCATAAATTTAAATTATAGCCCTGTACTAGCTACTAGGAAGATTAACTCTATCCTAGCCACAACCAGGACATAAGTGTAATACAAGGTTATGTAAGGTGACTTTCTGACTATAATCAAGGCTNACTCACACAAACATCCCCTCCCACTAGGATGGGGAAATGAACTGGGAAAAAAAAGCAAAACATCTGAGAAGAGATAAAACTAGTTTAATGATTAATAATAGTGATGATAATAATAGAGTATTAACAATATATTAATACTTTAGTAATAAAAATAGTAACAAAAAAGGAAAAATAACAAAAAGAGAGATAAAGCGAAAAAACCACCACAAGTGGTTCACAATGCAATTGCTCACCACATGCTGACCAAGCCCCAAGCAGCAATTTGCTCTTCTGCCCTCCCTAACCAATTTCAACCCAGTTTACGTACTGGGCATGACATTCTGTGGTATTGAATAGCCCTTGGGCTAGTTCAAATCTGCTATCCTGGCCATGCTCCCTTCCAGTTTCTTGTGCACCTCCAGCCCACTTGCTGGTGGGGTGAGTGAGACGCAGAAAAGGTCTATGATTCTATGACTCTATGAATACTCAATGAATCCCTCTGTAATCAACACCATTTTCAGCATAAATTTAAATTATAGCCCTGTACTAGCTACTAGGAAGATTAACTCTATCCTAGCCACAACCAGGACATAAGTGTAATACAAGGTTATGTAAGGTGACTTTCTGACTATAATCAAGGCTAGGGTTAGAGAAATACAGTTAGCCTACCTTTTATTTTTAATGAATTAACTGTACTAAGTTCATAGACTTCTATCTGAAAAAAAAAAATGTGCTCTAGGTGACAAGAACCATAATGTTTTCTTTAATATTCTGTGTGAGCAGCATGAGGGGTAAAAGTCTTCAAAGACAGTAAACAAGGTTTAACCTAGACAGGCTTGAGAATTAGAATAGTTCTAGACACAAAACTGAAGTAAAGCATTGTAGAAATTTGTAGAAAACAGACCAAAGCCTAAACAAGGAATTATAACTACCATTTAAAATGCCAGTTAGGTGCCCCTGTAGGCTAATGTCAGAAAGCTTTGTCAGTCCCTCTTTTCTGTCTGCTTCCATTGCTGTGGGTCCAACATCTTTCAGGAGAACTTCAAGTGACAGACATAAAGGAGAAGTTTTTTTCATTAATCAAGTTCTTCCTCTTCTGTCTTCTCTACAGGTGCTATTTCATAGATGCAGATCTGTGCATGTTAGACAACTGTTTAAATTTGCTTATAAACACAGGAACTTAAGAAACTTTATAAATTATTTTCCTCCTATAACTCTTTAACATAATAAACAAGCCATATTAGCAATGGAACATGTTTTTGCTGTCTTTTGACTGCTGTTCAGAATCGTTTCAGTGCATGGGAACTCTTTAGACTTTCAGTTAACAAGATTGTGTTTCTTTTTACTGCTAAGAGATCATAAATAACTATATGGAATAAAAAAAAAAGTTCCCCCTGAAGCAGGAAGGTTATATGGGGCTTTAAAATAATGTGTTTTTTTTGTTGTTGTTTTTTGTTTTTTTTTTTAAAGAAAGCATTTAACGATGTTAACAGAGATTATATAGTTTGAGATATTGACTTTCTTGGTAACAGTTGCTATGTAAGGTAATCTGATTTGATGCCATCAACTATAATGACTGAATATTTCAGGATTATTGCATTACATTAACAAAAGAATAATACAGAAACTCTAAACAAACAAGTACAACAAAAAGAAATACATTGGTAAGCTAAAATTACAAAAATAGAAGAAAAAGAAAGGGAAGATGGGTGAACAAGCATAGGTGGTTGGCATTGATTGCATTTTCGAATGTATTTCAGTAAACTCTATATTGAAACCATTATCGAATTACAGATACCAAACAAGCTACAATTCTGTGTTCAAGCATTTTCCATTGGCAAGACAGAATGATTGGGTAGAAATTCACTCATTCTTTATTCACAGATTTCTTCAGCAGCATTTCATTGTTCATTAGCCTATGGATATTGCATTCTCTGCATGCAAGTTCATTATTAGTCTTTCAGTCCTCCAGGAGCTCTTTATGAATGTTCAACAGATACTGTCTTGATTTTTATAGTTTGCATTCATTCACACTTACTGGTCCAGCATTTGTATACACAACTGAGATTTATCTGTATTTGATAAGAAGGCAATGATTAAACTGTGGGATTTCTAAATATCTTTCATTAAAGTAATTTTTTTTTAAAAATCTCTATATATAGTTTAAACATGACCAGAAAGATTCTCAGAATTGGTTTTGAACTTTATTTAAAAACAATATTGCAAAGTTATAGATTAGAAATCTCTCTTGAGTAGGCTTTCTTACAAGATACGTGTGTCCTTACTTCAGTTATAATATAAAAAAAAGATATTCTGTAAGACTGTAATTTGATTCTACTAGTGATCTCGTATTCTGCTCATGCAAAGATGTGAAATTAAAATATTGAGTAAAACAAAAACAAAACAAAACAAAAAAAAAGCAAAAGCTCTTATTTATTTTTTGGCTTAGTTTAAAGTGTGGCTGATACTTCTTGTCAGCTTTCTATTTTAACCATGTCATTCACCTGTGTACATTTTCAAATTGTGATCTTTTAAGCATTTTACACATTCTCAATACTTCAAATATTTAGTTTTCTGCAGTAACCTTTTAGGATATCTAAAGGTTGATTTTTCATCACCATTGACCATTCACATATCAAAAACTTACCTACATGACTCCTTTCTTTGAAGTAAACAAATAAAGCTCTGTGTCTCTGGCTTCTCAAGCTGTACATATTGCATTGACTCTCAAATTAGTCCTTTTCATGAACACTTCATGGATTTCATGTTTTGAAATGTCAAAGAAGTAGAGATCCTTTATTATGGGCATTGTAGTTCTTGTACTTGCTGGTTTATATTGTTGTTCAGATCTATAAAGTCTTCAAAAGTTTCCTGTAATTATTTCCTTGGCATTTCTGTCTTTCACTTGACTCCAAATAGTTTATGTTGGCCAGAAATTTGCAAATGGCATTGTTTTATTCTGATATTGTACTTATATATATATTATACCACATGCTTCAGTCCTCCTGAATCACCCTTTTTAATGGCTTTATACCTTTATATTTCACATCTCTCTTCAGATTGAGCCAAAATTCTTTTCCATGTAACTCATCACATTTTGCTTAAAAAAAAGAGAATAAATGTTCACTTTATATCCACAATTCAGCTACTGTGCTTTCAATTATCTTTTCTTGTAAGTGAAAAGAAGCAATATTTCAAAATGCTTTGGCTCCTTTTCTTTAGAAATGCACCATGTTTTTCTTTCTACTTGTTACTTTTTCTCTCATTACACAATTCTGCTTTAACAATACTTCATTGCCATCAATTTCTTCTGTCTCTCCCTTTCTCATTCAGATGCAGCTCCTGTTCAATAGCTCTCAGCTTCTACCTATGACTGGCAGGAAAGCTTAAAGCACAGCTCTGCACCTTCTTCCTCATACTCTCAAGAGGAGATGTCTGAACCACATTTTCAAAAGCTCAAATCTCCACTCTTCGTCATTTGTACCCACATATACATTAGCTGCCTTCCCTTGCCATCTAAATTATCTTATCACTGAGCTGTCTAGGACTCTCTTTAGTGTAACAATTTCATTTCACAGCAAGTACTGCACTTTCCTTGTCAGCTCTTTAATTACGACGTCAGGAAAATTGGTGGAGGCTGAGGAGGAAAAGACTATTTCTCTTCTGCTTTGAGGGTGGAGGTTGTGTGTGTTGGGAGGAGGGAGAGGAAGATAAAGGCAGCGAAGAGAAAAGAACCACAATTACCTAAAAAAAAAAAGAGGAAAACATATTTTTTTTTTCCTAACAGGACTATCTCAAAAATAGTTATTTGTTCTCTTCCTGGACTTCGAGAATCTCAGACCCTAGAAAGGCTCTGTATATCTCTAAAACCGTCTATAGTAGCATTGATTATCCATGTACTGCTTATATCTTTTTGATACTTCCTAACTTGTCCTTGGAAATAGGTTTTATAAACCTTCCCCTAAATGCTTTCATCCAAAAAAAATCATCTCATCTAAGAAAACATGTTACAGATTCCATATTTCTCTTCTGTGAAGGGTGTTACTATTTTGTTTCCAAATGTACTGTCTTTATTTCTTGAAGTGATTCTAAAAATGGTTAAGTATGGGAAAATACTATTATTGTACAGATTCATAAGATGTTTTAGGTATTGTAGCTTTCACCTTTAGAGTAAGTGATGAAGGGATGCCAATTCACATTGTTGGGGACTAAAGCAGCAGAGATAGAAAACTATAAAAAACTGATGCCTTAGTTTTCTGTGTCACTAAGCACTGAATGAGATAATTTGAGAATCAGATCTTTTGACCTCCCCTGGTGTTTTTCTGATAATCATTCACAGTACATGATGCTGTGTGAGATCCTAATCACAGATAAGAGATTTTATCATTTTAAAGGGAGTTTTGCATGTTTGAACCCTGCAGAAGTTACTGGAGAAGTTATGATGGAAGAACAGATCTGTGATTACAACCTGAACCTTTTTCTATTATTATTCCCTTGGTAGATAAACAAACAAATAAACAAGCAAACACATAATTTACTTTGTCCTCTGTAAAATATCACTTCCATTTTTTTCCCTGTGAACATCAGAAATTCTTTTTCTTTTCTGTTGATAGTATTAATCTTCTCCATGTCCTGATTATACAGTGAATCATAAATATTCTATAGTAACAAAATAGTCTACCAATATCTGTCTCAAGAATTGTAAATTTGTGTGTGATTTCTATGTGAACATGCAGATTTCAAAACATTAGATGTTTACTTACCTTGAGATCAGCAACAGTTCCATGTGCTGGGTTACTGGAGCACCTCCCATCCTTTTTCACTGGCCTTGATGTCTGCAGAGCTAATGATCTCACATTTTCTCACTCCTCTACCCTCACTGTTATTGCGCAGTAGTTTTTTGCTCTTCTTAAATATGTTATCACCATTGTTAATGGGCTCAGCCTTGGCCAGTGGTGGGTCCATCTTGGAGCCAGTTGCCATTGGCTCTAGTAGATATGTGAGCAGCTTCTGGTACCTTCTCAGAGAAGATGCCTCTGTAGTCCCCTTGATACGAAGACCTTGCTACAGAACTCCAATACAAAATCACACAACACAGAATGGTAAAGGTTGGAAGGGACCTCTACAGATCATCCAGTCCAACACAAAGCAGGTTCACCTCAATCAGGTCACAGAGGAATGCATCCAGGTTGGTTTTGCAAACCTTGAGAGAAGATTCCACAACACCCATGGGCAGCCTGTACCAGGGCTCCATCAACCTCACAGAAAAGAAACTTCTCCTCGTTTTCAAGTTGAACTTCTGTTCCAGCTTACACCCATTGTCCTGTCACTGGGAACTACAGAAAAAAGACTCACCTCATTCTCTTGACAGTCACACTTCAGGTATTTATGAGTGTCCATAAGGTCCCCTCTGAGTCTTATCAGGCTAAACAACCCCAGATCCCACAGCCTTTTCTCATCTTATGTTCCAGTCCCCTGATCATCTTGGTAGCCCTGCTCTGGACTGTCTCCGGAGATTCCTTGTCCCTCTGGACATAGTCCTCCAAATATGACCTTACCAGAGTGGAGCAGAGTAGAGGGGGAAGGTAGCCTTACTCAATCTGCTGGCCACATCCTTCTTAATGCATCAATTCCATTGACTTTCTTGTCCAGAAGGGCACAGTGCTGGCTCATGGTTAGTTTACTATCAACCAATACTCCCAGGTCTCTCTGCAGAGCTGCTCTCCAGCAGGTCAATCCCCAGCCTGTACTGGTGCATGGGGTTGTTCCTCTCAATGTGCAGGACTCTGCACTTGCTCTTGTTGAACATTCCTTTCTGCCCATCTCTCAAGCTGATCAAGATCACACTGAATGGCAACACAGCCTTCTGAGGAATCAGTCTGTCCTGATTAGACTAATTTAGCTTCCTTTATTAATTATTTTAAATCTTTTCTGGTGATACTGTTCCTTGATTCCTTGATTCTAATTTCTTGCTATTCTATAATTTTACTCTAGATACAATTCATAGTTTTATTTTTAAGGTAATAGGTTTAAAGTCTCAAGATTAAATGTTTAAAAAGAAAGTGAGACATCTTTAAGGTCACAACAGTACCACAACAACTTATCACAAAAAAATTTAGTATCTTTTAAAGAGAAATTGTATATGCGAAGAAGATCAATGAATAAAACAACAGTTAAAGCAAATAATATTTGACATTTTAAGGATGTTTAGTAACTTATATCTAAAATATTAAATACGTACACTCAGAATCGGGGCTGATATATATAATGTGTACAGATACCTTAGTGTATATTAATCCAGGGATGGATCTAGCATGACAATATGTATGTACTTAACTATTGTCTGAGGAACCTCATGCTACCTGTTGAAAGTATGCCATGTTATAAAAGAAAAAGTAAGGATCGCTTGTTAGAGGAAGCATTAGTCTAGACTAGTGTTGGTCTGTTGGATACTACAGGAAAAGAAAAGAACAATTGAGTCACATCATAAGAATTGCTTCCATGGTTTTTCCACTGACTTTTCAAGAAATTCATACCGAGAACTGAACAGGGTCTGGATCCCACTGTTTTCTCTTTTTTATAGACTAGAAACTATTCCTCCATCTAATTTTTTATTTTGCTTTGTTCCAGTTTGAATATTCTTCTTTAGGCAAAATTAACTTTAAACTGGTGATAAGGCATTTTCCAAAACTGTAAGATATATGGTTTCAAAACCCTCAAGAATTGAAACACTATTGCCAGATATCAAGACTTGTGTCTGTAAAGAAAACAATTGAGCACATGCTTTTCCCTGTGCTTCCAAAGCTACAGGGCACTTTTCCAGAAACCTAGTGTCTTAGGATGATAAGTTTCCAGAAAATATTACTCACACAAATATATGTTCCATGTAAAAAGTGATCATGTTTGAAACTCACTGGCACATCATCTGTGCTGCAGTTTAACTGCCCAGATTTGCAAAAAAGCTACAATTTTTAAAGCTATAAACTTTAATTGAATTGTATTCCTTAATTAAAAATACATAGTTGCACATCTCGAAAAACTGATTGACTCATGTAAGAGACATATTAAGAGACTATCTAGAGACACATTAGACTTTCAGGCATAAATATACAANTTTCACTGGCCTTGATGTCTGCAGAGCTAATGATCTCACATTTTCTCACTCCTCTACCCTCACTGTTATTGCGCAGTAGTTTTTTGCTCTTCTTAAATATGTTATCACCATTGTTAATGGGCTCAGCCTTGGCCAGTGGTGGGTCCATCTTGGAGCCAGTTGCCATTGGCTCTAGTAGATATGTGAGCAGCTTCTGGTACCTTCTCAGAGAAGATGCCTCTGTAGTCCCCTTGATACGAAGACCTTGCTACAGAACTCCAATACAAAATCACACAACACAGAATGGTAAAGGTTGGAAGGGACCTCTACAGATCATCCAGTCCAACACAAAGCAGGTTCACCTCAATCAGGTCACAGAGGAATGCATCCAGGTTGGTTTTGCAAACCTTGAGAGAAGATTCCACAACACCCATGGGCAGCCTGTACCAGGGCTCCATCAACCTCACAGAAAAGAAACTTCTCCTCGTTTTCAAGTTGAACTTCTGTTCCAGCTTACACCCATTGTCCTGTCACTGGGAACTACAGAAAAAAGACTCACCTCATTCTCTTGACAGTCACACTTCAGGTATTTATGAGTGTCCATAAGGTCCCCTCTGAGTCTTATCAGGCTAAACAACCCCAGATCCCACAGCCTTTTCTCATCTTATGTTCCAGTCCCCTGATCATCTTGGTAGCCCTGCTCTGGACTGTCTCCGGAGATTCCTTGTCCCTCTGGACATAGTCCTCCAAATATGACCTTACCAGAGTGGAGCAGAGTAGAGGGGGAAGGTAGCCTTACTCAATCTGCTGGCCACATCCTTCTTAATGCATCAATTCCATTGACTTTCTTGTCCAGAAGGGCACAGTGCTGGCTCATGGTTAGTTTACTATCAACCAATACTCCCAGGTCTCTCTGCAGAGCTGCTCTCCAGCAGGTCAATCCCCAGCCTGTACTGGTGCATGGGGTTGTTCCTCTCAATGTGCAGGACTCTGCACTTGCTCTTGTTGAACATTCCTTTCTGCCCATCTCTCAAGCTGATCAAGATCACACTGAATGGCAACACAGCCTTCTGAGGAATCAGTCTGTCCTGATTAGACTAATTTAGCTTCCTTTATTAATTATTTTAAATCTTTTCTGGTGATACCGTTCCTTGATTCCTTGATTCTAATTTCTTGCTATTCTATAATTTTACTCTAGATACAATTCATAGTTTTATTTTTAAGGTAATAGGTTTAAAGTCTCAAGATTAAATGTTTAAAAAGAAAGTGAGACATCTTTAAGGTCACAACAGTACCACAACAACTTATCACAAAAAAATTTAGTATCTTTTAAAGAGAAATTGTATATGCGAAGAAGATCAATGAATAAAACAACAGTTAAAGCAAATAATATTTGACATTTTAAGGATGTTTAGTAACTTATATCTAAAATATTAAATACGTACACTCAGAATCGGGGCTGATATATATAATGTGTACAGATACCTTAGTGTATATTAATCCAGGGATGGATCTAGCATGACAATATGTATGTACTTAACTATTGTCTGAGGAACCTCATGCTACCTGTTGAAAGTATGCCATGTTATAAAAGAAAAAGTAAGGATCGCTTGTTAGAGGAAGCATTAGTCTAGACTAGTGTTGGTCTGTTGGATACTACAGGAAAAGAAAAGAACAATTGAGTCACATCATAAGAATTGCTTCCATGGTTTTTCCACTGACTTTTCAAGAAATTCATACCGAGAACTGAACAGGGTCTGGATCCCACTGTTTTCTCTTTTTTATAGACTAGAAACTATTCCTCCATCTAATTTTTTATTTTGCTTTGTTCCAGTTTGAATATTCTTCTTTAGGCAAAATTAACTTTAAACTGGTGATAAGGCATTTTCCAAAACTGTAAGATATATGGTTTCAAAACCCTCAAGAATTGAAACACTATTGCCAGATATCAAGACTTGTGTCTGTAAAGAAAACAATTGAGCACATGCTTTTCCCTGTGCTTCCAAAGCTACAGGGCACTTTTCCAGAAACCTAGTGTCTTAGGATGATAAGTTTCCAGAAAATATTACTCACACAAATATATGTTCCATGTAAAAAGTGATCATGTTTGAAACTCACTGGCACATCATCTGTGCTGCAGTTTAACTGCCCAGATTTGCAAAAAAGCTACAATTTTTAAAGCTATAAACTTTAATTGAATTGTATTCCTTAATTAAAAATACATAGTTGCACATCTCGAAAAACTGATTGACTCATGTAAGAGACATATTAAGAGACTATCTAGAGACACATTAGACTTTCAGGCATAAATATACAACAAAACCCTCACTTTAGTTTAAAGATTTAAAATCTATTCCAAGTGTTTACAGTTTTTTATGCCTTGACCTAAGAAGGTTACATTAGTTTGTGACTCATTTCCTTTCAATGAACTGTTTTGTGTATTTTTAAAGCATGCTTCTCTTCTTAAAAAGCTCCTTAAAAGATTTAGTTCTATTCTATTCTATTCTATTCTATTCTATTCTATTCTATTCTATTCTATTCCTTTTTATAATTCCCCTTTACAATTTATGTAATGTGCAAGCTACACTACATTCTACTACTTTATGTACAGGTAGATTGCAAGGATATATGCCACAATCTAAGTTAAAGGACAAGCATCTATAGAAATTTTCTCATATTTTGTGACTCTGGTCCTCAATATGTGTTAATACAGTGACCAGTCTCAGCTGATCAGAATGAGTCAGTCTCTTTGGAGTGTAAAGCGCTGACTGTTTTAGTCAGACTACACTATTGATAAATTAATGCATTTATTTCTATTATCTCTATGCAGTCTTTTACTGTATTGTAGCCACTATTTTCAGCAGGGTTAAACTGATATTAAAAACATCCTCACATTCTCCTGAACATTAAATAACCTAAAGGGTCCTTATTTTGCCATTCTCACTCTGCCTTTGTCAGGGTGTTAGGGAGCCTAATGAATCTAAAAATATTTCTTTCTGAAACATTCTAGTAACCTGTGAGACGTCTTCAAATGTGTTAATTTGGTGACAACTTCCTATCATTGTCCCACTGTGTTTCCATTAAATATGGTACTACCTTGTTGTACTTAACATCTTTACCAATGATATAGATTAGATGATCAAGTGCACTCTCAGGTAGGTAGGCTCTTCAGAGTGATCTGGACAGGCTAGAGTGACGGATTGAAGCCAATTGTATGAAGTTCAGCCAGGCCAAGTACTAGGTCCTGCACTTGGGTCTCAACAACTCCATGCTATGCTATTGCTTGGGGATATGTGGCTGAAAAGCTGTCCATCAGAAAATTACCTGGGAACGTTAATCGACAGTTAGCTGAACGTGAGCCAGCAGTGACCAGGTGGCCAAGAAAGACAATGGCATCCTCACTTGTATCAGAAGTAGTGTGACCAGCAGGACTAGGGCAGTGATTGTCCCCCTGTACTCAGCACTGGTGAGACCACATCTCAAATATCGTGCCCAGTTCTGAGCCCCTCACTACAAGGAGGACATGGAGGTGCTAAAGCCTGTCCAGAGATGGGTAACAAAGCTCATGAAGGGTCTAAAGAACAAATGTGATGAGAATCCACTGGGAGAGCTGGGGATGTTTAGTCTGAAGTAGAAGAGGCTGAGAGGAGACATGATCGTTCTCTATATCTATCTGAAAGGAGGTTGTAGTGAGATGGTGATTAGTCTCTTCTCCCAAGTAATGAATGATAGGGCAAGCGGAAATAAGCTCAAGTTGTTCAAGGGGAGATTTTGTTTGGAGATTAAGAAGAGTTTTATCACTGAGAGGGTTTTTAGATGCTGACACAGGCTGACCAGGGAGTGGTCATTGTCCCTAGAGATATTTAAAAGACGTGTAGATGAGGTGCTGAGGGACATGGTTTAGTAATCGGCTTGACAGTGTGAGATGAATGGTTGGACTGAATGATCATAAAGGTCTTTTCGAATTGTAATGGTTCTATGATTCTAAGTTAAGTTGCACTTTTGTTAAGTAAGCCTAGAGGGACAGAGTGCTGCATCAAAGATATGAGCAAATGGAAATTGGTCTTCTATTTTGATTAAGGGTGTGATATCTATTTTGCCAGTTCCCATTCATAAAAATAAGACATAAAAATGTTGGTATAATGTAATTATGGAGTTGTATAACTATGGTTTTTGGCTTCAATTGGCTAAAATGTAATTAAATTCTACAAATGTAAAACAATATTTTCTTGATTTGTCTCTTGAAGTAGAATATTAAAAGCTCCTTGCTATTTCAATAATTTATTAGCATTAAAAAAACCCCACAAACAAAAAACCAAGCAATTTTGGTTAATGTTAATAGTATTTAAAATATCATTAAACACAGTTATCCTTCTATCATAGCTTTGTTAAATTATTTCTAGATATCAATACTTTATTAATGCCTATGCTAGAGATACTTCTAATCTTTCCTATTTTGCTTTTTTTTCAGGCTATAAAAGAGAAATAATATAGACTATTTTGAAAGCCTAAGTCAAATAGTAAAGCAGTCCATAATCTCTTTGTTTTTTTGAGAAAATGAAGAATATACTTTTTCATCCATGTTTCTTCCAAGTTTTGTATAAACAAGGAACTACAGTTTGATTTAGTAACAGCCTAATATCAGATTGTGCCTGGGGATCTGTGGTAAATACCTATTAAATCTGTCAATCTTGATAAGCCAATGGAAAAACTCCTGCAGTTCTGAAAGCAATTAAGACTGGTTCTGTTTTCCTTAAAATTAGGGAGCAGTGAAATTTTTCATTTTTCATACAGAAACAGTACAAGCCCAAATAGCATCTTTGTACATCAAGAGCATGGGGCAAGAAATAAATTGGGCCATTCAGATATTCAGCATTAACAGAGCAAAAGCGTTGTGTTAGAGCATTCAGTTATTGATGAAGTGGTGTTTTTTTTGTATGCCTAATTGTATAATGAGTATATATAGAGTATATTGGTATAAGTCGATCTGGTATCCTGAGGTTTAAACTCTTGACAGTAAACAGTTTGCCTCTACATTGCAGACAACCAGTAGCATACTAGTTTATATTGGCAAGAGTGTAGCCAGCACACAAAATGGGAATAATTTCTTATTGTGCACTTGTGAGAGAGCACCTGGAGTCTTGTTCTGGGCTCCCCAGTACCAGCTGGACCATGTCATATTGCAGTCAGTGCAGATAAGAGCCTAAAGAGGATGAAGGTACTGGCATAGCATCTACAAGGAGAGGCTAGGAGAACTTCAGCCTCCTAACGGAAGGTGCAGGGAAGGCAGAGCCAGTCTCTCCTCAGAGATATATGGTGACAGAACACAAGGCAGCACTTGCAGCTGCAAGATGGGTATAAGGACAACGTTTTTTTCACTGTGAGAACAATCAAACTGTCCATAGAAGTCGTGGAAACTCTGGATATAACCAAAGCTTGACTGAGCTTGGCCTTGTTCAGGCCTTAAGGAATCTAAGTCCTGCTCTGGATAGGAGGTCGGACTACATGTCCTCTAATGATAGTTATTCTATGACTATGATGAAATCAGTGGAGTAAGGGCTGAATCTGACAGAAGAGATCTTCCTGATCTTGCTGGTTCCTTCTCTTCAAGAGAGAGAAAGATGGAATATTAATCTTGTTCAAATATTTATCCATTGTCTCAATAGCATGCTGAGAAGAGAGTCTATCATCTGTGTCTCTGTCCATAAAAGATGTACTATTACCTTATTTGGGAAAAGGGAAAGAAATATTAATAGGCTAGTTACTAATTTTGTTACAATTCATATAATTGATTCTAGTAGCTTTTTTTAGTATAACAGGAAGAAATACAATCTAAATAAAGAAATTGTTTGAAAGCAAAAGGGATAGCTAATGCATCTATATAGTAAATATCTACCAGAAGATTTTTTTTTTCTTCCTATCCCTGATCACTACATTCATAACACACTTAGCTGATTTATAATTCAAATTTAATGGACTATATGGGGTCTTTTCTTACTTTCCTTGGATTTGAGAACCTCTGCTTGGAGTATGACTGTAACTGACAGGAGTAAGCAAACAAAGTGCACTGAAGTACTGAATGTTAATATTTATTTATAATGGAATATATAAGTGTATGTGGATGTACAATTACAAAAATGTCACTTATGTATGAATAGTCAATGGGAGCCTCTTTTTGTCAAAACCTTTTATTTAAGAGCCAATATTAAGCCAAAAAAGAATGCCAAAATAATATCAGAAAACATATTATATGGCCAAGAAGGCCAAAGGCATCCTGGGGTGTATTATAAAGGCTGTGGGCAGTAGGTAGAGAGAGGTTCTCTTCCCCCTCTGTTCTACCCTTGTGAGACCACATCTAGAATATTGTGTCCAATTTTGAGCCCCTTCATTCAAGGACAGGGAACTACTGGAGAGAGTTCAGTGCAGGGCCACAAAGATGATGGAGTGGAGCATCACCCTTATGATGAAAGGCTGAGGGAGCTGGGACTCTTTAGCTTGGAGAAGAGGAGATTGAAGGGTGACCTCATTCATGTTTACAGATATGCAAAGGGTGGGTGTTAGGAGGATGGAACCAGGCTCTTCTCAATGATGTCCAATGACAGGACAAGGGGCAATGGGTATAAGCTGGAGCATAAGAGGTTCCAAAGAAATACAAGGAAGAATTTCTTCCCTTTTGTAAAGGTGACAGAACATTGGAACAAGCTGCCCAGAGGCATTGTTGAGTTTTCTTGTTTGGAGACATTCAAAATCCACCTGGATGAGTTCCTGTGTGACCTACTCTAGGTGGTCCTGATCTGGCAGAGGAGTTAGACTAGATGATCTTTCAAAGTCTCTTTCAACCCTTAAGATTCTGTGATTCCATGATTCTGTGAACAGAACACTTTGTATTTCACATATATGGTAGAACTTCTAGAAAGCAGACATCCTAAAATGTTTTCTAACATTTTTTTCAAGTTCTGAAAGAAAACAATAACAGTCCTGCCTGTAAATCCCATTATTACAACTGCTAAAATTAATCCAATTGTATAGAGCACAATGGGCACATAGAACTTCTTTATATAATCTAAAGTACCTACTTTCTTCCTCAAATTCAAAATTTTAAAACGTGATCAGATTGGAAGCTAGTTTCTAGAATCTCCTCTGTCTCACTGAATTAAGTTTCATTGTCAAATCCAGCAAGGGCAACTGATATGAGACTTAAAAATGGTACAGCAGTAAAGTCTAAAAGAGCTCCCACTAGCCCAGTTCTGGATCTAATGGGGCACCAATAGCGTATGAGGCTCTGTGGCAGACTGATTATTTTTTAAAAGTAAACAGTTTAAAGCTATTGGGAACTGAAAAAGTTAGAAAACATGTTCTGGTAAGGAAATTGGTTTTCACAGAGCAGATGAAGCAGAGTTTATATAGGTAAACAGTACAATAAAGCAGTAAGTTGAGCTGCACAGACACTCTCCACCTGTGAATGGTAAGATACTTATTAATTTAATAGCTATGCACAATATTTGCAAGCAGTATGAACATGACAAGCTTCTTAATATTTAAATACCACAGAGCAGGAACAAACATTTATAATCTCCACTTTTCGACTCAATAAGAAGTGGGGTTTTGTTTGGTTCCTTTATCAGTCAAATCAAACATTATGGCTATTAACTGGGCAGGCTTAGATACTGCAGAACTTAATTGATTCACCTTGGAGTCTGCTTTCCAGTAGCATTATTACTGTCAGATTTGCATGTCTGCTTTTTATTTGTCTTTGGTTCACTTATTTTTCTCTGCTACTCAAGTTATTATGCTCATAAAGATGATATAATCTCGTTCTCCATCACCGTAAGTTAACACATGATATTTGTTTTCCAAAGCCATTCTTTCTTTTCTTTCTATCTCTACAGAGAAGAAATAGATGTGAAAATATATTATCCCAAGATGTGGAGGGTGAGGCTACAGGAGGATAAGGGAAGATCAAAGCAATACTCACTTTAGAGTGGTAATGAATGAAGCATATGGTAGCTTAAGATATTGCAGAAATTATTTCCATAATCCTTTGTAAGATCTCAAGAAACTACCTCCTGATACATTATGGACAATATAATTGTCACAAGAGACTGTGACTGACACTGTCTCCCATATTATTTTCATCAGAAAGCTCAGGCAGTTTGGCTTGGATGAGTGGATAGTGAGGTGGATCGAGAACTGGCTGAATGACAGAGCCCAGAGGCTGGTGATCAATGGCACAGAATTGACCTCGAGGCTTATGGCCAGTGGAGTTCCACAGGGATCAGTTCTGGGGCCAGTCTTGTTCAACATCTTCATCAATGACCTGCATGAGGGGACAGAATGTACCCTCAGCAAGTTGGCTGATGACACCAAGCTGAGAGGACTGGCTGATTCCCCAGAAGGCTGTGCTGCCATTCAGCGGGATCTTGACCAGCTTGAGAGTTGGGCAGAGAGGAACCTCATGAGGTTCAACAAGGACAAGTGCAGAGTCCTGCATCTGGGAAGGAACAACTGCATGCACCAGTACAGGCTGGAGTTTGACCTGCTAAAGAGCAGCTCTGCAGAGAGGGATCTGTGAGTGCTGGTTAATAATAAACTAAATACCAGCCAGCGATGTGCCCTCATGGGCAAGAAAGCCAAAGGCATCCTGGGATGCATCAAGAAGAGTGTGGCCAGCAAGTCAAGGGAGGTTCTGCTCTCCCTCTACTCTGCCCTGTTGAGGCCTCACCTGGAGTCCTGTGTCCAGTTCTGGGCTCCTCAGCTCAAGAGGGACAGGGTACTTCCAGAGAGAGCCCAGTGCAGGGCCACCGAGATGATCAGGGGACTGGAGCATCTTCCTTATGAGGAAAGGCTGCTGGGGCTGTTTAGTCTAGAGAAGACGAGACTGTAGGGGGACTTCAGTAATATTTACAAATATCTAAATGGTCACTGTCAGGAGGTTGGGGCATCACTTTTTTTTATGGTATCTAGTGACAGGGCAAAGGATCATGGACAAAAACTAGAACACAGAAAGTTCCATTTAAACATAAGAACAAACTATTTCATTGTGAGAGTGATGGAGCTCTGGCACAGGCTGCCCAGGGAGGGTGTGGAGTCTCTTTTCCGGGGTTTTTCAAAACCCACCTGAACATGTTCCTGTGTGACCTGATATAAGTGGACTTGCTTTGTCGGGAAGGGTGCACTTGATGATCTCTAAAGCTCCCTTCCAACACCTATCATTCTGTGATTCTGTGATTCTGTGACTTGAATGGGCATCTACCATTGTTCTGTTTCTTCTTTTTGGCTTTTCCTGTCTTGTTTTAGATGGTTTTACAGTCTATGGAGCCAGATCAGATAACAAACCTCAAGATTATGAACATAAAATTAAATTTGCAATACGAGACGTGCTGACACGTATTACTACCTTTTTCTGAATAACGTGGCTATGTCATGGTTTTTAATACAAATACAAATCAAAAGAAAGTATAAATAACGAAATCCACAAAAATTGCCCTTGCACAACTCCTGACCATTGTTTTTGTACACACCTTTGCATCAAAGGTTGCCATCAAATCTTTGATATATAAAAGGTCTGTAAATAACTGACTCTTTTACCAAATAGGAAGCTGTAAAATGATTGCCAGGAAACTCTTATGTTATTTCATTGATATGCAATCCCAGATGACTGAGGATGAGGAAAAAAACTTTCTTCTCTCCATCATTCAATCTGCTGCAAAGACAGAATTTAATGCACCAGGAAAATGTATGCTATAAAGACAGAGCATGTGATGGAGGCTGACAAGAGAAATTGTGGTTGCCTTAAGGCTCTGCTTGTCCTATCCTCCAAAGTGAATGACTGCAGTTTAGACAGCTGTGTTAACAAACCTACTTGCAGTATTTATTCAATATCAACTTGAAGAATGCACTACATTAGTCAGAGTGGTATCTGAGAGTAGTAGCAGTGATAACTCACTGCCTGTGAGATAGCTGAACTGTGAGCTGCAGAGATCACTGTATTCTGTGGTACCATCTAAACAAAAAATCTAGTCGATGCGAATACATAATTTTCTTTACTTAGTGCTGAATTGGTTTTGTCTCTTGTGGACTGAAATGAGAAGATGGCACTACCTATTTCTCTGACATATATTTCATCACTATCTTCCTGAAATAAGAAGTACACTACATGTCTGCATAGGGGCAATGGATGGTTATTAAAATGTACATGCATATTTTATAGTCTCATTATAGAAGACTGGCTTTATATTTCTCTTTTAAAGTCTTGTATTTTTAGTAAGGTATTTTCCCACTGTGACAGTCAATCTAACAAAATTATTATAATTGGATTTATCAACATATAGTTTGTTGCCTCCTGGGTGAAATTCACATACTCTCTAATCAACTGATGAGATTTGAATGAATCACATATTTCTTACGTGTGAGAGAATCTAATCTTTTCCAGAGGCATCGGTATATACAGTTATAATTACAACATATTATTTTCTCTGAAATGTGGGAAGAGTTTAGGTAGAGAAAGAAAATAACTTAATGTACCATTGCATTTTAAAATGTGTATTTGCAAGTGTAAGAAAATCAGACTGATTAAGTTCTACCAACCAGAAGACTGAGGTTTACAAAGCCAAGCATATGGTTGAAAAGGTTTTCCTGGAAAATTTATATCTGAATGTGCTGTCGTAAGATTGTCATTGCCTTGGTTGACTTAAAACATGTACAAAAGGTAGAGTTCCAAAGAACTTAGCTTGCTTTTGGGAAATTTACCTTCAAAATCAAAGTTTCCAAAAATGCAGCATAACAGTAATGCCTTTTGTTGGAGAAGGACTCAATTCAGCAGACACAGAGAATCTCTACATTCGCAGACTTGTGATCAGTTTTATTTCAAAGATGAGATTCTGTAAAAAAGAAAGAGTAATAGATCTGCACTGCACTAGCCTGTGATGGAATTAAAGCATCAGGTGACCAAAGCAGAGTTTCACTTACAACTGGAGAGGCAGAAATTTTGCTAAACAAAATGAGAAGACAATTATAATAAACTTGTTATGACAGAAGGCTATCACAATATTGGGCCACCAACCAATGTAGTAAGTATTTGTGTACTGTTAGCACAAAATGAAAAATTGTGAGCCAGGTGTCAAAAACCACTGCTTCCATGTTTTCTAATTTCTATGGGGACTTCATATTTTCTAACACATAGATGTGAATCATGCCAGTTCTTACTGACATACATCTTGTATAGAGCACATTGTGTGTCTCTGCCTCATTATTTTTTCTTTGATGAATAAATTAAAATAGCTGACACGCTACCTTTTTTTGTCAATACATTTACACAGGCACATTACACCAACACCTTTTAGAGTAATAATAAATTATAAAGCACCAGTATTCCCATTTGAGTTCGTTATCCTAGTACCATCAATAAAAAGATATATGTTATATACTCATCAATCCAACTATTGAAGCCTGATTTCCAATGTCTCCTTTTTTTTTTCCTAAAATATATCTCTTTGCCTATTATGGTAAGTATGTTTTGCCATCCTATCACCTGTGAAACTTTCACAGAGAAAGTAACACCAGTATTTGTCCAGAACAATGTGCTTGTTAACTGGTTGGTCACTATAAAGGACTGGCTAATTTAGGCATGTTTCTTTTACCCAGATGAAGAAAAATATCCTATAGAATGATTGAGTACCCACATCATCTGATATATTTCCTAAGTAAGCATATTGTATGTGGCAAAGTGACTGAAGTATTTTTCTGCTACATTAGAGGATCAACTTCTCTTTTTTAAACCAGATAATGTCATGCAAGCTGTATTTGATCAACAATGAGAGGAGAAGGATAAAACCTAATGTCTAGGTTGGTGATTTACTGCACCTCTTCTAATTCATAAGGCAGTGAAAAATACGTAGACTTCAAATAAGCTTTCTAAGTATAGATTTTCTAAGTATAATTTCAGACTTTTATCATAAGTCAGAAGATATCAAGGAAAGAGAAGCAAGAGAAATGCTGATATGAAAAACAGTATAGAAGCCTTTTCTCTGTGTCAGATTTTAATCATGAGGAACTAACCAACACTGATTGCTCTCAGTTTTAACTATGAAGTAATGAAACTGGTACAACTACCCAGTATATTTATATTGGTGTAGTTTCATTTTAATGACAAAAAGACAAAACAATGTTTCTGCCTTGAAGTTATGTTTCACTGGCACTGATAGCCTTTTCTTGCAGATGTTCCCATCTGCAGGTGTCATAAAATGCTTCATTTGTTAGGTCTCTGAAGATAAGCCGACCATCTGAATTTTATGAGACATTAGGACTTAAATGGTTTAGATTTTAAAATTTGTTTCTCAATGTTAAGTTCATGATTATTGTCCTGCAGGTGTTCTTTAAATATTATCTGTATTTTGTTGGTCCTTGTTCAAGATTTTAGCAAATTTATTTTAAGAGAACTAGTTTTTAATAGATTGGTTTCTTTTGGCAAGTTATTTAAATTTCCCTTGTGCATCCAGGTTCAACAGAATTAGATTTCCTTCTCACAATTCTCCAAAAATGCCCTGCACAAAAAAGTTGATAACAAGGCTGATTACTAGAAGTAAAATAGCTCTGTAGCTGCAGGTAGCCACATGGGGACTTACCAGACATCAGAAATGATGCCCCAGAGCTGCTGTTGGAACTGCACTGGAGGAGCAGACATAACACCTACTGCCTGCTAGAGCTGAGCTAACGTGAGGCAGATCATGTAACACGTCCCCTTTAAATGACTACAGTAACTGACATTCCCTCATGCTTACTTTTAAAAGAATAACCCAGAGTCCTTCGTGAGAAGGTACTTTTCATTGCTCTTCTAATATTGCAAAGCTCTAAAAGAGCCCCTCAACATAGCTCTCTGTGACAAATTCTGCCCCTGGATATGTGTATCAGATTCAGACTGAGGTAAGCATTTTTTCAGTCTTAAAAGTAGATGGTGAAGGAATGTCTTACATGCCCTGAACGTTTAACTTAGTTCTCTGTGTAAGTCAAGAGGTGTATATGGGAAGGAAGTATTCTTATGTCTCTTGTTCTTCATGTATTACAGTGTTTCTCACATATTCAAATGAAAATATTTTATTAAATTAAGAATTCCTTTTATTTTTTTAAATGTGGCAAGTGTTTCCATCTCTAGGTGAGTTTATTTGTTTAAATAGCTCTCATATACAGATGAATGATTTGAAAGGAAATAGGAATGCTTGCATTATGGGGTCTGGCTGCTGAGTGATGTCTTTGGGGACTGCTTAGTGTTGATAAATAACTAAGGAATTTGTCTATCAACATTTTGCATAAATGTCAGTCATAGAAATTGTGGTGGTTTGAGGCAGCTCTGAATAACAATGTATTTCTCTTTTATGTGCAATCTTTAACAGGGAAGAATAAGGAAACAGAGGACTTCAAGCCACATAAGTTTTTTGAATGTGGGCGTCCAGCAGTCATCTCCAATTGCTTCCTGTGAGACTTTGCAGAACCCAAAGAAAACCCAGGCCAACCCATGCCTTTAGCAGGTTAGCAAAGTAATATGAATGTGTTCCATGCCTAAAATATTACATTTCAAATAGTTCTTTACATTAAGTCCAATGTCAGATTTATCAAGTCAATAGGCTTTTTAAAATGAAACCGTCATTTCAGATCTGAGTCGAAGCTAGACAAAAAAAACAAAAAAAGCCCTAATAGTAATTTTTAAGTTTTACTTTTTTTCAGACAATTAATAAATTGTATTTAAGACTCTGGAATTGCAAGATAACTCCACAGAGCTAGAAGAGTAACAAGAAATTAATACTATGGGATTGGAAGATATACTTTGACAGACAATGTTTCTTCTCCTGTTTATATAAAAATAGATCTTTTCATATTAGCAGAATCAGCTTACCCAGAAAGCACATAATGTAGCTCTGTTATCCTGTCCATACACTGAGCCCAAAGTGGTTTAGATCTGCCTCCAAAGCAGTTAGGTGCATACATATAACATTTGCAAACAGGCCCTGGTGAGATTATAAAGCACAGTCTGATGTTATTTCAGATCAGGAGGACCTAGAAAATTTCTTTAGTATTCAACTTTTTTCTAATTAGTCAACTTAAAATACCTTAAGATTAGTGTGCATAATAGCTATCACAACATCTTCATAGTACCAAACAATCTCTTTGCTTTGAAGATCCCTGGTAAGTGACACATACGGGCTTATCTCTTCACTCTTTGAAAATGCTGTAAAGCAAAGATATCTTGAGGTCGCTCTTGGTTTACACAAATACAAATGAAAACAAAGCTAGGACCAAAGGTCTTAGAAGCATTGTTCACATACTGCAAAGCTACAAAATGCAACATCACAGAAACTGGCCACTGCTGGGACTGAGAAGTTTCAGGAAGCTGCATTAGAATGTTTTCTTTCATAATTTCCCATTATAAGAAGGATTTTAAACTCTAAATGTTCTAAAATTCCTTTCTTCTAGATTAGTTCCAGCACTTGCAAACCCACAAAAAAAATCAGCTATCTGTGATTGATAGTTTGAACATAATACTCTTTCTACCATACAAAACTGCATAAACTGCAAAAGCAGATGATAACTTTTTGACAGCTTGGATGCTACATTGTTTATATTTATATATCCAAAAATCCCAATAAAATTAGAGTAAAAGTTATCTTGTGTGTTAAACAGGGACAGAGGATAATAGCAGAGAAGGCAACATGAGGAAAACTATATACTGCAGAAATGGCAGTGATCTTCTATCACAGGGCATCTTCCCTGTTGAGACAACCACTACTTAGAGTAGGATGAGCTTTACTTTATTGTCTTCAGTAGAATTTCAGAGAACCTTGACACTCATGAAGTTGAAATATTTATGGGGAAGAATTTCTGAAAAATGGCAATTAAAGAATTTCATATATAATTTATTGAGGACATTTTAAAAATATACTTTTATATGAAAAAATCAAACTGGAATGAAGCTTTCAGAATTGTATTTTTCATTAAATGTAGAGCTACTTTGAGATTAATGGAGACAATAGCACTCACAATACAGACACAGATACACTAACTCTGTATGGAGAACAAAATGATGCATTTTTGCTTTTCCATGAACTTCAGTGAGTGCTGTGTTTTTATTTTTTATCCTTGCTTCAGTAATTCTCAGGATCTATAAACCATAGTTGTTTCATTGATTGTAACCATTGAATTTAATAAAACAATTATATCTACTGGAAATATTCACTAAAGAAAGACTTTGAATAAGATAAACAGTGTTTAGTAATAGTAATGATGTCTTGTACTCTCTTCAACTCTTACCCCAAAGCCAAACCCCTGAAAAAAGGTCGACATATATATAAACATGTACACTTGAGTTTGATCTACACATTTTAGTCTGGGGAAATAATTTGTGCAGTAATCAGAAGCATAAGGAAACAAAACAAGACTACAGAATTAGTTGATTACAACAGCAATGAGAATGGTTCTTTAAGGTCAGACAAAAAAAATCATCTGGCTTTGGAACCATGGAAAACAAGACAATTTCTTTAGGAAATGCGCATAGGAATAAGCATTTACTGAGACCAAGGAGTTTACTGATGTACCTTTTACGAAAAAGTGACAATGCTCTTCTTATTGCATAACTGTCTGCCTAGATGAGGGGAGAGCAGTGGATGTCATCTACCTTGACTTCGGAAAGGCTTTTGACACTGTCTCCCAGAAAGCTCAAGCAGTGTGGCTTGAATGAGTGGATGGTGAGATGGTGGAATGACAGAGCCCAGAGGCTTGTGATCAATGGCACAGGATCGAGTTGGAGGCCTGTGGCCAGTGGTGTTCCACAGGGATCAGTTCTGGGGCCAGTCTTGTTCAACATCTTCATCAATGACTTGGATGAGGGGACAGAATGTACCCTCAGCAAGTTGGCTGATGACACCAAGCTGGGAGGACTGGCTGATTCCCCAGAAGATTGTGCTGCCTGCCATTCAGCAGGATCTTGAAAAATTTGAGAGTTGGGCAGAGAGGCACTTCACAAGGTTCAACACAGACAAATGTAGAGTCCTACATCTGAGAAGGAACAACCCCATGCACCAGTACAGGCTGGAAATTGACCTGCTGAAGAGCAGCTCTGCAGAGAGGGATCTGTGAGTGCTGGTTGGTAATAAACTATGAGCCAGCAATGTGCCCTTGTGGGAGAGAAGACCAGTGGTATCCTGGGATGCATCAAGAAGAAGTTGACAGAGGTTCTGCTCCCCCTCTACTTTGCCCTATTGAGGCTTCACCTGGAGTCCTCTGTCCAGTTCTAGGCTTCCCAGCTCAAGAGGGACAGGGAACTTCTGGAGAGAGCCCAGTGAAGGGCCACCAAGATGATCAGGGGACTGGAACATCTTTCATACGAGGAAAGGCTGCAGGAACTGGAGCTGTTCAGCCTGGAGAAGATCAGACTACAGAGAGATTTCAGTAATATTTACAAATATCTAAATGGTGGATTTAAGGTTGTTGGGGCATCTCTTTTTTTCAGTTGTATCTAGAAACAGAACAAAGGGTAATGGAAAGAAGCTGTAACACCAAAAAGTTCCCTTTACAAATAAGAAAAATCTATTTCACTATGAGGATGAGGGAGCCCTGGCACAAGCTGCCCAGGGAGGGTGTGGAGTCTCCTTCTCTGGAGGTTTTCAAAACACACCTGGACACATTCCTTAGTACCCTGATGTAGGTAGACATGCTTTTGCAGGGTCATTGGACTTGATGATCTCTAAAGGTCCATTCCAACACCTACCATTCTATGATTCTGTGATTTTAATACTTCTACCAATTTTAGTTGGTTCAGAAAAGCCCTGAGTGTGAAAATACTAAAAACATTTAATCTTTTCTCTGTTTCATGCTGTTAACATAGTCAGTACTTTTCTATATTCCCGTCTCTGCTGAAGCTCAAACAAATGTCAAGGATGAAACAGAAAACCTGTGGAAAAGCGATACCTCCTTAAAAAAGTTTATTTTCAGGTTTGTTACTTTTTAAAATACTGGATTCTTCAGCTCCAAAAAAAAAATAAATAAACAAACCTCCTAAGTAATTGACAATCACATCTCTACAGAATATAATTTCTGATATTATAGTAGTTCAAATTAAAAGCAACTCCTTGATATCTGTGGTAGAATAATTATACATACATATATTATAGTTTTTCCTGTCATATATACTTTGTTTCCCATTCTCTACATATATATCACTGTTTGATTCTAGATGTATTTTCCACTGTTATCTGATTAGGAATTCACATCACCTCAGTGGAAAATTGCTGAGGGGAGGAATTATAATTTTCTTAAAAATTCCACCAATGATTAAACATATCAGCTGAGATATTTAATTATAGATAGACTACTATTTTAATTCTATTTGCTCGCCTTCAGTTAGTGTCCATGGACACTGTGCTTTGTATGGATTGGTACCATCATTTTAATTTTTTTTTTTTTTTTAAAAAAGCCATTCCAAACTAAGAAAGCAAATGTGTTCTGGTTTGAAACTACGAAATGTTGTTTTTCCAGTTGGCGTGTTCTGTATCAAGAATCAGAAAGCCAATGGAATGTAACTCTGATGAATTATTACATTTAGAGAGCTCTTACTGTGTTACTTAACCTTGCAGTGAACTAGAAAATGAATATGGTCATTCTAAACTGGTTAAACCTGAAAATATGTTTTATACAGGTGGGTTTAATGCACTTTTACAACAGAGGAATAGGGCAAAATATTACAATTATACAAATGTAGATTTAAATTAGAGTACTACTTTTAAATCTGTTCTTTCTTTCTGCTTTTTGTTTTTCATTTTTAGGTTATACTTATCATCCCTTATTCATCATTTTAAAAGCTTTTATTTAAAATGTTCCTTTTTTCTCTCCAAAGTCTTTTCTTGTAGTATTACAAAAAGAATGTTACTCAGAAGTGAATAAATGTTTTTAATCTTCTTTGTACTGATTCATTCTGAGTGCTTTTTTTTTTTAATCCAATCCTGCATGTTAACTACACGTTTTCTCCTCTTCCCATTGAAATCAGGCAAAAAATTTCTTTGCTTTCCACATGAAACTACCCAGCACTCGAGCTGTGTCTACCTACTCCCTCAGAAGTTGGCCCTGTGATGTGTCCCAGGCTGAACTACCTCAGCTGTATTCCCACTTCAAAACCTCAGAGCGCCACTGGAGCCTTTGTCATTCAGCAGAAATAATGTTTCTTTGCAAAGACAGCTAGACCATACATTTCATAAAATTTTTTACCTGATATGGCCTTTAACACAAGCATGGTGTGGGGCTTGTCTGCACCACGCACTACTTGCGAACCTGCATAAGAACCAGCGAGGAGAGATTGTTTTGTGAGGTGCAGCTGGGCTTCCCTGCAGGCCTACACAGCATTGCTATAGCAGTAGTAATTATTAATATTACTCTACTGAGTAAAAATATGTGGACATTTATTTAAATTACTATTTGTCATGGTTTGACATGACAGCCGTTTCTGGTAAGGGGGAAGGGGCTGTAAAGATGGCTCCTGTAAGTAGTTGCTTGAAACTCTCCCCAGATCTGAGCCAGACAGTCTTTAAAGACCTCACATCAGTGGTAGAGACTCATTTTACTAAAGCTGACCCTGGACTAGGGGCAGTGACTCATTTCATTAAAGACCAAGTGCCAGGGACAGAGACTATGGCCAGAGGAGGTCATGTCCCATGGGAGGGACACAATCACTTCACTCTAGAACCCGAGCCAAAGGCAGTGATTTTCTTCGTTAAAACAGAGGCTGTGTCCAGTGAAAGGGATCCTATATTCACAGCTGTAACTGTGGGAAGGAACCCACGACAAAGCAGCTCACTGAACTTATGCCTAGAAGAGGCCTTGTCCCGAGGGAGGGACCCTGTATCTGCAGAAACTACAACCATGGCAAAGAGTCCACACTAGAGATATTCACTAGGGACTGTGTCCCATGTGAGGGATCCTGTATCGGCAGAAGCGGCAGCTGCTGGGAACAACCCACACCAGAGAAGTTTGTTAAGGACCGTGTCCTGTGGGAGGGATCCCATATTGAAGCAGAGGAAGAATGCCAGGAGTCATTCTCATCTGAGGAGAGAAGTGGCAGAGCCCATCTGTGAGAGACTGACCACATCCCCCATTCCCTGCCCCCACGCCCATGGTGGACATTCCCAGTTCCAATCAGCTCTACAATGGACCTATACAGTAAAATATTTAAGAAAGGGCAAAAAACACCAGACAGAGAGAGAAAGAAGGAAGAAAGACTGAGAAACAACAGCACAAATGCACAAGATGAGAGGAGGGAAGAATGTGCTCCAGGTAGTAGAGCAGATGTTTCCCTGCAGTCCATACAGAAGATCTCTCCAGAGTAGATATTCACACTATTGCCCATGGAGGACTCTACACCAAGACAGGTGTATGTTTTCTGAAGGAACTACAGCCCATTGAGAGCCCACAGTGGAGCAGGTTAAATGTGAAGAAGAAGCTGCAGAAAGAAGCTGATATATAGTCATCATAGTCCTGCTGTTCTCCCTGTACCACTTGACAAGCAGAGACATCTGGAACGAAGCTGAAGCTGGGAGAGGGAGGAGGAAAGTTCTTTCAATGATTGTCTTAATTTCTTACTATCAAAATCAATTTTAAGTGGCAATAAATTGAATTAATTGTCCGGAAGCCGAGTCTCTTTCACCCACGCCAGTAACTGGTAAACAATCTTGCTATCATTATCTCAACTCATGAGCTTTCTCACCCTGTTTTCTGCCCCTGCCTGCTTAAAAGGAGGAGTGAGTGGCTAGGTGGTATTCTGGCTGTTTGCCAAGGCTAAGCTATCACACAGTCACAAGTTTAAATCAGCTGCCCAAGATGACTTATTTTGTTGTAGATTGGGAAATCCACATTTGTGGGGGCTCTTTCTTTGAATTTTTCTTTTGTTTCAGTTGGATTTTTTATTAGATTGTGGATGATTTGTGAGAAGGATTCTAACAATGCCAGCAAACGAGGCTGGTTGACACTTTTAATTCAATCCAGATCCAGTGTGCTACGAGGACAATGCTTGTGACGGCAGGTAAGTGTAAGAGACTGCCTGAGACTCAAGAGACTTTTAAGTGTATTCTGTAAGTATCAGCATAGATAGACTGCCAGAGCTGGCCTTGGAGGTGGATCAAAGCAGACGTGGAAAGACATTAACTCCAAGAAAGGATTATAGAGATTGTAGAGACCAAAAGCAAAGTAGTTCCCACAATGTTTTCTCTGAAGTTTTCTGAAATCTGTCTGAAGCAATGTTTTTTTTTATTTTGTTGTAGATGCCAAGAACAAATTCATGGAGTTTTTTGGCTCTCCTGCATTAAAAACTGTCTGACCATAACGGCTGCACAAATATGGTAAGGTACTGGTCTTTCAGGAGAGATAACTGCTGGCTTCTAGTCAGCAATATTAAACATGCATTTTTTGCCAATAAATAAAATTGTTAAGGATAAGAGGATGGGAGAAAAAAATGAAAGTGAGAAGAGCTCACTTGTAGACAGATTAAACCTGGAACTAACTTCATTAAGCTCCTGAGGAATAAGACAGTACTTTATGTAGTGTTACTTCTGAGGGATTTTTTTCCTATTTGCCTTGGAAATGCATTACTGAGACAATATACTAATTTGTAAGCTGTCTAAGTTGAAACATGACTGAGGTCACCACAAGAATGACACAGTGACAGATTCATTTCTGAAACTTCTGCTAGAAATGCTTTCCCTTCTATCTAGCTAGTCTCTGAATCTATGACAGGAAGACCCCATAATAGAGCTAAATTTCTAGGTAAGCTTCCCTGCTGCTTGGAGACATTATTAATAAGCCAATCCAAAGGTAAAAAACTGTTATTGTTTATGGAGAAGACTAGGGTCAAAGACAACAAAAGCTGGCAGTAACATTGGGCACAAAGATTCAATGTGATTGATGAGTGCCATGAGATTAAGTGGAGGCATTTCTGGTAATGGGGAAGGAGCATAATGGTGGCTTCTAGAAGAATTTGCTCGAAACTTTCCTCGTCTCCAAGTCAGAGTCACCTCTGGGGCAGAGCCAATTGGGTACCTCCAGAATCACTTGTTAAGAAGAAGCTGGAAGAGGAGGGCTGGTTTTTTGGTTTTTTTTCTGAGAGGTGGTGGAAAGATTTGGAATAGAGAGAGATGCAATCATTTGGACTTGTGAGGGAGGAGAGGACAAGTGCTGAAGCAGACACCCCCCTGCATCCCATGATGAGACAGCAGCCCATGGAGGGCAATGGTGGAGCTGTGATCTGCTGGTAGCTCATGGAGGACCCCACAGCAGAGGGGGTAGCTGTGCCCAGAGGGGCCATGACTGTGTGGCGAGGTGGCACTGGAGCAGAACGTGCCTGGAGTTCTGCTGTCACAGAGGAGATCCACACTAGAGGAGACTGTGAGGAGGTGCAGCCCTTGGGAAAGACTCATGCCAGAGAGGTTTGTTAAGGATTGTATCCTGTGAGAGGGACAGGAACAGGTGATGAATGTGAAGAATCCTCCTCCTCTGAGAAGAAAGAAGGGACAGAGACCATCAGTGATGGACTGACCGTGACCCTCATTCCCTGCCACCCTGAGTCGCTGAGGAGGAGGAGGTGGAGATATTGGGAGCAGGGAGCTGAAGCTGAGAAAAGGCTAGAGAAGGGGACAGAAGGCCTTAAAGTGCTAGTTTTATTTTTCTCAGCATCCTGCTCTGGTTTTGCTTTCTGGCTGTTCTGTTTCTAGCTGATAATAGATTAAATTGTTCTTGTTTTCTTCCCCAAGTCAAGTAGTCAAGTCTATTTTGCCTGGAACAATATCTGGTAGTGAGCCCTCCCTTCCCTTGTCTTGCTGCACAAGGAGCTTGGCTGTCTTTTCTCCTCCCATCTCGTTGGGGCTTCTGCTGTCCCACAGAAAGTGAAGGTGTGTTGGGGAGTGAGTGAGTGGCTGCATGGTGTTTTGTTGCTGGCTGGGCTTAAACCATGACAATTGGTGTCATCATAAGTTCACCTGCATATACTGGCTAAGTTTTTGATCACCCAACAACTCTGCTGGAGTCTTTTGTCATGTTGCAGTAGGAGCTCTAACAGCTAAACATACTCTCAGACATGGGCCAAGGGGACTGTAGATACTGTGGCTATACTCATCCTTCTAGATAATTCTCCACTTGTCACTGCAGTAAGTTGGTACCTGGCTACTGTGAAGGTTGTAGCCCTTTAATTGTGTCACATAGAGCATTTCTCTGAGGTATGGTGGTAAGATGTCCTCATTTGGGAGGGCTGGCAGCCAAGAATTAGTGGCGGTACTAGTACACCATAATTGGTACAAGATATATGTGGTGGCCAACTCCAAGGACATCAAACAAAAAATATTGTGAAATGGAGTGTTTGTGACACTCACTTGTGCCACCAAGGGCTCTTCAAGGACTAGGTGCATTCTGAGTTTCTTCTCAACTAAAATCAGCCATGGCTCTTTCCTGACACCTCAGAAGAATGATACTATTATACATTGCCTCAGTGATGATGTGTATGCGGCAATGACGGAAAAGAAGTGCTAAGAATGATCTTACCGCACCCCGTTATCAGTCCAGGCAAGATTCTTCTTAAACCAGATGGAGCACTTCCAGGTTCTTCAGATGTAAAACACCAGGCAGTTATTTAGCTTTTGTTACTCAAAACAACTAGGAAGAATTAAATCAGAACAGCTCAAATATACACCATGCTGATTGTTTAAGTGTTGCTAACAGAGTACACATGGACATTTGGAGATCCTGTTGCCTGAAAAGGAACTAGTAATAGCCCCAATGGTTGCATTTAAATTACTTCAAGAGTGGAATTGTTCATTAGCTCAGCCATAGACTTGATATTTATTTACCTACAGACTGCTAGCAAATTAAATACTTTATGAATGTGAAGTGGAAAGAAGGACTATATTACTTCCTTTTTCTATTTACACTCCTGGAACTTTTGAATTCTATCTACCCCAGTCTTGCCCTGCAGATAATTTTCCCATGCACTTATTATATTAATATTTTCAAATATTTAAAATACTTTATATTTTCTTTTTTAAAAACAGATTTAATTTTCTGATGTATTTCTGTTGATCCTCAAGACTCTCATAATGATTTGGAATGCACTTGAAACTTATTTTTTCAATTACCTTTAGCTATATTTATTTTCTTTTGGTGTATTTTCAGATACTATAGCATGAGTCCACCTATTTACATACGAAGGATATTCTAATAACTGTGTTATGCCTGAATATGCCTGATAACTGTGCCCTTTGGAATCTTTACATTTCAAAGTCAATACCAAAGACATGTTCACTTGCTTTTGGTGAGCACATAGTTTACAATATTTTTGTAATATTTCATTTAATTACACCAAGAGATAAGGGTGTCCTATGATCAATGCACAGATGCTTTGATCATAATAATTGATCCTTTTTTCATAAATATGCAGATTTTTCATCTGTCTAGCAACAATGACAATAGGAAAGTAGAGGTTTATTTTTTCCTATGGCAAAAGAAGAATAAAATAATTTCACATGGCTTAAAAGCATGATAAAACTGGCAGATAGGTTATAGTTACATCAGAAAAAAATTTATTAATGCATTTTTTGAAAAGTAATAAAATATATGGTTATAGCAACTGTCTGCCATGAAGATGTATTATAGTGCCCACAATACTAAAGCAAGAAATTAATTAGGAATTATTTTGTCTCCAAAACTAAGAAACAACATGAAAGGCTCTGATGACACTGTAAAGAAAATAAGCTTCATTACAGGTAAATATAGTTATACAGCAAAACCGTCAAGTGAATGGTTTAGATTAAAGGAATCGGCCTACAGGTACAAAAGAAGCAAATGAAGTTGGTTAGAAAACAAATTTGTATGAGACCTAATGCTAGAGATGACTGGAAGAGATATTTACTAGCAGATGCATGTACTTGGATGAGGGGAGTGAGGGGAGAGAGGGAAAGTCTTGGTGGTAAAATACCATAGGAAGTAACAGGAAATGGGCCTTGGGTTTTACAGACAGGCATTTTGTTTAGCCAACAGAAACACTCCAGTCAAGAAGCATCTGCAATCTCTTAATCTCATTGATAGAATCCATGTCTTGGATTTTTTCCCAACCACTTGACATTTTTTTCTTAATCTGGTGACTAGCCCTCTATTGTCATCAGAATTCTTCTTTGTTCACATTTACCAGTTTCTTATGCCTTTCCCAATTCTTTACTTACTCTCTTAATCCTTACTCCTTCACTTCATTTGACCACTTCTTGATCATTTCTTTAACATTTATCTCAGGAAGCCCAGACCAGTAAGGATAACAGGATGGCCAGGACATGACAATTGGTGTCATCATAAGTTCACCTGCACATACTGGCTAAGTTTTTGATCACCCAAAACTCTGCTGGAGTCTTTTGTCATGTTGCAGTAGGAGCTCTAACAGCTAAACATACTGTCAAACATGGGCCAAGGGGACTGTAGATACTGTGGCTATACTCATCCTTCTAGATAATTCTCCACTTGTCACTGCAGTAAGTTGGTACCTGGCTACTGTGAAGGTTGTAGCCCTTTAATTGTGTCACATAGAGCATTTCTCTGAGGTATGGTGGTAAGATGTCCTCATTTGGGAGGGCTGGCAGCCAAGAATTAGTGGCGGTACTAATACACCATAATTGGTACAAGATATATGTGGTGGCCAACTCCAAGGACATCAAACAAAAAATATTGTGAAATGGAGTGTTTGTGACACTCACTTGTGCCACCAAGGGCTCTTCAAGGACTAGGTGCATTCTGAGTTTCTTCTCAACTAAAATCAGCCATGGCTCTTTCCTGACACCTCAGAAGAATGATACTATTATACATTGCCTCAGTGATGATGTGTATGCGGCAATGACGGAAAAGAAGTGCTAAGAATGATCTTACCGCACCCCGTTATCAGTCCAGGCAAGATTCTTCTTAAACCAGATGGAGCACTTCCAGGTTCTTCAGATGTAAAACACCAGGCAGTTATTTAGCTTTTGTTACTCAAAACAACTAGGAAGAATTAAATCAGAACAGCTCAAATATACACCATGCTGATTGTTTAAGTGTTGCTAACAGAGTACACATGGACATTTGGAGATCCTGTTGCCTGAAAAGGAACTAGTAATAGCCCCAATGGTTGCATTTAAATTACTTCAAGAGTGGAATTGTTCATTAGCTCAGCCATAGACTTGATATTTATTTACCTACAGACTGCTAGCAAATTAAATACTTTATGAATGTGAAGTGGAAAGAAGGACTATATTACTTCCTTTTTCTATTTACACTCCTGGAACTTTTGAATTCTATCTACCCCAGTCTTGCCCTGCAGATAATTTTCCCATGCACTTATTATATTAATATTTTCAAATATTTAAAATACTTTATATTTTCTTTTTTAAAAACAGATTTAATTTTCTGATGTATTTCTGTTGATCCTCAAGACTNAAGGGAGGTTCTGCTCTCCCTCTACTCTGCCCTAGTGAGCCTCACCTGGAGTCCTGTGTCCAATTCTGGGCTCCTCAGCTCAAGAGGGACAGGGTACTTCCGGAGAGAGCCCAGTGCAGGGCCACCGAGATGATCAGTGAACTGGAGCATCTTCCTTAGGAGGAAAGGCTGTGGGAACTGGAGTTGTTCAGTGGCAGGACACAGAGTAATGGACAAAAGTTAGATCACAGAAAGTTCCACATAAACATGAAAAAACTGTTTTACTATAAGGGTGATGGAGCCCTGGCACAGACTGCCCAAGGAAGGCGTAGAGTCTTATTCTCTGGAGGTTTTCTAAACCTACCTGGACACAGTCCTGAGTGACTTAATCTAGGTAGACCTGCTTGAGTAGGGAGTTGGACTTTGATGATCTTTAGAGGTCACTTCCAACCTCTACCGTTCTGAGATTCAGTGATTCAAATTTTTCAGGATTCACAGGCCTGAGAAAATTTTATTATCATACAGTCTGACATCATCTTTGACTGTTTGACAAGAGCTGGAAGGTTTTAAAAATTATTTGATGTTTTAACTTTATGCTTTTTTAGAAGGAAAAGCTTCAATCTGTTTTTTAATACGTATGATGGAGATGTATATAAAAAAGCTGTTCCAATTCTTAATTACTATTGGTGCTATAAAAAATACAGTGTTTTTTCCAGTCTAAACTTGTCTATTTTAAACTATTAGACATAGGAATTTTTAAATATTTATCTCATACAGAACACTAATAAGCATTTTTCATTGTTCTCGGATCACCTTATAAACTTCTCTTAAACAAACCTCAGCTCCTTTACTATTCGTTTGCCAAGAAAGGATTCTTCAGTGTTCTTTTCTCCTTTTTTCTTCCCTTCTCTTCCATCTTTTTTTCCCTTAATACTTTAGTAAATCATATTAATATCTAATGTCTTTAATAAATTACTTGATTTTTCAATATCTTTCAGAGATCAATGTAAAGTAGGGAGACTTGGTTTCTTTCCAGATGAGTCTAGGCATTTTCAATAAATTGGGGTAATTAATTTAACTTCATTTACTCATTTTAGAGACAGAAGTTGCAGGTGTGTATTACACCTGCAGAGAATCTTGTTCTCCTGTGGTTTCACCTGATTTGCATGGGGGTAATTAAGATTATTCTTTTTAAAAAATCTAATTCTTACCATTGATGTAATCACATTATAATGTTAATATTTAATTTACACAGACTCTTATCTCCTGTTTTACTGGTCTTTCTGCATTACTTTCAGTAATTCTAATGAGGAAATAACAGATCCTAAATTGCTTCTACAAAGTAGAAGGGAAATGGATTTTTTTTTTCCCCAGGGTTACTATTTCACATCTAACTCATCCAAAATACATAATTCCAGTTCTAATCCTAGTTGTGTCCTCTGGGTCTGCTTTGTCACTTCTGTTAATTCATTGACCAAAGATAAATACATAACTCTCAAGCAGTAAATGCATTGGATTAGTCCAAGTTTATTTTCTATTGGTTTCATTTTGTATTTAAAAGACAATCTCTGCATCATCAGGTTAATCTAAAAAAAATCCAAACCCTCAAACCCCAAACACTAAAAAAATATAAACCCAACAAAAATTACATAGATCTTCTCAGTTAGCTTGGACAACTTTGTGATGAGTAAGATAAATGTTAATTCTTCTATTCAGATCTATAACGGTACATATTATCTAATCTACTCATTAACTCTGCAGTTCTTAGAATCTATTACTAAATATCAGCAAAATTGTTAGTATAAGTAAATCTAGAGTGTGAGAGAAAAAAATGAGATACAGACATAGCAACAAAAACAAGAACTGGAGCACAATTGCAAAAGCTCCATAAGATTATGGAGGAATGAATGTAAATGATCTCTTATACATCATCAAATTGCTTTTATGGAGTACTTCTCATTGAGTAGGTTATTAATGTATTTAGGACAAATGGCCCAATATAATTTCTTCCCATATAGATATATCCAAAGGAAGAATGGCTGGATATAAGATACCATGTTTGGATTGCCTCATTACATTAACCTAAGGTGACAAAACAGCATCTCAAAGACTATTAAAAGTTGACATAACTTAGTTTCCAGGCTTCTTTGGTTTAGACTGGGGACATTAAATGGTTCCAGGGCATCTGAAATCAGGAAGGCAAAAGTAATTTACAGAGATTTCTAACACCCGTCCACAAGTTCTGCATATGGAAGACACTGGTTTGACTCAGAGAAAGTTCAAGCTTGTGGGATTTTGCTGTTCATAGTTGCATGCATTTGGAGATCTCAAGATACTGAATGTCATGTAGGAGAACTACTGGTTCAAAAATACCTTTCACTCTTTTGTTCCTTGTGTGCATTCTCCTCTCACACTGATATTCATAGATATCTTCCTTTCTTTTAAGGATCTTAGTTACAAAATCCATTTTAAAAAATGTCTTCAACATAAAAGGATAAAAAGAAACATTCTGGAATGCAAGTTGTCTTCACTCATCTATTCACACCTCATGTAGCTTTTGTTGCTGTTGTTTGGTTTTAAGGCCAGTATCTCAGTTCTACTGTTAATGTTATTTTATTAAATACATATAAGAATAGTCTGTAGATATAAAGTTTCTCTGACACCTAGTCCAATATAAGGTCACTTTAGCAATGAGCAACATAAGCAGGTTCTGAATATTGTTGTATATTATTGTATAGCAAAAATTTCTTTCTTCTGTATATTGTACATGATTAACAACAGACACTTCTTTATGTACACTTCTGTGAAAGTTTCTAGAAATAAGAGTCAATAAGAAATATGCACTCATATTTTCAGTTCTTCCCAAATTTGAGTACCCCAGTTGAATCACAGGAAGAGATCCCTGTTGTCTTTGAACCGACTCTTCAAAGCTCAAGCAAATTAAGTCATTAGTGAAGAACTTTTCTACTAAATTATTCAAAGCCTGATTTTACAATAGCTGAAAATGGAATTAGATTAGAATTAGATTTTACAATAGCAGAAAAATAGAATTAATATTGGGGCAAAATGGGCTTAGTTATTTCTGTTTCTCTCAAAGCAAAGTTTTTAACTAACAACTTTCTGTTCCTAAACCAAAATAAATTGCCAGACATCAAATATCATTTTACAATATTAAATGTGATCACAGAATCACAGAATATACCATAAATGTGAAAACTAAAATAAAGCAAGGCAACGTTTGCCACATCCAACATTGTCCAGAGGGCATTACTCAGTTCTGCACAACAAAATCGTACTATACTTCCTATATGTAATTGAAGACAGAATATAGTTCATCTCAGGAACGAGAATGGATCCTGTGAGGGACTCACACAGGGCTTTTGTACCTGAATGACTGTTGTCCTAGTGGATGACCCATGTTGGAGCAGGGTGTGAGGAGCTGCCCCCATGGTAGGCCCCATGCTAGAGTAGTTTGTGAGGAACTGTAGCCCATGGGAAGGACCTATGTTGGAGAAGTTTATAAGGGACTGTGGCAGAGACTCCACAGTGTAGCAGTGGGAAGTGTGAGGAGGCTGTTCGCTGAGAAAAAGCAGTGGCAAAGTCCATCTGTAATAAATGCACTGACAGTATCCTCCATCCTCTGCACCACTGCGGGGAGGGAAGGAGAGTCCCAAGAGGAAGGAGGATGGAGGGAGATGTTTTAAGATTCAGTTTAATTTCTCATGTCCCTGTTCTGATTGTTCCTTTAATAACTCAAAGCTTTTTCTCCCTAAATTAAGTCTGTTTTGCCCAGGACACTAATTTCTGAGTGATCTCCCTGTCCTTATCTCAACATACAAACCTCTCACTATATTTTTATCCCCTCTGTCCAGTTTAGGAGGGGGTGTGCCCTTGGTGGGCATCTGGCACCCAGCCAAGGCTAAACCACCACAGTATATAACATAAATATTTCTTTCTGGACTTTCATTAAGCTTTCATCCGGTATATTTCTGATGAAGTTAAGCTGGATTTACTGTTTTCTTTGCTTTATCCATACTATTAAAATTGTAGGGAAGTTCCCCAGAGAAATGAGATAGCATAATGAAAATTACATCTTTGAAATACACAAATATATTACACCAGAATAATCACAGATGCAACATTCTTCCCATAGCTTAATTTTCAAATCTAAACATGCATTTAAATAATGAAGCATAGCTTAAATTACCTTTTTTATTCTTTCTACTTTGTACTTTCTTGTGTCTTATAGAGTAAAAAATGTCAAAATTATTCTTTTAACAAACCAGAATCAGATCAGATTACACAGAAATGCATCCAGGCAGGTTTTGAAAACCTCCAGAGAAGGAGACTCCACAACCACCCTGGAGCCTGTTCCAGAGTCTCCTTCCTTGCAGGTCTTCAAGACCTGCCTGGACATGTTCCTATGCGACCTGATCTAGGTGAACCTACTTGAGCAGAGAGGCTGGACTAGATGATCTCTCAATGTCCCTTCCAACCCCTACCATTCTATGATTCTGTGATCCTCCTCACAATAAAAAAATCTCCCTCAACCTGTTGGCCATGCTTTTCTTGATGCCATTGGCCTTCTTGGCTACAAGGGCACATTGCTGGCTCATGTTTAGTTTATTTTCAACCAGGGCTCCTAGGTCTCTCTCTGCAGAGCTGCTCTCCAGCAAGTCAATCTCCAGCCTGTACTGGTGCATGGGGTTGTTTCTTCTCAGGTGCAGGACTCTGTCCCCTCATGCAGGTTGTTGATGAATATATTGAATAAGACTGGCCCCAGAACCGATTCCTGTGGAACTCCACTGGCCACAGGCCTCCAATTTTACTTGACTCAGTTGATCACTCTCTGGCTCTGTCATTCAGCCAGTTCTTGATCCACCTCACTGTCCACTCATTCAAACCACACTGTCTGAGCTTCCCTGTGACTTCTGCTGAAGTCAAGGTAGGTGACATTCACTCTATGAGGGTTACACCCGCATAGAGGGCTCTTGGGTTGGTCAAGCAGGACTCTTCCTTGGCAAACCTATGCTGACTCCCCTTGATAACCATCTTTCTCTTCATGGTTTTGAGATGACATCCAGGATGAGTTGTTCAATCACCTTTCCAGGGATGTAGATGAGGATGACTAGCCTGCAGTTTCCTGGGTTCTCCTTCTTGCCTATTTTTAAAGACTGTAGTGACACTGGCCTTTCTCCAGCTCTCAGACACCTCTCCTGTCCTCCACGATTGTTCAAAAATGACAGGGTGGCTTAGTAATAGAATCACCTAATTTCCTTAGCACCTTTGGGTGCATCCCGTCAGGTCCCATAGAATTATGGATGTTAAGCTTGCCTAACTGGTTTTTAACCCCATTCACATCCACCAAGGGAAAGTCTTCCATTCTCCACAATATCTCACTATCCTCCATGGACTGGGCTTCTGGAAGGCCGGCCTTGGCAGTGAAGACTGAGGCATAGAAGACATTCAGTAGTTCAGCATTCTCTGCATCCTCTGTCACCAGGACACCCTCCTTGTTCAGCAGTGACTATGTTCAGTTCAGAAGTAGCTGTGATAATTGCATTAGCAATCTGCCTAGAACTGATCACATGCACTCCATGTTCTGCAGTCTTCTCACTATGTGCCGTTTCCCAATTTCCCTTTTATTAAACTCCCAGCACTTTTGCCTACTCTTGTTAGAAGCTTGTTTTCCTCTGCCAGTTTCCACCTGTCACGTTCTTCCTCACATCTCTGGTCCATCAATGCATCATACATGACATATATGACATTGTGCTTTACTTATCTACATATATCTCTACAAATCCACATCTCATAGCTACCCACATCTGGGTTCCTTACACTCCCTTTTCACCTGTTTCTCCATCTCTTGCTTTGACATCTTCCTCTCTTGATTTTCTTGTGGAAATAAATAATTGAGTGGCTAAAGATCTGTATAGTGTTTGGGATAATGAACTGCAATAGCAGGTACAATGCTTTTAAGCAATGGGACATTTACAAGTAACAATTGATTAGCTGACAATTATGCAGGTAAATGGAACAGATGGCTCTGCTAATCATGTGCAAGAGCTGCATACATTCCTCTTTTCCATTTCTGTCTACACCAAAATTGACTAGATTTCCCCCTTTTCCCCCTACTGTCTAGAACATCTCCTGCAGCCTTAAAATTGATCAGTTTACAAAACAAGAAAAAAGGAAATAATGCCAAGCAGAGCCTCATTTTGCTCTATAAGACTGTACAGATCATAAAACTGAGAGTGAAAAGTCATGTGTAAATATTTTGATAACAGTTTGACCTACAAATTGAGAAGAGTTATGCAATGAGTATTGCATGTGTCCTTATGAAAGACTGAACTAATGTCTATAGCTACCATAGCATCTGTCCCTGCTTCTGCTGAAGTCAGTGAAGAAACTTCTGCCAAGTTCTAGGGAAGCAGGCTCAAACCCTTAATATTATCCATTATAGTAATTGCTATTCATGGTTCTGTATTGATTAACCCGTGTCTAAAAAAAGCAGGAGAGAACAAAGCACAGAAAGAATTGTTCTAAATGGAAAGTCGCTGATCCTGCATTCTGAAATGTGCATACACTGCTGACTAAATCCTGTCAAGTAAAAATTATGGCCTGAATATTTATTTTTAAAACACATAGTTAATTTAATTATATCTAAGATGACTTGAAAAAAAGCAAGTAGCTATCTACTATTGCTGTACTAGCATTATTTAAATAGCTGTTAAACTAAGACAGTGGATTAATAATGTCTGCTTTTGTGACAATGTTGTTGTGGTGATTGTCACTTTCAAGGAAGCCTTTTCTAACTGAGCCAAGCCAAGAACTTTGTTTCACCGTGTGACCTGTTAGATTGGCTTCTTCAGGTTTTTTCTGTTCTGCGACTAGCGAGGAAGGTAGATGATAAAAAAAAAATCCTTTGAAGAGCATTGGAAGAAGGAAATAACTGTTAGATTACTCAATTCCAGGTCTTTTTTTTTTTTAATTTCATACACACATATAAGTTCTTGTAATAAAGTCCTAGTCCTAACTTGTGAAACAGCAGCGTAACATCCACTTTTCTTTTCAAATCAGCTTCTATAGAAAAAAAATGCAATAAAGCAAATTTTCCTTATTCTTGTTTAATGACCTAGAACTCAAAAAAATATTGAAATTATGTGTCTTTCTTTCTTTCTTTCTTTCTTTCTTTGGGAAGATTTTCTCCTAAGCTTGTAAAACTGCATTTTAGATCTGCATTTCTTCAGTATCATAAAAACCTCAGTTTTGAATGGAAGTGATTACATAACTAGTTTTCTGTTGAATACAATAGGGAGATGTCCCTCTGGAAGGAAAGAAACAACAACATGATATAAACTCCTTCAATAATACCTTAACATTTAAATATTACAATTTTATAAGAATCATTGCATTCAGATCTCCAAAAGTAAAAATCTTGTTTTCTGGAATAAATAATAGCTTTTCATCATCTTCTTAACATTGCTCTATAATGTTTATATCTGTGAATTCTCTGCTTTAGAAAGGAAAATCTTGGGTAATATAACTAGGTATCTTATTTAGAAAGCCTGTACACTGATATCCTCTTGCTCAGGCTGTACCTTTAGCAGAGTGACCTACACCTCCATATATGTCCTCTTCAAAAAAAATTTCTTCTTGGACTGTGTTTTCTGACAGATCAGATATTGGGAGGCCAGTTGAAATTCACAGACCAGCTGAGTTTATGCCAGTTTATTACCCTAATCTCCCATTTCTCAGTTTATCTTAAAATAAAAGACTTATTTTCACAGAGCAGTTAAGTGTGCTAAGAGGCAAAAGTGTATTTATCCAGCATGTCATTTACAAAACTCAAGTGATTAAAATTGAGCAAATGAAATGTAAGGATGTCATAAATCTTAGTGTTCACGAGAAGTCTGAACCGGCTCTTACTGAAGTCCATATGAGCCTTTCCAGTTTTTCAGTCAGAGCTGGACTGGGTCCATAACAAACAAGTATTTTGTCATATATATGGTCAGATAGGCCACCAAGGGATGTTTATCTGTGTATATGAATACCCTAATATGGCAGAAGTAGTAGCAAGAAGGTGTTGTGTTCTAGATATTTGGTGCAAACACAAACTCAATGGAGAACTCAGGAAAAAAATCGTGTAGTCAAAAATGACTATTTCCTAAGTGTGGCTATAATTAACCTTTTTCTTCTCTGATACGCAGTTTATACAACCTACTCAGATCAAAGAATCTGAAACCCAAGGAGAAAAAACTGGCACTTGTTTCTTCTCAATCACCTAGAGTCCTTATCAACAAAGGTAAGAATGATTTATTACTTTTCACTGCATGTGCAATGTGTGTGCTTCATATCCCTTCAAGGGAATAAGACTCTTTTCCCAACATTTGAATAAATGCACAAGTACATAGAAAAAAATTGTAGCACGCAGGTACAAAAGTAGTTCATCTTTCTGATGTATTGAGTATTCACATATTAAACTCACAGAACCACAGCTTTCTTGTAATAGCTTTATAAGAAGCATAAATAAGCAATAATGATGCATATGTACTCTCTACACAACTTGCCAACACACCCCAGCTTTGAGCATCTTACAGTAACTAACCTTAATGTTTTAAACATTGGTAGAAGTCTTTCATCCTTCTATTCCTTCTATTGCTCAGCAAACTCTTATTAAAAACATGATTAGAGAAAAAAGATTTTAAGGACTCTGAGCTTAAATTTTCTGAGGGATGATAATTGCTTCACATCTATTTTTTCTTAAAGATAGTTTTTGATGTCATTGACCTTTCGAAATTCAAATAATAATGACATGATTAAAACATAGTAGAAATATGCAAGCAAGATTCAATTTCATAGTTAATGTTTGTTCTGCCCATGTAGGCTGGATTTCTAGTGCCACAAAGCTCTTCAATGAAAGAAGCAAAGAGAGAAGCATCCATAGAAACATCCTTAAATTGCAGTTGGTCCAAACCTGTGGACCTATCAAAAAGTATATCAAAGAAACTTTAATCAGATTTAATAAAAATTAGTCTACTGTAAGTCATATTGCACAGATCTAAAGGCCCTATTTTTCTACTGTTGTCTTGCAAAACATGGTGGTATGTATCAAACTTACATTTCTTAAATGTAATTTCTTAAATACATTTTCCTTTCTTTTAGGTAAACTGCTAAGTGGTTCAGTAGACTTTCAATTTTCATGATCTCTATTCAAGGAAAAGTTAATATTTAGTAAGGAAAATTACAGACTAAGATATTTTCCAGAAATGTCTACATAATAGTATCATCAAATGCTAACAGAAATGATATCTTCCAGTAGCACTCCAGCTGGTTATATTAATCCAGACAACAGAAGTGGCTTAATGCTATGGTCTTCAACATTGAAACAGGTCAATCCAGAAGAATAAAAGATACTATCACAACATGTGGAAGAATTCTCCTTTTTCCTTATGCAAAAGATAAAAATGTTAGCTACATCTTATAACACATGAAATCCTGAAATATCCTTAAGAAATAAAATAAGTTCAGTCATTACTACTACTTATGATCTAATTATAGCTTTAATACAATTAAGAGACAAGAAGGTGATGCAATACACATGTTCAGTATATATCAAATTTACTTACTTCCCACTGAGTTCTTGGTTTTATATATTTATCATGTCAACTCTGGCTCAGTACTACACGTCACACTACAACTGGCTCCTTAAATTCATACACAATGTATACTATACAGTATATTAAGCCTGATCCAAAGCATACTGGTTTTTTTTACCTATTTGGACCCAAAAAAATAGTCTGAAAACATTCATTGGATGTGGATTGAGACCTTGATGTATTGGGTTGACTTGCTTTTACAATGAATTTTAATGGTGAGAAAACTGCATCTATTCCTAACTGCCTTTCAGCTCTTATTTGTTGCTGTGTAGCTGATACCAGAAACAGAAGGGGAAGAGGTTCCTCTTTTTGCAACCAGGTATTGAACTAAGCTGGGACATCAATTTGTGGAATTAATGGCTTTGCTTCAGTATACTTGACCTCAATCCCAAACTCAACACCCAGTGAGGAGTATCTGAGATGGCTCAGGGTATTTGACCAGCACTATACATGAGCTGAGTGGCATGGTTTTGCATGGAATTAATCCTTTTGTAGCAATTTTTGTACATATGGAAAAATTAATCTGCAATCCAGATAAACTAGCCATACTGGCTTACACAAGTACATACCTGTGAGGGTCTAGATATATTCATTTGTATAAGTACCTACGCATAACAGGCAAGATTCTTACCATTATTTACATTTAGGTTTTCTGAATTATACTCATTCTGCTTGTAAAATCTGTTCTGTTTAAAGAGAGCACCTGGGAAGCAAAGAGGAAAGTTGTCTGTTGAATTTTTTTGGATGTTGTACTCCATAACACCCTTGAGGATAGAAACCCCAGAAAGGAAGAGAGGGATTAGTCTTCTGCTAGGAGAAAACGAGCATAGAACATTACTTGGGTAAAGAATTTTCCAAAGCTTGGTGTCATACAAAACAAAGAAATAAAAGATTGGGGATCATATATTCACAACCTGAATATGAAAACCATTTTTCTAGGAGTTTAAGTCTGAAATCTTTTACAACTTAGAAACCAATGAAAGAGTTTCTGGAATGAGAGTATATCTTCTGGAAAGGTCACAATAAGTAAAAGGAGACTTGCATTTGAAACCTTTTGTTTCTATTTTGACTTACTCAAAATTCTCTCTATTCTAAAGTAATTGTGCAAACTATGCTCATATTAAGTCTAGTTTTACAGGCTTTTATATAAATTTTTGTACAACAAAGCTTTAGGTAGCCTTTTCTGAAAGCACTGCTTGATTTGAATCTCTGCACAGCTGTGTCAGACAAGGGCAATATTTACTTGTAAGCAGCCCTAAACCCGATATAATAAACTTCTTTTAGTACAGACAAGTAAATTTCCACGACTCTGAAAGATAGAATTGAGATGAAAAAGAAACATCTTATCGTAAATAAACTTAAAATGTCTTAAATAAATATTTCTAAGTCTTCCATTAAGTAGCTGGAGGACAGGAAGGACTAGGTCATCAGTTTCAAAGTAAACTCTGAAATATCTCTTTATCAGAAATCTTTTAACATAAGTGAGAAATATATTTAAGTGATATCTCAAAATACTAAAGGATAGTTTGAAGAGAAAATTAGTTTCCAGTACAGCTTTCTTCATTAACTCTTTCCTCTTTTCAGATCACTAATTTAGCTCCATTGCTTTTCTGGTGTTGTACTACATTCTAAAGAGAAGGTTTTCCCAATATTTGACCTGAGTTTCCAACTTTTAATAAGCAGGTTTTGCTCATCGTTATAACAAAATTTTGATACACGTGACTCCTTCATGTTAGTAACAGTCCTTTAAGTAGTTCTGGGCAGCCACTAGATAACTGTCTCTGTGGAAGTGAGACTAGTTTCCACAAACTCTCCGTTTAGCTCTAACAACCTAGTCGTCTTCATAGACATCCGCTGAACCCTCTCTAGTTTCCAGAAGACCTACAGAGAAGGGAACTGAAGGGAAACTAAGCACATTTTTCCAGATGGAGCTTCACTGGTGCCAAATCAATGTGACTATAGCTTTCATCAATCGTTGGGCCACATGTGTCCTCACATAGCCCCGTGTGCTATTTGCCTCAGTTGCAATAAGAGTGCATCCTTGCTTTATGATACTTAACCTGGAGGACACTTCATCCCTCAGACCCTTTATAGCAACTCTCTTTTCAGACGATCCCTTCTGAAAAATGCACAGAAGCATGAGATTTGTTCTGTGCTAAGATGCAGCACCTTGAAAAGCTTGTTAAACTTCAGGACATTTCCATAAGTACAGACCTCAGAAATCTCAGGATAACTCTGGATTGAGGCTTTCATAACTGTCATGCTGTCATAAAATAATTCATAGGATACATTCTGTGCGATCATCCAGGTAACTGATGGAAAAAAATGGGGCCCAGTATCAATAAAAAAGTACCCTGCTGATAGTCCATCTGTGTTGTGTTGTGTTGTTTTACTTGACAGAGGCAATACATTTGAAAACATTATTAGTGGCTTGCCTTTGAGGACTTTAATTACATTTTTGCAGATCACAGAATCACAGAATGTTAGGGGTTGTCAGGGACCTTTAGAGATCATCTAGTATGATTTTTAGTTTGTGCATTTTGTTTTGTCTTTTTTTGGGCATTTTCTGGGATTTTTTGATTAACTGATTTCTTATCTTGCCAAAGATGTTTTTTGGCCAAAGATATTTTATTGTCTTCTTTTTCATCTGGAAAGTAATTTCCTCTAGCATTACAACCTCTCATCTGTACAAGCTTTCCTCACTCCTAGACTTGACCAATATCTTTATCTGGCTCTGTGGTCTTTAGGGCTCAGGCTTCAGATTCTCTGTTACTGTTACTCTGTTACGTCTAAACTTAAACTATGTCTTTTAGAAGAATGGTTGGCAATTTGGTCTGAGAGTCACTTTCACCAGAGGACTTAAAGTATATCATGAGCTTTAAAATGCTATTGTGTGATTGAGTATTTATTTGAGCTTGCTGCTTCCTTGTAACATAACTTAAATTTTAATGGAAAACAAGAAATTCCCCTAATTGGTACCTCAGGGAAAATAAAGGCAGACTGGAAAAGTCAGACTGAATTCTTTGCTTTTCATCCATCACTATTACCTGTGAAGGCTTTGACACTTGGACAAGACCTCCTTCAACGTGGATGCTTATTTGTAACTTTACAGACTTAACAGTTACACTATAAAGTTATTTATCCATTTCCTAGTATTATTGGCTCTGCTGCTCTAAGCAATGCTTAAACCACAGTTTGAATAATGTATGCACATATTGAGAACAATAAACTAATTTCTTAAAATTTCTTTTCAAAGTGCAATTACATTTCAATGTATGTCTGAATTTGTCTTGTGGTTTATTCCTAAAAATAAAACTTTGGATTAATGTCAAGCTTCTCTCCTCCAAATGGTGTGCTTTATCAGTCTTTGTCCAAAGAGTTTTTATTTAAGTGGTGTGTTATGTAAGTGATTGTAAAGTACTTTCAGAATTTTTAGATGTGAATGGCTGTTCATAAATTTTACTTTTGGATTATTGGTCATGTTATCCATTACTGGCCTTTACTGCAAGTTCACAATATAATATGTACTGATTTGCCCGATTGTTCTACACAATTTTTTCTGATCCTTAACTTAGACTAACAGTTTGCCTAGACACTGAATAGATTTTGATGGCTTCAAATGTTTCACATTTTTATATATGTTATTTATATATACTATGAAAGCAGTGCAATTCCCTCAGATTGCAAACTTTTATCCTGGTTCTTTCCATGCAGCAGAGCTCACATTTGGCTTCTTAAACTACTGTTACCTAGACCATAAACAGTTTCCCCCATTTTGTGCAGTGACTTATCCATAAATTTTGAATAAGGTGCAGAACAGAGTACTTAATCTACAGTATGGCTCTTAGGTGTAGTGAAATACAAAAAAAAACCTTTCTGTGGGATTAATGAGTTAGTCCCTTGACCTTAAGATAACTCTTTATCAAAATTATTTTAATTTTATTTCCTACTACTTTATATTTTTTATTCTGAGCTAATTTTTTATTTCAAGTTTTCAAAGGTTTGTAAGAGCAAATGCTCTTTTGCTATCTGTGGTGCTTTGCTGCTGACTGGGGTTAAACCATGACACTATGTTACTTGGGAAATTTTCCCTTCTTGACAGAATTATTATGTTATTTAGATGGTACAACATATGCTTGCCTAACCTGAATTCTCTTCCTATTACCTGGCACCTAATTATTGTGTGGCAAACTCTTTCTTTGGTAATAACTTCAAATTTGCAATGAAGTCACCTGGAGCCAAAACTGTATAAAGACACATGAGACTGTATACAGTCCAAATCATACTCCTTTTTTTTTTTTCCAGTTATATAGAAGAAACATGATGAAATGTTCTACTTGTATTTTTTTTCTCTGTCTGGTGGCTACAAACATCCCTCCCCCCCATTCTTTCACAAAGAACTTTTACTTAAGCCTATTGCCACAAATAATATTATCATCAAGAAAAAAATTCAAACACAAGGAATGACAGTGGATTAATACTGAATCTTGTTTTATGTGTCCCTGTAGTAGAAAACTTTGTTTTGATATGTAGTGTGATGTGAGATTAGCAGACAGAGACTTGAAGTTGCCCTATTGAGTTAAAGTTTGAAAATAAGAATACCTGAAAAATTAATATGGCTGCCCTCTGTTTGCACTACAGGGAAAGTAGGAATGAAACCAATGTCTTTTCAACAAGTCTGATAGAATATTGCATTGACTTTTGAAAGAATGTTTACATCTGGGGGACCTAGCATTTTTTTTTAGTGTACAACAAGATTGTTTCATTAAATTTTAGGTATGTGATTTTATGCTTAATTAAAAAGTAATTCTTGTGAAGAAACCTCCAGCACTTTTAGATCTTTTATCTCCTATGCCTGTAAGAAACTAAGAGAGGCAAAACCAAAACCAAACAAAAACCTTATGTGCTATCTTTCAGTGAGATTATCTGCTGTAGGCTTTCAGAATACAAAAGAAAATGAAAACTGAGGGTCAAATAATAACACGTTATCAATGCATAGCAATGCATTGTAATTTCAAGGTCCTCCAAGGAATGATAGTCCACTTCTAGGAGGATGTCAGAAGAGAATGGAAAATAATGTCAAAATAAAACTAATCAGTACAATGTTTATGTGCTGTGCTTGGATATACATGGTTTTTGATTAAAGAAATTTTAAATAGTTTGTATATTATCTAAGTTTTTCCGTTACTATTCATATTTTTATGCCTTGTGAGATGCAAAAAATATGTAACAGTGATAGAATTACAGAGCTATTTAAAATTATAACGTGTTTTGGGAAGAGAAGCAATTTGTTACTAAGAATTTAATTTACATTTTTAGTTCCACATATACAGTCTCTCACCCATTTGCTTCAGTCTTCAAATAATTAAATAAATATAGTCTTACAGCCGTGGTCTTAGAGCAGCACACCACTTTGACAGAGCTGAGAATCCATTTTACAGATAACAAGTTGTGTGAGTTCTAGCATACAAGCTTATGTGGGAGGATGTTAGTGGCTGGTTATTGTTAATCATCCTGGCTGTTTGATTGACTGGATCTTCTCTGAGACTCCTGCTCCACCTGCAGATCAGTTCCTACAGAGAATACTACTTTCCTGATAGCAGAGGATGGTCTGGGAGTTGTGTCCCATAAAGACCCACTCCCATAAAGACCCAAGCCAGGTGCAACTCAGCCATGAAGCAGTGCCAGGAGGAAGTGGTGAGAGGTTGCAGCAGGAGACACTGCTATGGGGGATGGAGGTCTTCTTCTGCTGATCTGACCCATTCTCTAAGGAGGTTTGCTGCTTGCTCGTGGCTCATTTCTGGCATGTGTTAAACAGTGTGTAAAGCTGTTCTGACCTCTTATTAACCCCTGTAGTTCCTTCACTTGGCCACTGTTAATACTACTAGGAGAGACCTGCAGCAAATCAAGTGTAACCGCCCAGCTTTGGGAATGAGAGCCAAGGTGAAGAGAGCCGAGTGGTCTCCATTTCATTCCTGCCAGTGAAGGGGAATGGCTAGAGAAGGAGTGAGTGGCTTGGGCAGAGAGGAACCTCATGAGGTTCAACAAGCACAAGTGCAGAGTCCTGCATCTGGGAAGGAACAACCCCATGCACAGGTACAGGCTGGGGATTGATCTTCTGAAGAGCAGCTTTGCAGAGAGAAACCTGGGAGTCCTGATTCATAATAAACTATCCATGAGCCAGTAATGTGCCCTTGTGGCCAAGAAGGCCAAAGACATCCTGGGATGCATCAAGAAAAGTGTAGCCAGCAGGTCAAGGGAGGTTCTTCTCCCCCTCTGCCCTGGTGAAGCCTCATCTGGACTACTGTGAACAGTTCTGGGCTCCTCAGCTCAAGAGGGACAGAGAACTTCTGGAAAGAGTCCAGCACAGAGCCACCAAGATGATCAGGGGACTGGAACATCTTTCACATGAGGAAAGGCTGCGGGAACTGGGGCTGTTTAGTCTGGAGGAGACTGTAGGGGAGATCTCATTAATATTTACAAATATCTAAATGGTGGATGTCAGGAGGTTGGGGCATCCCTTTTTTCTATGGTATCTAGAAACAGGACAAGGGGTAATGGGATGATGCTGAAACACAAAAAAGTTCCATTTAAATATAGGAAAAAACTAATTTTACTGTGAGGGTGAGGGAGCCCTGACACAGGCTGCCCAGGGAGGTTGTGGAGTCTCCTTCCTTGGAGATCTTCAAGATCTGCCTGGACATGTTCCTGTGCAACATGAGCTAGGTGTACCTGCTTCTGCAGGGGAGTTGGACTAGATGTCTCTAAAGGTCCCTTCCAACCCTGCCATTCTATGAATAGATTTTGGAGGTCAATAGGTGGTCATGTTTTTGCAACTCAGGGATTTAGATCCCTGTCAACAGCAGGGATTTAGTTTTCACATCTCTGAAGATCAAGCACTGCTAGGAATAGAAGGAATCCATCTGATCAAGTAGAGTGAAAACAAATTTGCCAGTAGGCTGGCCTAGCAGGTGAGGGGAGCTTTAAACTAGGAATGAAGGGAGAGAGTAAGGAAATGGTGGACAAAGTTGTCCAGCAAAGGGTGCAAAGGTGGACAAGAGAGACCTTATAATGGAGAAAACAGCACTGAAAAGTGAGCCATCTCAAGATTTGCACACAAATAATGGAATGCAGAGAAGACAGCGTGATGAAGAACATACTTGTCTTTTTCCCAGGAAATCAGAATGAGTGGAGCCTATCTGAAGTGCCTGTACACTAATGAACACAGCATGGGCAATGAACAGGAGGAATCAGACATCTGTGTGTAGTTTCAGGGCAGTGATCTCATTGGGATCACAAAAACATGGTAGGAAAGCTCATGTATGCTGCCATTGCTGGATATAGGCTCTTTAGGAAGGGTAGTCCAGGATGCCATGAATGAGGACTCATTCTTCATATTAGCAAGTAGGAGGGATGCATGGAGCTCTGCCTTGGGAAGGGCCATCAGAATTAGCAAGCAAACAGTGTGAGCAGAGGGAGTCTGCCACCAGCTGCTTGATCAGGAAGAAGTTGGTGATGACTGGAAGAAGTCCAGATGACTGGAAGAAGCCTCAGATTCACAGGTATCGGTCCTCATGGAAGCCTTTAACCACCCTGAGATCTCCTGGAGCAGTAACACAAAAGAGGACAAGGAAACCAGGAGTTTTGCACCAGTATATGCTGGGGACCAAGTGGACAAAAGCAGCTTTGCAAAGAAAATCTGGGCAACCTGGAGAACAAGAAGTTGATCATGAGACAGTAATGAGTCTTTGTGCCAAAAAAGGCTTCTTAGGAGTCCTTGAGAGTTGACAGTAGAGTAAGGGAGATGATCATTCATCTCTGCTCACATCTGGAGTGCTGTGCCCAGCACTGAACTCTCCAGGATGGGAGAGACATGGACATACTGGAGTAAGTCCAGAGAAGACCCATGGATACGATTAAGGCCTTGGAGTTTGGAGTATTTGTCACACAAGAAGTGGCTGAGAGGGCTGGGACTGTACAGTCTGGAGAAGAACAAGCTCAGGGGGAATCTTGTCACTGTGTATATACCTCACAGGGTGAAAAAAGAATATGGAGCCAGGTGCTTCTCAGTGGTGGAACGGATGAGAAGCAGTGACCACAAACTGAAAGACAAGAAATTCAATTTAAATAGAACAAAATGTTTTTTGCTTTTTGTGGGTTTTTTTGCTTTAAGGATGATGAAACATCAGAGCAGGTTGTCCAGAAAGATTCTGGAGTTTCCATCCTTGAAGATATTCTAAACCTGACTGGGCACATTCCCAGGCTAAATGCTCTAAATGACCCTGCTTGAGCAGAAGAACCACATGCTGTCCAGAGATATCTTTGACCATTTACCATTTGTCAACTTTGTGAAACTGATCCTTTGTAGAAAATGTCCTGACATTTAGTTTATTTTGCAAGTGCGTGATCTGAGATAAAATTACTAAAAATTAAACTTGATTTCACAGAAAAAACCATCAAAGGCCAAACAACCCTACCTGAAATGAAAATAATTAAACGGAATATAAAATCTTTATTTAAAAAGTTGTAAAACCATAAAAACATATACAATGTGTCAGTTGAAGCTATACAGTAAATATTAGCAGGCTTTAGTGTATTTTCACCAAAGCATTATGTGGGTTACCATGAATGACTTGAGGCCGTGTCTCAAGATATAAATAAAGCAAGGATCTAGCTTTGTTTCACAAGCAAAACATTTCTCATTCCTTGGAGACTGTGTGCAGAGATTAAGCACCTGCATAATTTAAAGAAGGAGAAGTAGTTCTGTTGGCTCATGTTGGTCTATTTAATTAAAATTACATCTATGCAAGTTTATAAACTGAAAGTTGTCCAAAATCACAAACATATCATCTTCAGCTTTATGTCTTGTTGTATACAATTACTATTTCCTTTTCTCCTATCAAAACAATATCTTATTGCTAATGATTCAAAAAATACAATTCTATCTTTTTAATAAATCATACCAAACAGGTTTTCTTCAAATATATATGATTTTTAATACAATAAATCTGATTTCAAAAAGGTTACCTTTTAATAAAAATCCCATCTCAATTATTTAAGATGTAGTTGTTGCAGCTGGTTATTTCCCTTGCCTCTCTGTTCTCCATAAGTAATGTACTGTAAAATAAGATATGGTGTAGAGCTCCCAGGTCTATAGAACAGCAGAGCTCAAAATTACAGTAAGGAATGTTAACCTTTACATGTAAACACAAATCACAGACTAATGGTGAAAACTTACACAATTTTAATGTGCTCCATTGACAACAAAATATTTTTGCCCTATAAGCTAATTTAAATTTCTACAAGCACTATATATAGTTTGAGATCCATTTTTCAGTCAAGTCTAGCAGCTAACTAAGCCTAGCAGCTAATTTTAACTTCAGTAGTAGATTGTGATCTGTTAATAACACCATAAATAGTATGGTCAAATTTAAGTAGAGAAAAATAAGAATAAAATATCAAGAGTCTAAGCCATCTTGGATGGAATATATAAAACCTAAAGAAGCAATAAAACAAATGGAAAATATTATGAATGACGAATTTCTCTACTGTGTTTTGTCACTAAACCAGTTGACTGTGAGCTGCCTATATATATAAATACTAATAGGTATATGTTTATATGTGTATAGATTAGCTTTAAATCAGTCAAAAAAACCCCACTTACTCTGAAGAAAAGATGGGAGGAATATTTCCCTTTCTATGTTTCTCTTGCACTGAAGTCACATTTCTCTCCTGAAAACTACCCGAGAGCAGCTTTGAAACTAGATCTCTGACCTGAACTAAATAACACTAAATTTCTTCTCAAGTAAACTGGCCACCTGTTAGTGGCCTTCAAGGCAAAATTTAATCATTATGAATGCATATGCTTAAATAAAGGTGGACACAGATCTTATATCATTGCCATATATTACTTTCATCACATCTGTGTTTTACCATTCTTAAATTAAAATATTTTTTTAAAATGTATATTAAGTGAGTAAAGTTTTTCTTGTTTACTGCTGCCTTCCTTTGGAGCCAGCAGTTGTGAAACTCTGCTTTGCTCTTTACGGTGACCCTTGCCAAAAATGTTAGTTTGCAAAAGTGCCAGGAGAGTGAGCTTTCAGAACAGATGAAGTGAAAATCTGTTTTTATGTTAAAACGGAAATAACAAAAATTGTTGAATTCTAAGGTTTAAAACTGGTATCTTGACATCATTACCAGGACCAAAGCAGCTCTGGTTTTGTAAACATGATTAAGTGCATTTCAAAGGAAATATTTGTAAATAAAATATGTTTCAACTATTTCATTTTAAGTCACCTATCTCCTTTCTTCCAACTTTTCATGCAGGAGGCTATTAGGATAAAAAGAAGGAAATTGAATTTCCAGTCATTTAAGTCCACTGCACAACAAAGATTCTTGGATGACAACAGGTTGCCCTGCAGGAAAGGTATAAGGAGAGTTTCCTTTGCGCCAGCTAAGTGTTGAACCAACAAACATTGAACTCCATGTGCTTCTAGCATCCTTACTGAGCTAGATGAGATTCCTAGAAACCTTATGTCTTGCAGTAGGTATTACCATATGGTTCAGAGTGAGGTGCAAGAATTCAGTAATGCAATGATGGAATAATCTGCTCATATGAGAAGCTTCCTCTAAGAATTTGCAATAGAATGTTCTTGGTACCAGTTCCTATGAATTCTGTTAAATAATTTATTTTAGTGACAGCATCTGGGAAAGGCCGCACAAATTACATGAATTGGATATTTACAGAAAGGTATTACATCAGTAAACGCCTTTACCTAAAAACAAATGAGGCTTTCCCAAAGGAGAAATGATGCTTTTATATGTAATAGAGGAAATTAAAAGAGAGGTGGTGTGTAAAAACAATAAACAATAATGAAGTATTATTTTGTCTGGTTTAGGTCCAAAAGAGGAAACTTTCTTAGACAAATACAGTATAGTGACCATGTTATTATTTTATACGTGGCAAAACATATATATAAGTAGATTCAAGTACATTTTTTAAGAGAAAAATGCATTTTGACTTGAGGCTTCTGAATAAAGCTGAAAAGTTTGTTCTCATAAATATTCAGGTAAGAAGACTACAAAAGACCTTAAGAAGACAATTAGTTAATGGTTTAACTCATTGTGCTCTTCCAGGCATCTTACTTGACTTGTCTGTGCTGATATAGTTTCCTGAATTTTATCAGACCTGTTGTCTTGAAAATTCTGGAAACTGAAGATGAAAACATTTTTGACTAATTAAATTTTTGGCGTGGAATTTTAAAACAACCTTTCACAAGAAATCTTTTCAATTCAACTGCGCTCCACCTCTTTGATTACCAAATTACTATAACTGTGCAGACAACAAAAGAAAAAAATCATCTAATTTTTCTGGATCAGCAGGAGAATTTGGAAATGGCTTGCTTGACTATTGTACCCTGATATATTGTTACCTTGTGATTTTTAGTTACTCAGCCCTAATTCAAATGGAAAGTAGCAGAATTACCTCGTTGGAGTTATAAACCACCTCAGAAAATTTACACTGAGAAAAATTAAACAAGATAAATTAATTCTCTCATATGCTCTTATTTCCTATGTGAGCAAAACCAGAAAGGATTACAAGGTGGAAGATACTGTAACCTGGAAGAGAAAGAGATACTCCAGTAAAGTACTCAGGTTGCTGTCAAATGCTACACAAACTTTAATTAATCTCACATAACCTAAGCATTTAAATGAAATACCTGAAGTAAGAGGTGATTTTAGCGTAGGAGTACTCTTATATTTCCTCTGCAGTCAATGAAGAGAGAAAGGCACCACTGGAGCATGATTCAGGTTTCAGATACGATGACTCACTCTGAGAGACGTTTTTTACTTTTTATTAACTATTTAGAAACACCAGGCTTGGAAATTGCCTGGCTAAATTTAGATGAGAGAAATTCCTTTCTTAAGTATCTAATCAGGCAGCGAAAAGAACACCTCCACACAGTGATTCCTTCTACCATGAGAGAGATCTATAAGACAAATTCTAGAGACATTCATCTCTCTGCAGGACAGATTACTAGCTCAGGCTCTAGCAATACTATAAATAGCTAAAGTTAGGTGAGACTAAACTTTTCTTTAGACTAATTCTTATTAGTATTTAACTGAGAAAGCTAAAGCTAAGGAGAATGAACTTGGAATACAAGAGCTAGAGAGTGATTATTTTGTTGGAATAGGTTTGCCTTAGTCTGACGGTTATCCACAATGACTACTGAATTTCTGAGGGTTATGTGTATTCTTGCATTTTTTCAAATACTCAAATATGTCCATAATACTGACCAGAAAACTGAAAGGGTAAACTATAGACTATTTAAAGTGTTTGGGCCTCTGAAAATGCAGATATTTTTAAAAGATATCTTTAGCCATCTCTCTGCTGCCTTAAAACCTTCATTTCCTTTTAAAATCTGGTTACATGTGACTAGTTAATGTACTTATACTTTTTCTCCTACTAATTTCTTTAACTTCATAACTTTTGAATCCAAATCGAGCTACAGCTGAGTTACACTATCAGGAATAAATTGGTTGAGAAAGAAAATCTCTACCATACAAATTTTTAAATATCATTTAATTGTTTCTTCATTGAAGGCAATCTTCTTTCCTCAGCAAAACAGTGTACATATCCTCCTAACACAGCACTGTGACAGGTGTAGGGCTTCAATGTTGTCAGTTGTAATCCTTTATATGTCACACCTTCAATCATGCAATAGGCCATGCATTTTAAACAGAAGTCTGTTTTATAGTCTGTGGCAACAAGAGTGCCAGGACATACACTGTACAACCATATGGGTGTCTCTTTGCAGGACATATGTTGTACATCCTTAGGCACTAAAGCAATTAACAAGCAACTGTAAAGAAAATGTGATCTCCTCTGAAAAGCTCCAGAGTAGCTTTCAGTTTTAAAAATTATATTGATAATTTATGTCATGAAGAGATTCAGAATGTCAGAGGCAGGTACAGTGATAAATAAAAGCAACATTAAGAGGTAAATATAGGTTTATTTTCAGAAACAATTAGAGCATTTTTCACATTAGAGCATTGTGAAACTCAATATGTTATAAAAGCAGTAATATTCAAAGGATAATGTGACATAAAAACATGAAGATACAATAGCTGAAAAAGACAGTAAAACTAGAATTCAAATGTTATGATCAATAATATGTTTTACTTCTTGATCAGTGTTTATATAGAACACCATGGAAGAAAATTGTGTCCAGCTCTAGTCAGTAGTGAGACGGTTCTCTGTTGTCTCACAAGCATACAGATGCAAATAGGTCTTCCTGGTAGCTGGTCTAGACCTAAGATCTCACTGGTAGCTGACTCCAAGTCAGCATCTCCAGTACCTGGCTTGGACCTCCTGCTTCCTCCAAGTAGCCATCTCTCAGGTGCTCTTGTCAGCTGTTCCAGCTCAAACTTGTGATTACTCCATTAATAGGCTCCCTAGCCTTTTATACGATCTACTGCTGAGTCTGGCTTGATATTCACTAGCAATCACATGCTGGCATACAAACCCATGCAAGGCACATACACTCCAGTCTCTCCAGTTGTGCAGGGATGCTGTGACCCATTGTACCCCGTTCAGATCCACACACACATGATAAGAATCTCCTCACTCAGAAAAACAGCATTTAACAAGAAGACAGGATAGACTACAGTGATTATGCACAGGTCATAGCCATACAAGCATACTGACTATCAACCTGTTTGCACATACCTTTTCCCGTGCTTCTTCCTTCCCAAACCACCATTATCCCTCCCTTTCAGCACCTTTGATCCTTCTCCTAAATATCTCATTGTACATTGTCTGATACAATCCCCAAATAACCCTCCCTGCAACCCATAATGAGTCCCACAGGCAGTAACACACACACTTCTACCGGCTCATCTCAATGGATGTCACTGCTACCCAGGGGCTGACACTCTCCAAGGCTGGCCCTGGTGTGGCTGGGTCTTGCTTCTCTAGTTTGGTTGTTGTGGTTCCCCCAACATCCATACTCCTTCAGCTTCCTATAACATAACTTAGCAGGTTGGCACCATATCTATTGACAATTGGTGGCACAAAAGAAAAAGCCATGCTCAATTAGACCGCGAGTTCAGACTACTAATTTACCTTCAAGAATGTCCTGTTTTATTTACTGAGAAAAATGTTCTGCTGAAGACAAATGTAAGCAAACTTTCTTTATTAAATAGATGTGATCTACAGTCAGAGATATTAAGCCAGTAATCTGAAGTTTCTTCCAAAATCATGATGTTACATTTTATTCTGGACAGTCTTGAAATACATATGTGAATACATGAAGACTCTTCAATCTTGCATGTCCTTGGAAATTTTTGTGACTAACAGTTATGGTGAGCAATTATGTACTATATGAAAATACTTCTCAATGATTTTTAATTTGACAATTTTAACTTCAGTTGAATATGCTAGGAAAGAATATTACTTATTCTTATATTAGAATAGGAGCTCCCAGTATGCCTTTCTTCACACTACTCATTTTTTCCACTTTATTATAGCCTTTTTATGCACTATTTTCTATGTAGGCAATTCTTTCAACCACTCTTTGTGCACATTTTTTCATATTCTTAATCACTAATGTTAACTTTCTCTGAATCTCTTCCAGCATACAGTTGGGAAACTTATGACCAAACACTCTTCTCACACAAACCAACACTGCACCCCACATACAACTGAGCAGAAAAAAACCCATGCAAAATTAAAAGTGCATGATTTTGACTCTAGGAAAATATGATAAAGAAAGCAAATCATTTGAAAGATGAAAAATTAGACTCAGGAAATGATGATATTGCTGCTTGGTGATAAAATTTATATTATTGATTTGCTCTACTTGTGGCATGGGTAGAAAATGCCAGTTGTCAGTGAGAAGACAGAGAGATGCCTTTCATACCCAAGATATGCAGAGTACAAAAGGTTAATGCCAGGAAGCATGTGTGAAATAGGTGCTATTCTTTTATGTGTTTGAAGCTAAAGAGATGAGACTATTGCTCACTAGCTTGTCTTGTTTCAATGCTGAATTTAATTTCTGGAAAACTAACTTTGGATTTTAGGACTTGTAATTTGTCCTCTAAAACCACAGAGTATACACAAAGTGCTGAAAGCCAGTCTTAACATTTGCTACGGATGCAGCAAGACAAAACAGATTAAGAACAGCTTATAACTTTCAATTCAAATAATTGTTCTTCTAAAGATTTTGTAGTTGGAGAAAGACCTCTTTTGTCATTCCCTGAGGCTTTGCTCCCAGTGACATCCCTAATGACATAAAATGCTGATATCTCTACATTTTATTGTCTGTGAGTTTGTAATCACAGAATCTGAAGGCCCAGAGTCAGTAGCTTCACATCTTCAGGTGCCCAAATGTACAATGACCAGATGAATGGTACCTGGAGGACTAAATCCTTTACGTTAACAGCTTGCTGAGGCCTCACTTTATAAGCTTTGCTTTCTGAAATGTTTATTTTTCTAAACTTTTCATATCTAGCACAGAAATAACCTTGATTTCAACTATATATAAGTCATTTTTACTTGCAGAACAACAATGCTTAACTTCCTGTTTTAGGCTGTCTTATACTGTTTAAAAAAAGGACTTCTGTGTATGAGAAAAAAATATTTACTCCAAAATTAAAAACATGTTTCCACATGGGTGTTCCAGGGTTCTTGTGGGCTGCCAGTTTTAGAAATATTTTGGCTGAAAATGATGCTGTGGGCTTCATGAGGTTTTGAAATTATTAAAATGTTTAGCATTTTTCCATGTTTCACTGTTTCTTTATACACGTAATTTAAAGTTTCATTTTAAATTAATTGATGCCATTACTGTAGTTTCTTATAAGGATTCCACTTAAAGATTGAGAGTGTGAAAAATTTACTACTAAAACATTGTTTTATAGGAGATTTTTATACTAGTGAAATGTCTCAAATACATATGAATGTAAACAATAGCTAGAAATTAAGTTAAGCACTCTAGGATAAAACCCTATTCCCAGGAAAGACAGCATAAGTTTTACCAGTGGCTTCAATGAGATCAAGAATCAACTCTCTCATGAGTTTACGTCTTCTATGTTACAATCCTGAAACACTGTTAAGCCAAGCAGATAAGAACTACATTTACGTATGATAAACAGAACTGTGTTGCGTAATATTTATTTAGTGTTATGCAATCTTTATTAAATGAAGAATAAGAATGAACTTAAGTACTTGTATGGTTTGCTGACTGGTTTGCTTGAAATGGGCAGTATGCAGTGTAACTGATACAGGCCAAAAGAGAGTTAATAGATGAATTGATGTGCCTCATACAGCCACAGAACACTCAGTTCAGTTCTTTTCTTCCCTCATGCTAGACAGTTCCTACAGTTTTTCTTTGCTGGAAAGCCTGATTAAAAAAATAATTGTCCATCTCCTTTTCCAGCTATCTCTTTGGTCTCTCTTCCTTATCTTCTTCCAGATAGTTCCAGATAGTTCTTATTTTTGTTCTTCTGTCATTCTAATGTCACTCCTTGGTTATCAGTTATGACAGCTGAGAACTTAATATCATTTTTTTGAAGCTACAGGGAAAATGGATAATTTATACTTATAAGCAAAAGCAGTGATCTCTTTTACACTCTATATCCTCTTTCACCTGATGTCTAATTACTCACTTCAGTTCAGCAATGTGGTGCCCTTTTGCCCTCTCAGCTGCATGCACAGACCTCCACAAGGACAGCTTTTGAAAGGAAATCAGGAATGGATGAAGAGAGAATGAGGTAGGTCACTTCTCCTTAGGAATGAGATTTAGATGCATACCATGATTTGTTGTTATTTCTGGAAAAGGAGAAGAGCTGCCTTTATAAGGAGAAGTGAACACTGACTATATCTTTTGTATCACAAGCAAGGCTACTATCCATCATTACAAGATCTTCTTTACAGTGCCTTACAAACTTTGACGGATTCCATTCACCACACAGAAACTCTGTGAGACTATCTCACACTTCGTTTTTAGAAGCAGTTTCAAAGTGGTTCAGGATTTGTGGTTGTGACTTTTTTCTTTCCTTCCCCTTCTTCTCATTTTTTTTCTTTGGGTTTTGTTTTGTTTTGTTTTTTGTTTTTTGTTTTTTTATGCAGGGTGGAGGGTAGTAAGACTTGATCTTTTTTGAAAAACTTTGTCATCCATGATTTGAAGAGTCATGAATTTCAGTCTTTGTGGGAGTAGATTTTGCCAGAGGCATGCCAAGAATGTATATCTTCTTCTGTCTGAATCTGTATGGAATCAGGCATGATAAATCATTGAAAAATTGCCTTTTTATCCCTGAGACAGCACTGTATTGCTGCAAACCTTGTCTGCTGAGATTTCAAACCTCTAAACAGAGAGATATCTTGTGTGGGACTGCAACCTAGTACAGACAATGTGGAGCAGAAATTGTATAATATAATGATTAAAGCTTCAGGTCATAGGCATCTGAAGCTGAGTAGTTAAGATTTAGTGAAAACTTCCAATTTTAATTTCTTCATACATAAGGAATGGTGATTAAACCATGGCTTCTCATATAGCTATTATAAATATGAAGTGTATCCAATGCTAGAGCAACATACAAAAACTCAGGATAAAATTCACCATTTTGTTTTCAGCATAGGCTGTGATTTGTGTATATACAAAAACAACATGGGGACTGTAAAATACCACCGACCACACAACAACCAATCTGGGAAAGCAAAATACTGTTTATCAACTAAATAGCACTTATTTTGTGTGCTGAAAGAAGTGGAGCCTTGTGGAGAACATCCATGCTTTTATTACCACGTAATAAAAATACGTATATACGTATATATTCCATGGACTGAAGGAACAGAGGCAATGGAGATTTTGCCTGTGCTTCAAACAAACAAAAAAAAGATATGTGACGATTCAGATACTACTGATTGCAAGTATGTATTTTTTTCCAGCTGTTAACCTCTGTGCTGGTAATCTATAATTCATGTGTCCCTCTGAGGTTTTCTGGGCCAGACAGAGTATTGCATTCGAATTGACTACAAAGTGTCGAATATTTCATTCTGCCGTCAGCTGGCTACTGACAGTGAATTTGTGTGTTCAGAAACGCTTCTCTTTAAATCAACACTCTTGTACAATAATATTGCCCCAATGAGAGACTTTAATAATACAAGAAACCAGCATGTTTAAATACATAAAACCCACAGTAGGACAGAGAAACCACAACAACACAGCAGGCCCCTGCAAGAGTAGCAGTTACCGTACTGAGAAGAAGATCAAGGTGAGGACTGACATATAAATTCAGCTTTTATTAGCTTGAGGAAATTATTTAGTACAGCTGAAGTTGCAAAATGAGAGTGAGAGAGATAGGAAAATGGAGTTTCCAGGCTGAAATAACCTGGAACTCTTAGCAGTTTGAAACTAATTTCTCTACTTTGTCTCATTCTTGTCATAATAAGCTAAGTCCTGATCAAAGGAAGTATTTTGTTGACTTTGAAAGACTGGTTCTGGGAAACCATTTTAACCATTCACAGAAATGGTTAAAAATGATATTAGGGCAGCAGGTACTCTCCAGTGTTTAATTTGCTGTTTATACACAGTAAAAAAAAAGTCTTGTATTTCATACAACTCTCACTGTGTCAATAGAGAGCTTAACATTTCTCTGATGTGGCAAAGGAGTATGCTGCACTGATGCCATGGACAGCGTGAAATTCTTTGCAAAGAAACTGTATGGTTAAGCTTTACTTGATTTTGATTCTACTGTCTTTATACATTTATTAAGAGAAAGCTGAAGTATTTCTTTCCCAGTTGTTACACTTCTCTTTCATACTTTACAAGAAGTTATGTCCATATTTGTTAGAAACACAATTGTAGAATATTTATGATTCTGTGGATGTTATCAGGAGAGACAGAAGAGAAGCCTCTTATTCAGAAATGAATTAATATTCTGCCTTAGTATTAGGCCCACTGGGCCGATGCAAGTAATATGTTTCAGATGAGACATACTGTTTTGCATAACTGAATTCTGGTGAATAGTACCCGTGTTATCAGTACACTGGAGTATTTCAAATGATGAGTGAAATTATTCCATGATCTCTAATGCTACATGAGAGGAATCAGACTCGCCTATATTTTCAGCAAAAAAGTTAGAATCTCTGCAGGTTTCGCCAAAAGTATTTCTATGTTTAGAGCTATATAAGTATCTTAATCTTTGAAACATAAAAGAAAGTCTGTTTAAACCCTCCATTCTCACCTAAAAAAAAATCACATAAACAAAAGTTGCAATTTCCAGTGGTTGAGATAATCTTCATTTTCTTATCCCAAATGGCCAAAAGTACTTGTAATCCATTATGGCAAACATTAAGTATTCATTAGGCACACCTGCAAGTTATCCTTAGAAGTAAACATATATAAATAGTCTGATAGTTCTGTTCAGACAAGGAGCATAAGACTTTCCTCACATTACCTGTTCCAATGTGTCACTGAATCTTATCTACTCTTTTGTTCAAAATGAATTGTGATTTCACAATAATTCTGGTTCTTTTTCTTATACTCTAGATTCTTATGTCTAGTTTCATACCTGTGTTAACCTGTTCTCTATGTTCAAGCTTGTATAAGCATAGACAATGTGATCTTTTTTAAAGCTTATCTAGAATATATTCTGTTTCACCTCACTTTATACGGAACCTCACTCTTTTCACTGTTCTTTATATAAATAGTATATAAATACTTTGCCCTTAGTTGAGAACTGTAAGACATATTAAAGTCTAATGTCTGCATTCATGTCACGTTTTTCAGGTGCTTATTCATAAGTTTGAAACTTCACCCATCCTTATATCCTTAGAATACAGATAAAAATTGAACTGTTCATGTAAATCAATTTCAAGTCTTTCTTTTTAAGGAATTAAAGTTCTCCGATAAATCAAGTTCATAAACTAGTTTCCTGAATGTACCAAATGATCTTATGTAATTGTTTTTGTTTCTCTTCACTTAAATTTAATCTAGTGCTATATTCTATGACTAGTTTTTCTAGAAATATTTCATAAGTGTAAGCAAAACAAGATCAGTAGAATCACCATTTGGTGATTAAGGAATGGTTTGATGATGAAATCAGATGCCTATTGCACTCATGAATATCTCTCTTCTCCCAATTCTAGCAGAAAACCATACTAGAAACACACAATTCTCAGTAGCAATCTTTCCTGTAATGCTGATTATCTTTATCCATTTCTGACTTCTACCCTAGATAATGGTAAAAAGCTCCAACCATTAACATAGAAAAAAGCTTTCTTCTTCACATACTTTTTTCAAGTATCATCCAAAGGTTTTCTGCTTATGCCTCAGGAAACTGGATACTGGATTTACGTGACTAATTATTTTAATTTCAGTGACTATACCAAAATTAAAGAAGATATTTTTGATTTCTGATACTTCTTTGGTAAAAACGGGAAAAAAAAAAGAAAAAAGAAAAAAAAAAAAAAAAGAAGGCATAGAAAGAGAATCAGACAGCCAATCACCATTTCAAATGAAAAATCACAATATTTAGGTTTGAGCATGTCAAAATAAAATTTTCAACCAAAACAAAGTATCACTTCTTATTTCAGTCAACACTGCTTATAAAATTGTCTTGAATTTCCAAATACCATGTGTTGATCACAAGCTGCATTTTTCAGTGAGAGAATTGTTTATCTGAAAAAATTTCCCTGTCTCTTTTCATCTTCACACTACTCTGTTTTCTTAGAATTAGTTCCACAGTTCTTGTTATATCTGTGGAAAAACTTGATATGCAATATGGACAGACTAAACCTCTTTCATTATATATTCTAGAGGTCTACAGTGAAACTTGTACTTCATACCCTTAACATATGCTGTTAGCCACAGAGATTTGTGTAGCAAAAAAAATTAACAATTCAGAAATATAAATCACAATTTCTACCCTTTTCATTGGGAAATGAAGGTTTCTATTTCTGTTTTTCCTTTCCCCTGTAGTCTCTGTTTTCTACTTCCTTCACTTCTATTCAGCAGGTATAATGGTGCGGGAACAGTAGGGAAAAATAAGACCTTGATCCTTTCTCTTACAGTCACACAATTTTTCAGAACAGCTTAACACTCTTCCTCTGACTGGTGATTCCTCTTCCTGAGCATCTTGCTCTCCTTTGCAGGACATTTGAGTCTACTTCATTCTTCTGCAATACAAGCTATTCAATAATCCAAGATGCAAGTGTCAAGGTGCATTCATCCTTAATGTTACTTGTCAAGTCGCCTTCTCACTCTGTTTAGAGAATATTCTCCTTTCCAGAGCCCTTTCCTAGTGGAACTGCTTCATCAGTAAAGTTTTCCCTGTTGCTTGTGTTTTATGTTTTCAGACAACAGAGCAAAGTGCCAAGCACAAAAAAACAATGGGAGGGTGAGAGGCAAAAAATAATTTGGTGAAAGCACTGAGTCATCGACATGACTAGAAGGAATATATTTCATGCTCCTATTAAACCATTCTTCAAAGGTTGTAGCTAATGAGTAAAAAATTGTTTATTAATAGAATATATCCAGATGAAAATACGTACTGGCTTTTATAATTTCAATATTATTTCTCTAGAAAATGTCTTTTAAGTTACCTACAGAGAGAAACTACTTCATTTTGGGAAAATATGTTCTCACATACTCATTTTAAAGCAGTAAGTGGAAAACTAAGATTCAGCAATGTTCTCTCTAAGACTGATACAGTTTCAATCCTAATCAGATACAACTGAATACATTATCCCATTCTATGTGATGATAAACAAAAATAAAGGACACATATATAACAAAAATGATACACACTAGAAAATTTTTACATGCTTTGACATAAGCTGTTTGTAACAATTTTTTCTTCCAGGAAAACTGCCAGAAAAGTTTGTAGGATAAAACTCAAAGTATCCTTATCAACTCAGACATTTAACAAGCAGCTTTTTCTCCCTTTTTTTCCCAAAAATCACTTCCCAAATCCTACCTCTTCTCTCCTCCCACAAGATATATACTCTACAAACTCCAAACAAATACAGACATGCCCAGTGCCTATTAGGTTTTGACAAAAACAGTGGGTAGAGTTATTTCAACTGAAATATGTACAGGAAGATTTAAAATCAGATTATTTGTTTGTTTGTTAGTTTTTAATAGAGTCTCAAAAACAGAAGCAGCTCTGGTTGCCTTATTATGGCTAACGGAAGAGTTAACTGTGAATTGACTGCATTTTCTCACAAAGAGAGGCAAAGGGGAATGACACAAAGACTGTTCATGCTTGTTCATAATATTTTCTAAGAGAACCAACCATCTAAATATTAAATTGTAGAAAAACTATCCTTTATAGTAACATCAAATTCACCCATTTGATTTTAACAACCATGCAGTGAAACTGGAAAAATCCTTTCCAATTACATTGGGACATATATTTCTACACAAGTCTTAAGAGAAGCTGAGAAAGACTTTGAAAGGTCATTATAAAAAAGATTTTAAAAATCAGTTGTACCTTAGTCTCTTGTGCCAGGAATAAGTGTTCTACCTCTGCTGATAGATGTCAGTGAGAGAAAGTTGTGAGTTGCATTGATGGAACAGTCAAAAGATAATCTCAAGAGGAAAAGCCATTTTATCCTCAGATTCAGTTACAACAGAGGAAGGCTGACAAAATGAAAGTTGTGAGAAAAGCTATGTTCTCTGTTTATAACTACATCATGGTGACAATCCTCTTAAGATTCTGTGATTCTGTGAAGCATAACAATTTAACTTAAAGGCCAGACACAAACACTGAAACAAATGAGTATAAAGTATCATGACTATGCTTGCTGTGAAAATACTGTTTGCAAATTGACAAAATGAAGCCAAAATCAAATTATTTAAAGACTGAGGTTTCTTGGTTACTTTTGATGGTGAGACTAGATCCTCTACCTAGAAAGGATATGATTAGCTTAGCACAAATTAACAGCCTTCATGCAGAAATATCAGCTTCAGTGGTCTGTCGTGCAAAATGTCAGATCTGATATTTCAAATAACCCCTTTAACAATAAAGTGCAATGAATTCCTCAGAATTTGTACACACTAAATTGAAAGTTAGTATTCTCAAATACAAATTCCTCATAAATTACAAAAGTGGCCTTTTAGTTGAAATGATGTTCTTAAACTGCATGAGGTGGATGAGGTGCTTTGTGCCATCCCATGCAACATAAGTGTGTTTATAAATTTATGTCATTGGAGTCCTGAACATACATCAGCTATCAGATTTTCTTCATTTGATAGCACTTGAGAGACACTGGTAAGCATTAAAGGTTTTGTTAGCACAAAGTCTAGCTCAAACCTAGACTTTTCCTGGTAAGTGAAGATAAATACTTTAAATACACCCTAATAAATACTGACTATAAAATATTTAAATGTGGGTTTCAGGTAAATGATGAAATTAATTGATTTGTCTTTTGCATAAGAACTTGGGAAAAATATTGGTGATATTAGACCAGTTTATCTTCTGTTGGTTTTCTCTGCTGAAGCACTTCTTGCATTCTCCTTTAAATTTTGGTGTCTCAAATTTTTACTCTTTAGAAATTTATCTTCTTGATATAGACCAAGTATATATACCAATATATGTAGTGTCACATGACTATCGTTGGTCAGAAAGCTTTTCATACAGCTCCTTAACTTATAGGGAAGCATAAACAAAATTGAGCCTAGCTATCTCAAAATAATCCCATGCTTCCATGTGACATCTAAGCACAAGTGAAGCAAATAGAACCTGAATAGTGTGCATAGTCTGGACTGTGCAATATGACTGTGTTGACCTGACTCCAACCTTCCTTTTCCTCCATTCACAGATTTTCCTGCACCTACCAACAAGATATAGTCAATATTTTTTTATAAAGGGGTAAATCCTAATGAGAATCTTGCCATATATCAAATCTGCACAAAGTTCCTGAAGTTATACTTATTTGAGAAACTAACAAATACACTTTGTTCTATTAGAGTGAAAATGGAGTGATTATGGGGTTTTGTTTTCAGATACTAAAACCCAGGAAATCTTTCAAATAAATTTCCAATCACACTTTATGGTAAAGCATTATAAAACTCTAGATAGCTCAATGGCAGCCTAAAGGTTTTATATGTGTGAAATCCATAACCTTAAAAATTTGATAGTGTCCCTTTGATATTGGATAAACCTCAGGTCACTCAGCTTTAGATTAAGGATACATTTTTGAAATATTTATTACCAGTTGTAATGTTTATTATAGGTGTTGTTTCAGAGAAGTCAAGAAGTTTGATCCTTGGATCCCTTGGAGAAGTTGTACAAACACAGACATGGTCCTATACCCTCTTCCTGCCAGATAGAATTTGTTTTAATCTTGTATTTAATTTGGAGGCATTTCAGACCTGTTCTGAACTCAGCAAGCCAAAAACTAGGGAAGATAGCAAGCAATTAATTAAAATCTTGTTGGAGCTAAAATATTGTATGGATACATTTGTGATGACCAAGCTGCTCTTCAGGCTATAGTTCACCATGAAATATCGAAACAGCTAAAGCTCAGAAAACAGAGGCTCAGATTCATCCAATGAGACTAGCACAAGTAGTAAATGTTCGGAAGGATTAAAAGCAGAACACTATTTAAATAACATTTAGCCATAGTTTCCAGTGGGTTGCACCTATTCCTTTGTGTCTGTGTTGTAATAGATTTCTACATAAAAGTTTTTTTTTTCATACTAACTCAGCAATGCACTACATGGTTTCCTCATGCTTTTGTTGAAAGTTCATGCTTTTTATTATTACTGTGTGTCTGGTTTTCCCCAACATCTTTTTCCTTTCCTACATATTTTTATTATTATTTCCCCATCACTCTTTCATTGTGTATGTGATGTTGGCCTGTTGCTCAGGTTCTCCTGATGACTTCTTTTGCACTGATCATAGCACAATCTTTCTCCTCTGTTCTGACCTGAATGTTAGCATTGTCTCTGCATTTTGTTTCACAAGATCTATGCTTGCTTACAGATAAATAACCAATGAACTTCACATCAGCCTAATTGACAGAAGGACTGTACTGCTTACAAACACATTTTAATATGGGGAAGTATTCTTATGTCCTTCCGTTATGCAGGTTGACTTTTTGGGATGGGTTTTTTAGCTTGTTTGTTTCTAAACCAGGTAAATGCACTGTTTCCCAAACTTTTTTTCATTGTTTACATTTGGTAAAACTTATATTCTTAGCCTTGTCCTCTGGAATCTCTCTGTTTTATTTACAGGATATTTTAGGAATGGTGTCCAAAACTTAAGACTTTATCTTACTTATAAAAGCTGACAAAGCTTTTATGAATCCTTAGGAATTGAAAAGTATTTCAGAATGCTTACCTTCCTTATGTAGCATGTACCTCATCAGAATGACATTTACCCTTTTGTAATGGAATTTCCTTTATCATAAATTGAAGATGGTAAGTTTTCATCACCAAATCCTTCTCTGGAGTGCTGCTTCCCAGCTAGTCATTTAGCATTTTATTTTATGAATGCAAAGCTATGTTCATGCCTTCTTTAAGATTTACTAATTCCACGTGCTTTCTCCAGTTTATAAAAATTGTTTTGAATTGTTATTCTGCCTTGCAAACTCCTTACACAACATTCCATTCTGGTATCATCTGTTAATAGTTAATTTTCAATCACTAATAGAATCATTCAGTGGCATAAGAGTCTTAATAGCTTTTTAAAAGTGTGTACTTTCTATACACTCTCAGACTGACCATCAACCACATCCTGAATATGGAGTGTAAGATTTTTTACTGTATTAAAGTGTCCACATTCCAGCAATTAGATTTTTACTATAATTAAGTAATTGCTTAAAAGAATGTTAATGTGCACGGTGGCAAATGGCTTTCTAATATCACCATCTATCATACTTTTCCCTTACTCAAAAGCTAGTTACCTTGTCAAAGAAGGAAACTAGATTATACTGGTTTTTCTTGACATACTTCTATTGCCCATTTTCCTATCACCTTATTGACCTTCAGTTATTTGCAAATTGATGAGTTCAGTATCTTTCAGGGCTTATAAAGCCATAGCGATACTCACAGACCTGATGATGTTCAGCAAGTTCACTCAGACATATTGACAGAGCACACAACTTTGTGCTCAGACACAGTCACTGTTACCAACTTCAGTTGTGAGTAGTAGCTTTTTCTGGATACTGTACTGAAGATCTTACCTATTATTATTGACTTTGATTTCTTTATACTAATTATTCTGATTTTCTTAGCTTTTTAAGTATCCCTTTACAGTATCCTCTAAAGGGTGGAATGTTGTACAATGAAATCTGGAGAATAGAAAACTGCTTTTAGCTGCTGTCAATATTTTCTTAAACATTTTTGCTTTTCCACCAATGAAAGCTTCTAATTACTTTTCTTTTAACATATCTTGTTACAATTTTTCCTCTGCTTTTTCCTCCATGGGAATGTTTTCCCTCATAACTTTGGAAGTGGCTTACAGTTAATTCTGCAAGGACCTGAGGCAGTCATAGGGCACTCGGCAGGGCAAAGTTCATAGTCCAGTAATGATACTATACCATGTCTGACAGAAGGCCTCATCCTCAGACTATGTCAGACAGTGAGAGCTCTCCCATTGAAGAGTTCAGAGCATGAAGAGAGAGTTTCAATGTGCTGGAAGGCAAGACACTCAGGAAAATCAATCTGAATGAATGAAAGACATGCTTCAAAGGTGGGCATGTTAAAAATCAATGAACCCCCCAAACAGGAATAAAAATTCATTTTGCTTGCATACTTAGTATACTTGTCTTTGAAAACAAAGTATATTAAATTAAGACCGGTTTAGATTTTGAATCAGCTCTGCATAGACTAGTTTAGCAATGTTTAACACCCTAAGAATTGATTCAGATTTTCTGAGAATTACTACGTTAAAAAGATTAATATTTCTTCTTCGTGTCTTCTGTAGCACTAGGCACATTGGTAGTACTTGAAACAAATAATGAAAAATACTGAATGGCTAATATTCGTATTTTCTGTTTTTTTTTTGTCTGCCTAGTGAGAAGACAAAGGATTTTAAAACAAGCATGAAAGCAGTATGTTAGATTAAGTTCCCATTTTCTTTTTTGTTGCTTGCTAGAGACTTGCAAAATCCTTTCTAAACCATTTGTAAAGATGTAAAACAGTCAAACAGGAGAAAAGAGGGAAAAGCATTTATACATGGAAGCTGAGGTATTCCCCTCATAGTCACTGAATTCTCTTTCCTGAATCAATCTAAAAAACTGCAGTAGCTCAGAATGTAATATCTCATCAGCACTTAAAAACAGTACAACAATTATATTTATTGGATAAACAAATTGATAAAAAAAAGACAAGACTTTTTTAGGTGTGTACATTTTTAGCTTACATTCTATGGCAAGAGAAGTTAGGAGTAACTTTGCCGGCTTCCACTTCAGCAGATTAACTGGGAGCTAGAACAGTGTTTCTGAGAACAGAATTCTCGCTCTTCATAATGGGCAAAAAGAGACAGTAAGTCTCTTGCAAGCACTGTGCAGCAGAGACCCTAGGGATGAAGAGACTCAGCTGGACCCAGCCGTATGGAAGAAACTATGGACTCCCTTGAGCATTTTCAAACTATACCTTGCTGAAGGCTTAGACATCTCTGCTGGGGGTTGCCCTCTACGAAAGACAAATCAAATTCACCTCTTACTAGGGTCTCCAGGGCTGTTATAAATAGCATAGAACTGAATTAACAAGCAAGGAAAAATAAATTTTAGTTAAGAGCCTGGTGTGCTTAGTATTTTACCAAGAATGCATAAGATCAACTTCAAATAAACAACAGTTTTGAAAAAAAAAACTGTCAGGAACATTGCGTGTCTTGAGAATCGTTTTTTTGAAATGGAAGGTGTTTTCTAAACGAGTGTAGTAGTATTAATGTTGTCACTCGACATATTTGAAGGTATGGAATAACACTTGTCCGTTTCGTTTTATTTTGGAAAACAAATTGCGAGAGATTCGAGTGTGTTTCACACTAAAACTGCAACGGACGCAACTGCCAAGAAAATCGTTTTTCCCCCCGCCGTCGAGACTGCTGTACAAAACTGACAAGAAGACCCTCGGTGCAGTATTCGCCGGCGCAGCGGGCGACGCTTCGGCCCCCCTCCCTCACCCGGCAAAACACACAGGACTGCCGCGCTGGACCCCGGCCCTCTCGCTCTTCTCCTTCCTCCCTCGCGGAGCGCTTGACACTGGCGGGCCATGGCTGCGTGAGAAACTCCGCGCAGCAACTCCAGGCTCCGTGCGGCGCAGGGATGGAGCGGGGAGCTCCGCCGCGCTCCCCGGGCCGAGGAAGGGCGCGATTGGCTCCGCAGCCGCCTCGGCTCTCCCTCAACTTTCATTCATTGTGTCGCGGCGCGGCGCCCCCCGCGCTCGCCAGGCCGGGACCGGGGCCGGGGCTGGGGCCGGGGCCGGGGCCGGGGCGCCCGGGGCGGGCACGAAGCAGCCAGTGAGCGCGGCGCGGGGCGCTGCAGGCGGGGCCAGGGAGGCGCGGCCCCACCGCCTCTATATAGGGCGGCGCGTGGGGAACTCCCGGGTGCGTGGGAGCGGGGTGACAGGCGCTCCGCTGCGCTGGGCCAGGCGGCGGTGGCGGTGGTGGTAGCGGGAGGGCACTTTCCACGGGCGGCCGCAGGCATCTTGCAGCGAGGAGGGCGCCGGCCAGCGCGCAGCGGTACCATCCTATTGTTCAAGCGGAGAGACTGAGGGTGCGAGGGAAGGAGACAGTGTGCCGCCTCGGTTCTCCAGCTTCCCTCCCTCCCCCCCCGCCCCGTCCCCGCCACCCCCGCCCGCCCCCCCCCATCCCCGCTCCGCCGTTTCCCTCTGCGCCGGAGCAGCGCCGCCGCCCGGGAGCTTTGGGCTGGTCAGGTCGGCTCGTCACTAGCACCGACAGCTCAGGTGCACCGACGGGATCGGGGGAAGGGGCGCAAACCCTTCCCGGGCCGCTGTGCCTCGGCGGGCTCCGGGAGAGGAGGAAAGTTGCTCCCTTTTCCGCAGTAACCCCAGGAGCTGCTGAACTGGCCTCACCTGGAAGGGACCAGTTCCCACCTTTCCCATCAGGTGCCTTTGCCGCAGCAAAGCTACGGTATCCGGGAGACCACGGGGAACAGAATAACGCAGCCCTAAGCCCTCCCGCCTTCGTCGCACGTCGCTTGTTATCTGCTCTGCCTCGCCGTGCTCCCAGGATCACAGGAGGATCTATAGCTGTGATCTGTCACCGAGGAGAAGGAGGTCGTGGGTGAACTCCTTTCCAGCAGGGGCAACGAATCACTTATCGAGCTGCTTATTATTACCGTGCTCTAGGACCAGCCCTTTCCTACTAAACTTGGCTTGGGAGCTCACGGCAGGAGGGGGCGCGGAGGGTGGAAAGCCAAGCCCAACAGCATCTTGTGTGTTTGACTTTTGTTTTTTTTTATTTTTTTCCCTCCTCTCTTCCCCCTCCCTCCTCCTCCGTGAGACAGTTTGATGAATGCCTGCGAGAGGGGTATGATTTGCTGAGGCGCCTCTGGCAGGGCGGTGTGTGCGCGGTGTCGGCCCCGCCGCCGCCCCCCGTGGGGCTGTGAGCGGCCCACGGCGGGGGACGCGCGTGGGAGCAGCTGCCGCGCCGCGCGGGCTGCCGCCCAGGGAGCGCACCGCTTGGGCTGCCGGCAGAGGAGCGGGGTGGGGGGGAAAGGAAGACACGGAGCCGACCCAACTCCGACGTACCCCAAGCCCGTGGGTTTTGCTTCGCCATCTCAAGAAGCGTGTGAAGACGAGACCCAAGTGTCGCCTCTCTCCGCCACCCGACGGGCTGCCGAGGCCCAGCCCCCCCTCTCGGCGAAGTTGCCTTCAGCCGCGGATCGGTGCCACCCACCTCACTTTGCCGGGGTTGTTTTTTTTTTTTTTTTTTTTTTTTTTTTTTTTTTTTTTTTTGTTTTTTGGTTGAAAAGGTTGCCCTTTCCCCCCCCCCGTCCACT